>BJKM01000329.1:0-115000 GCA_015082035.1 Chaenogobius annularis | reverse complement strand
TTCATATAAATAATTAATCAGCCAAGTTAATTTGCTTCTGCCCGACTTGGTCAGCTTCATTAACCACCCTGGAATTGGGAGGCACGACGACATGCACTGAAGAGGCTGGCATCCCAGGCACAATAGCTGTAAATCATCTGTTTGATTTGAGAGGCGGAGACACAGATATGCTGTGGTGTGTCACCATAACCCCCCCATTTCTGTCTTATGTGTGATCAAAGAACTTTTTTAAATTCTGTTTTTAGTGCTTACCTTTGGCACTAAACATCAAACCTGTTTGAGTGACACAACTCTGTTTTTTATGAGAGAATACAATTATAACAGCTCAATATACTGTGTTCTCACAAAGCGGTGTTATCTCACAATGGTACTAATGAACAAAAACATGCCATCACAGAAGTATATTGCTTTAAGTAATCTTTATGTTAACATAGTATGGAAATCTATGATTACCAGTAATATCCTTGTGACATTTAAGGGATTTATGTAATTTACTGCAGAATCTGGTGGTCAAAGTGTCGCTTGAACACACTTCACACTACCAACAGAGCATGCCAGCAGAAACTAAACATGTTATTAAGAATACATTTAAATGATATTCCCTGATTATATGGTACTGTTGACTTAAAAGGACCTCTATGTGATTTTGAAAGACTTTAATCCTGGTGACACAAAGCAAAAATTGTGTGCAGCAAGTAATCACTGCTGGGGCCTGTATATTATCTTTCAGAGTTGGATAGTAGTTATGAAGACAATTTTTTTTTTCATAACTAAAAAGTCTTATTTATCAAGACCTGTGTTTTGATGTTAATTGAGCATCCCTGAAGGACTGTCCTGTTTTTGGCTTAGATGTTTCTCATGGAGATCCTTTGGCAGGCTTCAAATGGTCACCCTGTTTCCCATTAAAAAGCCATTCTGTCGGGATTCTTCTGGGAGCCTGTGCGAGTAAATATATCCATTTCCATAGAAAGTGTTTTGTTTTGGAGGTCCACTGTTTTCTTGGGCTTCTCTGCACTTACTCGGTCCAGGTTGGGTTCCTCTCCTGGTGCGTGCCATACACCCACCCTTTCCACATGTTCCTCCTGTATTGAACAATACAAACAAATGCAAAGTCTATTTGTCAGCGAACCGCACTGTAAAAAGCAAAACAAAAAGAGCAGTTAAGTAGCCTGCGGAGAAGTGGATGGCTGTATCGTATGCATGTGTATTTGCCTCATTGCACATTAGCAAACAAATACAAACCAGAGCCCAAACCTACAATAAAAGTGAAATTGTGTGGGAAGTGTATGACAGATGTTTACAGTTTGGCCCACAGTTGTAATGCGACCTCATAGTTGTGTGTTTTAACAGCTGTTTCACCCTTCCTTGTTTCTGTTTTTTTCTCTCTCTGCGTCTTCTCCTAGGCTTTTAAGTCATGATGCAAGAATCTAGGACGAAGGCGACGAGCAATGAACAGGCCAATAAAAATGGAGCGGTGAGTGCGGAAGGCGGGTCCAGAGAGGGACGTCCTGACAGCTCCCCACCATCAGCAGAGGTGACTACAGCTGACTTCCTGCATCTCCAGCACCACCAGGTAGGCCCTTCACACCTGTCTGCAGTTCATTTAAGCACGTCAACTGCACGCCCAGGCACTTTGAAAGTGCCACTTAATATTTTATTACTAGTCCGGTACACCGGGTACATAAACACATTATCATTATTATTATTTATGTATATTGGGGTGCTATTTTAATATTTAAACACTGTGAAGTGCTCTCTGTCTCTGATTGTCTTAGTTGTGGATGTGTTTATCACAGCATGCTGCATCTGCATTCCTGTAAAATATTCATTATTCTGTTCGCACGAGTGTTAAAAGTGTAGGTGCCACAGGATGTTGTGGACACAGAAGAAAGTAGAACGAGCAATAGGAAGATAGTATTCTCCTGGACCTGTTGTAAACACTCCTCACACTCCTGCTAATGCCATGCTCTGCCATAGCAGCTAATGTGTTGTGGAGATGCACCGGGGCATTCTTTTTGAAGATACCCTAAACACTTTGAGCATCTCCAACTTAAAACAAACAGACACACATTTCTTGTTAGTGTCAGCGTGATGTGTGGCATATAACAGTGCATTTAAGGAAACAACATTGAAAAGATCAGTGTGTCTGGTGCTATCTGGGCCAATCCGACAGGATGGCTGGGCTGTTGTCATGAGCTGTTTGCTGATGATGCACAGGCTCTTCGCTGCTGTCTGTTGTCACAGCACATCCATCAGCCTAAGCTTGGCTCAGCCACAGTACGACTGCCTAAACAAAGGGCATAAACCCCGCTTTGCATTTTAAATTCATACTTAATGTATACATTTTGAGGGCTACAAAAATATGTTGGTAGCAGACTTTGTTCAGCTTTGTAAGATTAGTATAAGGATAAGTATTTTATGATGTGCGGACTACATCTCCATCATTTAGTCCCAGGCAATAACACAGAGCTCCATAGTAGACCAATTCAAAATATTCTCCTCATCCCACAGCCCAGTCCAAAAACCCCACCTCCAAACCATCTTTTTCCAGCTCAAGAGAAGCATGTCGTCAGTGAGAAAATCAGCGCCATACTGAATTCATTACAGCAGTAGTCACACAAAACCATGGATAAAATTTCAATAACTGCAGGCCACAGTTGAGTAAACAGTTGCACTGAAACTTAATTCCTGTTGACTTTTCCTTCATTCTTGGCCAGGGGCACATTCGGATCTGCTCTCCAAAGACAACAGCGTTACAACTGTGATGAATGTGAGTCAGAGGGACATGGGGAGGGGGTGTCATGGATGTACACTTGACATTAAGAAGGGTGACGGCTATGAAGCCTTTTTGCTAAAATGGAGACAGCCATCCAGGCATAGTCCCTGCTTTTACTCAAACAGAAAGAAAACACAATTGAACAGTATTACTCATTGCCTTTAGTACGTTATGTTGACTTAAAAATTCCCCATCAAAGGTCCATATTGGCTTGATCAGCCTCTTTAACCCATCTTTAACTATTTGGATAAATCACCCAATCATAATGAAAATAAATGAGGGCTTCACATGCTGCTAAGTCATTTTTTATTTCATATATGTAATATAATATGGAAAGCGAATAACAGTTTTGCTTCTCAAAAAAATAAGTTTTGGCTTGTACTTGATCTTTGGATCTTAATTGCTGTTTACTGTTGCAATTGATGTCTGCTACTGAATACCTTTTTGTCCTTTTCTGGATTTTGCCCACTGCCCGTAGTTGGAATAATTATTTGGATTAAATAAATGAAAAGGATTTAAAATAAATAAATTATGGCATGGTAATCTCATTTATTGCAAGAAATGCTTTCCTTGCTGTATATTTTTTTCAATTTCTTTGTTGTGGACTTGGCATAGACTGGGATATATAAATTGTTGCATTTGATGAATGTCAAATGGTGCGTCTCACTCTCCAACGCTGGCCTCTGATTGGCTGCTTACCTCAGTAGTCTTTTATTCTCCCATTAGACTAAACCAGGATTTTCACACATGCACCATGAATCATGTTAATTGTCCCCAGGGTATTAAAATCTTCACTCAATTACTCAATAACTTTTTACTTTTGTGGCATTTCCAGTTTTATTTGCAGAATACACTACACAAGCCTAACTAGTGCGTTGATGTTATTGCAGCATTCTTTGTTCTACTCAATAGATCTGAGCTGCTCCTTCAGGTGATGCAAAATCAATTGATAAATTCTCAAGGGAGAGCTCTGAGTGAGCGTGAACAACAAACCTGGCACTGACATATCATTTATTCTTATTACAGAACATAAGTATGAAAGACAGTGCTCATTAATAAAGATGGGGGATGAAATAATTGTAATGTGTTTGATCATCTTGATTCTGACAGGGGAATTCATCTTGTGGGCCAGTTAGATTTGAGGGAAGTGGACCATAAGCTCAATTTAAACATCTCTATTAGCAAGACACATAGGAGGGGAAAACGCCCTTTTTTTTAGTGCCTGAAGTGAAACAATGAAAAAGAGAAAACAGCACAAGGTCAAGTGTGTTTAATCTCTCACATGTGAGTTTAGTTGGAGATTTGGTTTGATGGTTCTGTTTAATCCTTGTTTTACTTGATTCTTGAATTTTGAGTCCAAACCTTTTTTTCTATCTATCTATCTATCTATATATATATATATCTATCTATCTATATCTATCTATCTATATATATATCTATCTATAGCTATATATATAGCTATATATATAGCTATATATAGCTATAGATAGATAGAGTGACTGGAGCCTATCCCAGTGAGATATATATATATATATATATATATATATATACACACACACATATACATATACATACATATATATATATATATATATATATACACCATTGACTTATATATACCAGTGACTTATATATAAGTCACTGGGATAGGCTCCAGTCACCCGCGACCCCTAATGGAACAAGCAGTGAAGCATGAATGAATACAGAAACTCTCCTTCTTTGATTGCAGAAGCTGTGGTTTTGACTTGTTTTCCTTTAGGGGAAGTAAGAGACAACAAACAATTAGTTGGGCAGATGGATGTTTTGCAATAATATGATTTCTGATATTTGATACAAACTGCCACTGGACATAGTGCAAGCGAAAGCCCTTACAAAACATGTTCTTGTTTGTATATTTGATGCCATATAGATTTTGTGCTTAATTGTTCACAATAGGTTTTAAGTGAGTGCATAGATGGTGAAGCGTAGTGATACTGTTAAACGCAGGGGGTGCTAAGGTCTTTCGTGAGGATGCTCACAGAATACGGTATTTATAGTCTTAACAGTGTTTGCCTAGCTGTTCTAAACAAGTTTACATTTATTCAGCACCCTGTAGTGATATATAATACTCAGTTTAAATTCATTGCGTTAATGTAAACTCATTTTGAACACTATGTGGTTGCCTTTCGTTTCATTTTATATGCAAAATTTGGAAAATATCCTAGGGAGGCAAGTGACTGGTCAGAATGCCCTCAATGTACCAAGATGAAAGATATTGTCATTCAATGTGATGAGTTATTTATCAGTAATGATTAGTATTATTATAATGATATTGACAATCACTCTTTATTTATTGTTTTGCAAAGGTTGTTTTTGCGACTACCTATATTTTATATGTACAAAAAAAAAACAGGGATTTCAAGAGTCACAGAATCTGCTTTATTTGCTGTATGCAATTTTTGCAATAAAAGGAATGATGATTGTTCTGTGTACACTCATATTCTTACATTGTAGAGGCACTCTGTCTTCCATAGAGTTTTATCACAGCAAGCTCTCAGGTATCCCTCCGTCTGCTGTTCATATTGTCACAAGAGCCACACACACCCGGCAACTTATTGGAAATCTGGCGGAGAGGATAACATCAGTGTTATGACACTGCATATTGCCCTAAATTGCTTTATTGGTAAAATGATAGTGCTCGTCCAATTTGAATAATTTTATGGAATCCCTCACAGAACAGTTTAATTATGTTATCACACAAACTGGCAACATCTGTCTTTATACCACAGCACATGACAGTTTTATTACAGGCTGGATTTCTGCGCCGGTTTCTGGCAATTGATGTGTGTGATCTGATTAATAATCACATAGATGGGGAGGTTGAAAATTTTGAACAGTGATGTGCTGCTATGTCAAAAGGAGGAAAAATAATTATTAAAGCAGAATTACACACTTAGTATAGAAACCTAAAGCCCTGTTTGTGTTTTTTTTAAATGGTGAAGTCTATTTTGTTTGGCAGGTCACACTAATTTACATATATCCATAACTAAAGACTAAAATATTAGAAACTAGTAATGTACGCTGGTGCTTTTTGTTTATCTTTGTTTGCCCATTTTTGTCTCCTTTTTGGTAGTTTTACTAAACTTTTAACAATGCACAGATATGTTATATAAACTGTGGAAAAACAATTTACTTCAAATACAGTATAAAACAAAGAACACTGTACTTTTTGTTTCTTCTACAGTTTCTTATTTTTATCCTTCAAATTTGTTTAGTTCTAGGTGCAATCTTCATATGCGTCTGTCACCATGTTTTGTAGTGGGCTTTTAGCAGGTAACCACCCAGCACCTCTCTTTTGTCTGGTGGACGGTTTCCAGGACAGTCAGCCATGAAGTCATCCATTTTGTTGAGTCTACCTCCAGCTGCTGCTCCCACTCAACTGGCGGAGATGAGCCACAGGTTGTGCGCTGGAGTTAAAATAGTTGACTGTTGCTCGGCTCCACATCCTGTTTACAACACTGAGCTGATGTGGGAGCAGGGTTCCCAGCTTTTTTGACAGGGTGGTGACCAGAGTCAACACATGGAAACATACAGCGCACCCTAAGCATCAAATCACACATGCACACACACACACACACACACACACAAAATGACAACTACAATTTCAATATAGTTCCCACCTCTATAAAAGTATTCCAGAATTAGTGTCCAAAATCTCCAATTCCTCTTGATTCCTTAACCATGGTGGAAAATGTATTGGACTCACCCTAAAGCATGTTGTGTGTATTGTGAATGATGCAAGTACTGTACATGCTGGTTAGGATAAGTGGTTCCATTGTGGCACCGAGATGTTGATGGGCCTGTATGTGTTTTTGTGGGCGACTCTAAACTTGGGAGCAGGTGTCCGGAGCAGCTGGTTGAGGCAGACGGGGACCAGTTGCTTTGGTCTGTAATAAACACTTAGAAACAAGCCACAAGACTAATGCACTCTATATGTTGTTTTAAAGCAGAACAAGAACACACAGGAGGGCACATCCTATCTAACCACATATGTATGTTGTGATGTGGTGGTATTGTTATTTATAATATATATATATATATATATATATATATATATATATATATATATATATATATATATATATATATGTATGTAAGTGTATATATATGTGTGTGTGTGTGTGTGTGTGTGTGTGTGCGTGTGTATGTGTGTATGTATGTATGTATGTATGTATGTATACATGATAATATGCATCCCATGTATTAAGCACTGTAGTGCTGTTCAGTACTAATTTATCTCTGTTGTCTGTTGTCTGCATTTACATTGGGGAATTATTTATTTAAGTGAGAAATAGTTCTCATCCAACATTTGTCATTGTGAAATTTCTGGGTCACTAGTGGATTTTCCACCTAAAGTAAATTGCAGTGCATTTAGGGTATTTATATGAGCTCTCCTTTTAAATAAGTCTGGCTTTCTGTATTAGCTGCAGCTACTAACTATTCTTAGCTTCTTTGTTGTTTTCTTCTTTGTTTTTACGTATGTACTGTACTTATATGGTTACCATTACTGTTACATTACCTTTTTTGCGCTTGAAAAGCAGGGTCCGCTAAGTGCACTTTATTGTAATATGTCTATTGTTGTTTTGTCTGTTTGTACATCAGTCATACAAGTTCTGTGTTTGCGGAAAAGCATTTCCCCTTTGGGGATTATTTAAAAAAAGTCTAACGCCTACATACTTGTCCTCTTCACAGAAATATAGAATGCATGTATTTAAAGAACATATACAGACTTCACACACAACAATCATTGGTAATGATCCCTAATCATCCCTGTCATCTCCTGTTTTGTAAGTGTCAGGGAGATTTATCCAGATGCATTATGAATCTCTTTTAGCCCAGATGCCTTTCCGTTCACAACTAGCCATGTTACCAAAAGACAGGACATTATTATATGATTATTGATTATTATGATGTACATTGTATTATTGTAAACAGTTGTATTCTACATGTGACTTAGCTATTAGGTCAGATCAGTTTGCGTGGGTGAGTTTTGGAACTGTCATCTGTATCATTGGCAGATAAATGAACATATGCTTGTCTATTAAAGGTTCTACTATCTTTAATAGTCCATCAATGGTGTAAATATTAAGATTATGGGGGGATAATTTTGCGCTATATGTGGTTGCATAGTTTTGTATGCTGTATCCTTTGCCTGAAAACCTTTCAAATAAAATAAATATCTTCTGAAGGTCCCACACAGGAACTCAGACATCGGGCCAACTGTGAGTCATTTTGCACTGTTTAGCTTCACAAGTTGTGTGTTTAGTGTTGTAAATAAGTAACCATTTTAACAGAGCCTCAGGAGATTAGGACCGGGAAAGCACAGGACGGACTTTAATGTCCATTGTCAAAACAGTGTTTGAATAACAAGCTTTTCTTCATGCCATTGGGATGTTTACATTTTGGTGAATAATGATAATGCCATCTTAAGCAGAAGCTATCCTTCATTTTGACCCAATTTATTAGGGGTAGACTTAAGGATGCACAATTCCTCTTGGGGAAACATTCAAGCACTGGGCCCATTCATTTTTAATGAGAGCACTACTTTAAAAAACTTCATTGAATTAATATGTATCAGTAAGTCTTTCCTGTGCAGCAAAACTTCAGGGTAATTAATATTCATAGGCTGTGCTTGTTAACACCCCCAATGCTGGAGCAATGTAGATCCAATTAACAGAGAACGGACCCTAAGGATTTGGCCAGATAAGGGTTAAATGAGCTATTGAAATTGAAACCAGGCCTGTCGCTTCTTAAAACACTTATTTGTTTCCATAATGCGTGTTGTAAATTAGAGATGTTTATATATATTTTTTTTATTATTTTTTTTAGTTCTGTTTATATACCAAGTCTAAATCTTAAGTACATAGATGCAAGGAGGGCATCCCCAGCGCAGCACATCTAATGTGAAAACCCTGTCGCAGCTCTTCCTGTTATATCTTATTCATAATAGCTTGGCGTAGTGTGGGTAATAGACATGAGTGTTCATTCTTGGTGTCAGTTCGGAGGCTGGGATCAGACTGGTTGACATGGGAACTGGGAGCCTTTAAAGGCTGATGGGTTAGAGACGCTAAATGCCTGTTTTCCACCTGCTGCTGTTTGTTACAGCTAAGTAAATAGGCATTTGTTCCTCTGAGACAGCTCTATGGAACCAGTCCACAAGGTTTAATAAATACATCAGTGGATGTTTTTGTACAGCCTAACAAAGAGCTCGAAATGAAATATTTTTTGTTTCAACTGTACCCTCCTTAAAACACCACCTGTGTCCGTCATTTCTAAGGAGCTTCTCATATTTCACATAATCACCCAACAATTTGATTTCCATTAATTTTGTAGAATACATCTTTATTTGAATGAGTCAGTTTTATCTCTGCCATTTGTACAACAATAGTTGTTTTCTTCATTCTTTTACTATAACCTAGCTATCTGAGCATTCTAAAAACTTTAGGTCGTAAATCATAAATCATCAATTGCCTTGCTTATAAGAACCTGAACATTTGAAAATCTGAAAACCCATATTGCAGTAAAGCATGTTACCCTATACATTAACTATATTGTGGCAGCAGTTGTGTTATTTACGCCTATATTTTGGCACCTTTGTGATTGAAAATAAAATTGGATGGTCATTTTGGCCAGTGGCGGGCAGATGTGATAAATAACCACTGCCTGGTGATCAAAGGAACCTTCATTTAAGTAAATACGCATTGACAGGCACAGTGTATATGTCTCTTAGAGTGAATTTGATTGTTTGACATGTCTTCACCCATCAAAGTGTATGAGTGATTAATAACTGCTCCCTGTGCGTTCAGCGCTGACATGGCCTCTATTTGAGAGAAAAATGGCCCAGGTCAGTATCCACTGGTGAATTGCTGTGTACCATTTAGAGAATGATATGCCATGATGGGATGTGCCATCATAAATAACCGTGATGGCACTTCTGCATCCTGTGAATGACACGTGCCATAAATACTTAGCCTGTCCCCAATATTTCAGATAAATCCTATGCTAACCTTTTCTTATGTAGAAAGAAGACCATTATTAGTTGAATGGATAATAAAAACAAATGTTTATTGTTGGTGGAAGGCAGCAGAAAGCTCAGCAGGACCTCTCTCATTGTCTCTGATGTGCTGTTGTTATTTGCTTGTTTACCATCTCTGACATGATGTAATGGGATGGCGCTGAGAGCATCTAGCTCGCAAATGGCTCAGGAAATAAGACAGTCCTTTATGTGGGCCCACTCCTCACCCCCACCACGTTTTTTTCCTCAGAATATGTTGTGCATTTGACTGAAGGAACATGAGCCTTGAATAAAAGTAAGTGTTTTTTGCATTAGGTGCTCCCTGGAGGTAGGAGGGGAAATATCATGTCCCTGTGTGAAATGTGGATGTGAAATCTAGCAGAAAGAAATATTTATGACCATTTTCTGGTTGATTAAAGCTGGATGACATGCCTTAGGAGACAGAGAGTGGACAAAGGGTTGCAGTGCTGCTGCTGGGCAGATGTTACAGACAATGTTGTGCAGAGAGGAGGCAGCTCATGTGAGGTCCTGCTGTGGACAGTCACTCTAACATACTCATTAATACTGCTGTGTGATACTGTATTGCACTGAGTGTGCTATTATAATCATTTGAATTTCCCTTTTCACTTCAGTACAGTCAGAAAAGGAGTCATGGAAATACCCAAATGTACAATAGTAGTAATGAGTTGCAGTCTGCACCTTTCCCACCAGATGCCGCTATGAAGCAGAACCCCAACATGTGAAAGTGATATACAGATTTTGTTATTTGTGTATTGTGTCATTGTCTAATTCTCCATGCGCATTCCTTTACTCAATCAATATAATGAACTGCATTTGTCTCAAGTAACTTTGCAACAGGCTTATCTGTGTCTGTGTTGCCAAAGCATAAATAATTAGTTAATTACTACTCTGATGCTGTCGTATAAGCCGTCCCAGGCACATGATTATGTTTTGATGGTGTTGGTGACAGCAGCGCAAACCAGAGCTTAAAGAGTCACATCCAATGGATCAGAGAGGAACCAAATTGAGAGTATGATTAATTTTTCAATTTCTCTCTGCAGATATCTAATAATTGTGCCCAAAGATAGCCAGGGGCTCCTATTAAACATTAAAATGCAAAAGAAAAGTTAAAATCAGAAAGATGGTATTTTGGATTGAATAATGTAAAATATCTGTAGGGCAACAGGGAAAGAAGCAAAGGAGTCCAGGTTTATTCTTCAAATGTTTTCCAGCAGTGCCATGCTTGCTCCTAATTACTGAGCTCTTATCTGCACACTCAACAGTATATTTATTTTCCCCAAATGCAAATTTCTTTAACCTTTTAATAAAATGTGCATGTCACTAACTTTTAAAAGGCATCATTCGATATGCAGCTGGACTTAGCCACAATTGTGTTTTTAATTGGTATGTAACTACACCGGACAGAATCAAAAAAAAAATCAGGATTTTGATAATGAATGTGGGAATGTCAGCTGAATTTAAATGCAAGCTCTTTGATCTACCAAGGGAGGATTGAGAAACGTGTGCCATCAGTTTGTGTCGCGGTTGCCAGACACCGAGCTTTCCAGGAGGTTCCCTTGTTCCTCCCTGCGCTGCTGTCTCAGTCACTTTGCTCACTTCTACATAATATCATCTTCATCTCCGATAGCTGCTGCACAGGGAAACTGCATTTGTTGATCAGATTTGGCTTGTCTGACTCTTCCTACCCCAGAAGTATGTGCGTGTAATGCTTGCCCGAGCGTGGCCATCGTGGAGCTGATTGAGTGATCCTGCCTGTCATAGGACAAGATAACCACATCAGTAAATACTCTGCTCCTGCACTCACAGGCCCGACCTCCACACAGCAGCCATGCATCTCCTATCAGAATTATTGCCATTTCTGAACAATATAAGTAAATGTTCTCTATAGAAGGTATTGTATTTTAAATGTTGTTGATGGCACTCTTTTTAAAAAAAGTGCTTACAGTATTATAATAATTTAAAGGGGACATATTATGCAACATCCGCTTTATTCCACTTTTGTCACTACAGGGTTTCCTCATCATTATTTTACTCAAAGTTGTATTTTGACTGATTTCTGCACGTTTTAGTAATCCTGCAGTGCTCCAGAGGAAATTCCTGTTTTCACCTACCCCCTATCCCTGCCCACTTCCTCTTCTTAGTTGTGATTATTTGAAAAATGTCGGCACCGAGTGATACATGTTGGGTTCTTAAATGTCACTTTTCAAAAATAAAAATATGTCAATTACAATCCGCTGCTTGTTGCTGTGAAATGTCACTTTGAAGAGGCGGGGCTTACCAGTTTTGAACAGGAAGTCAATGGACCTTCTATTAACCTAATAACTAACAGTTTAAGATCAATATTGCGATTTATGAAAAACCAAATGTAAAATTCTGATATACTTATGTTATAGTTCAATATTAAGTACAAGTGAGTACTAATTAGGTAAGATAAAAACATAATTATAACGTATTTGTACCTTCAGTATGTATTTTTCCGCTTTTTAGCTCGAAAAATAAAAACAAATGATGTTCCTCATAATGATAATGCAAGAGTGTTGCATCTGGTTCTATTTATAGCGATTCCTGCATCCATAAAAGAAGTCCACAATGTCAAACATTCCAATGCCACTTCATCTCCACGGAATTCCATCATATTTCATATTTAAAACTCTTGCAATGTATCGGTTTAGTGTTCCTCCACAGGGATCCGTGACTCGAGTTACACTCCGCTTTTCCTCCTCAATTTGATGAGGTCTCTCGTCGGTATCAGAGAGGCAGACTCCAGTTTCACCATGCAATCTTTTGATACTCACCCTCTCTTCAAAACATCAACCGGCACGGAAGACGGATTGAATTAGCCATTTGTGGTGTATTTATCTCGATCTGGGAGTAATGCGCTGCTCTCGGTCTTAGCACTCAAGCTCAATGAAAACAATAAATGGTGCCCTTATCTGGCAGAGTGAAATCAAGATAGGCGGCAGAAAGCTGTGAGTTATTTGTGGTTGATTTGGAATGGAAGGACAGAGACAGGATATGGACACCCCTCTCTTGTTACCGTACAGTGGGGGGACAGGCAGGAGAGTAGAGGTGTAATCAAACCAATGCAATGGCTCTAATGTGAAAGTGTCAGAGATGTGGCTTTGTCCAGCTCTGAGTGAATTTGGTCAAGCCTTGTGTTAAATTGAAAACGGGGCCGCTGGGATTTGATGGAGAGAGTACGGGGGACTCGGCGCAAGCGACATCTCGGGCAATTATCACAATCTCCTGTACGCGATCATGTGTCTGCTCTCTGTCTGCGGCACAACTAAACCAGTACACACGGGCACACAGACGGCAGCATCAGTTTGGGGGAAAAATGAATTGTTTGATTTCTGAAGAGTTTATCATTTGTTTTAGGGGTGGGTGGTATTGAGGAAAATAACTCAATATAACTCAATATCCCGATAGTGATAGTCAGACGATATTCTTTAAATCCAACAGAAACATGTCTTTAAACGTATTAGTTAAGGTTAGATTATCAGACAAATGTGAAATGTCTATAAAGTTGATCAGAAAAGTTCAGAAAATATCACCTTATGCTCTTATTTGAAAGTTTACCACATAACTTTTTTGCATTTTTATTTTCAATCAGCTCTTGGTGTAATATTTTTCACTATAAACGGTACTCAGTATTGAAAGTTTTCATATGTTTAAAACAGCATTAACAATATTACCTTCATTTTGATATATTGCCCACCTCTAATTAGTTTTTAAATAAAGATTCAGTCCACATTGCACAGGTAAACATACTCAGGAACATTAACATTTGAGTGAAGTTTGAAATTTGAAATGCCAACTTATCACATGAATCATATTTACCTTATTCCTCCCCACCCTTTTGCCTCTTTTTGCTACGGCTTGTGTTGTTTTGACATTTCCGATTGAATTCTGTTCACTTAAATCCTGGATACCCAACTTTTTTCCTCATAATTATTAGTCAATTCTGTTTGAACACCAAAAAGTTTATTGTTAGCAGAAAAAACAAAAAATCTGACCTCCACAATAGTGATGTGCAAGTTATCGACCCATGAGTCCCATGGGTCAGGATGGGGCGGGTCAAGAAATTATAATTTTATTGCGGGGCGGGTTGGGGCAGGTTTGAAAATGCTGACTGCCGTATCACATGTATCTTTGTTGCGAGAACATGTCTGTGCAGTCATCACTGCACATCACTGTCCATGATCTCTCTCTCTGTGTGAGCCATTTTATGTTGCTGTGTCTGCCTTCCTCCACATCTGGCTCTGCTCTGAGAGTGAGTGAGCGAGTGGGAGGGAGGGAGAGAGATAGGGGTTGTGAAGGAAAGACAAAAATCCCAGTTCATTTTCAATTATTATTATTATTATTATTGTTATTATTATTATTATTATTATTATTATTATTATCATTATTATTATTATTAGTTGTAGTTGGTTGATTCATTTGATAAAATGTCTCAGTTTTCAGGTGCTTCTTCAGACTGACCAAATTAAGCTACATTAAGCTAGATTCGGTGGTGAGGGTGGGCTGGGGCAGATCAGAGAACGCTGAAAAGTCTTGCCTCTAAAATATGATCTAAAGTAGGTTGATTTGTGTAAAATGTTGCCTTGTGTAAACTAATACAAGTGGAACGAAGGACACAATTCATGGATGCGCCCGTGGCAACTTCCGATATAAGGTGAATACTTTTCAAAACATGTTAGCGCTAAACTACATGTCTAGCAAGTATTTTTTTCATAAAATACAGGATATTTTTTGCTTGCAGAGGACATTATTTTATTTACATAATTACAGCATTTACAAATTTATCGCTATAATTCAAATTGCAATTCAGATTTATAGTGCAATTCTTGGCAGAAACCTTTAAGGCACTTTAACACTTCCACTTGATTACAGTCACCTACAGTGAGAGTGATGGTAATGCATTCTATTCTCCTTTACTCTTTATCACATTTATTTTTATAATAAGTGGACATCTGTGTGTAACATTAAATATGTAGGTGCATCTTTAGCCTATTGATGCGCCGCTCTTTAGTTTGACTCATTGCAGCTGCATGTCCTGGCCTATCCCAGTGGTGTTCTGCATGGCTGTACAGAACCAGATCACTTCCCAGCAGGTGCGATGTGGGAAGCCCAAGATTTTACCTTTCCACCACTTTTGAAGGGAGGGAAAATAAGTTACCCACCACAGTATATATTTATACATGCATGTGTGAGTGTTTTTTTTTTTTTTTTTTTTTTACCTTTTTTTACCACCTTAGCAGCTGCCAGGATTCCAAGTTTCCCCATATTTTAAACAGATGTTGAGGAGGGCAAAAGGAAGGAATGGAATAGTCTAGCAATCAAAATAATTATCTTTATGAGTGGTAGTTTACAAAGTGTTAATGGGATATAGTGCAGACATGCTAACCAGTCTCGCTTTTATGTGTTACAGCTGATAAATTCTTCTGTCTGTTACACACCTCCTCAAACCACACAAGTTTTAAAAAGTGTTCATGACTTCCAACAAAGTTAGAAAAGAACACATACAGTAAGTTGTGGTCCCCCCTCTTCCCATCCCCTCCAATGAATCATTTTAAGTGGATGCTCGTCTTTGATCGACAGTTTTAGAACCAGCAGTAATTTGTAGCCACAGGGTAACAGTGCTGTTCTAACCTGTCCTCTTGCCAAATGCTCCCACCTGATTGAGGTTGTATGACAAAATCATAATTCATACTGTTTCTACTGCTCCGTTCAATGGGTATGCGTCGTCAAGGTTATTATTTATTTACTACTGAGATGAGTCAAATTGAAAAGAATCCTTATTATGTAGGCTGATCGCTAATAGAATAGCCTCATTTTGCTCCAGGGAAGTTTGTTTTTAGACCACATTAGCCTTGCCGCATTGTCTCCCAGGGATGGTTGTTTAATTTGAATAATCACAAAAAGTGTATTCTTTTGGGTTTGGCGTGACAATAGTGTCCCAGATGAATAAAGAAGTAAATGAGGGGAAGGAAAACAGGTAATTACGCTGAAGTGGCAAATGAATGACCTACTGATCCCTAATCCTAATTGATTTTGTCGACAAAAATCATTCTTATTTTCCTCCCCCTATTGCTATGTTGTTGGCGGGTGTCTGTGCTAGATTTTTTTTTTTCAGATGTAATTAATTGGCAAAATATAAAGAATCAAATACTGGAAGTGTGTAACAATGTGTCTATTTCATTTACCGGCAGAGCTACTCCACATCTGGAATGATGTCACATCCTGGCATGAGACTTCATGAGACAAAGACTTTACTTTTTGACAAGAGTCATCATGTTAGTGTACGATATTTCAGTTACTACAAAATAGTACACAAAGGCCAAATCTATGTGAAGAAAAACTACTGTTGTATGTGTGTATGGCACAAGTATTTCTTTGTATTTCTTTATAAATTTATAAAACATTGTTTTAGATGAGGATGTGAGTACCTCACAATGTTTGAAATCGATCCCAATTTGTTGCCCTTACCACACACCTCTTCCTCCAGAGGCTGAACATAAAGAGCACAAGTTGTGGTGCAGTTCCAAGAGAGTTCTCATAATCTTCTCAAATAAATGACAAAATAAAAAATGTGTGGCATGTTCTCTGATGTTGGATTTCTGACATATAAATTTAAACTGGAACGGTCTTTAAAATAGGAATTTCAGAACCTGAGTTGAAAAATCCAACATGGTTGCACCCTGCGTTGGTGCTGCTTATGCTTATGTTGCTAACATGTAGACAATTCAAAATTGGCTTAATACATTTACAATTTTTTTCTGATTTGAGCACTTTAGTGTTTTTCATTACTTGTAGTTAATGTTAGTGTTGATTAATATACTGTTATGTACTGCTCATTATTTTTCCCGACTTGTCAACTGGAACATAGAAACTCTGAGAAAACGTCATTCCGAGGTCCAAGTTTTGACCTTCGAGGAGCCATGCATTATGCAGTTTTAACGCGTGACATGGAGTCTTTGCTGGTGATCTTCTGCAAAGTGCTTTAAAACTGCATAACACATGGATCCGAGTTGTTTAATCCGCTTATACCACAGCCACAAACTGAAATGGCTCACCTGTGACAGCCTGTTCACTGTCTGTGACTGTCTGAGATATTACTTATTTCTCTTTCATGAAGCTATTCGCTCTCATTCTTGACTCAGTTGGGAATTTGTTTACCCATTGCTACGGTGATGCCCGCAGCATGATTTTACAATTAAAACCATATGACTTACATATTGCTGTCGCTAAATTTAGTATATTTTCTAAAATGCACATATATTCAGACAGTACACAACTCTCAATTCAAACTCACAATCAGAATATAGCGTCAAAGAAACATGTTTCTTCAGCAGAAAGTTTCTGCATTGTGACTCATATCCAATAAACATAGATGTGGAAAAACTTTAACCACCTTGGTGTGTGTATGTCAAAAATAGCCTTGTTTTAATAGTGCATGTCCCAGGTCAGCCTCACGAACTGGACTTTGAGTGTGAGCCAACTTCCAAGGCAACGTGACCGTGTATGTGCCAGTGTCTGGGTGATGACACGTTCTACTTTGCATGTAAATTCTTTAGTGATTCACCCCGGAGTGAACCCACTGAGAGCCATTTTGGTGCTGGCTTAAAGACAGAGGTGTGTTTTTATGACTAGGTGAGGCACGTCCTCTCCAAGGCCCCGCGAGCACAGTATCCCTCAGCCCTTCCCCTTTAATCACTGTATCAAGCGCTCTCATAAACTCCATGAGCTGTATACCGTGCGTGTGTTTTTGTGCGCCATCCACGACGTGTGTGCCCTTCCTTGTTTCTCCATTTTTAAACCTAATCAGCAAAAATAAAAGCCATTGTAAGCTAGCTCATATTAAAGGGGTGGTTAATGGTAATAAATACTTTTTATACATACTTATTACAGAGGCAGTTTTCTTCTTGCGCTTAATGAGAGTAATTTGATTTGCTTGAGAGATTACAGTTTCCTAGAATTAATGCGGCAATCCCCATTCTGAGATAGAGCGAGATCTAAGATTCTTCACAGGTCGTGTGCTGCTAGATGCACCCCTCTCACATAGCGGCTAATGGAGTTGAACAGCAGTCTGTCATCCCCTCACACAGACCCCCATCCCAGCAGCGCTATAGCCTGTATGCCCTTGGTTCCTGCAGAGCTTGTTGTTTGGGCCGCTTCAGTCACACATACTTTACTTTTTACACTATTCACGTCCGAATCTGCAATGATAATTTCTTGTATCGTCCGATAATGGCACAGATAACAGGGAGTTTTTGGTAAAGTTAACATTATCTATGTTGGTCTGTCTGTAAAATAACTGTAGCAATGAAGTAATACATAAATATGGATTGTGGATTAATTAAATTAATTAGGTCATTAAGGGTTTTGAGTGAAAAGTGGTTGGTTAAAATAATAAGACAGTAAGTTGGAGGTTGCTTTCAAAACTTGATGAATTGGAATTGAAAGAAGTTCTGGAATTATAATGTAATGTTTAAAAAAATAAATAATTAACTTTTTTTATATATATATACTTTTAAATACTAGTTGGAAGCATAAAATGACACTATATACATGTGTTACATCTATAAAACCCACTAAAATGGAGGTAACTTTAGTTTGAATAACCTTTCACGGTTCACTGTAAAAATGAATGTCTCCTTCAGCCTCACCCCAAAAGAGGCCATTGTTGAAAAATGAGCCTTATTTGGCAGTTCATTAGGTTATTGTGAGAAGTTATTCCCGTGTGTGTAATAGAAGGCTGGTGACATATTGTGGGTATTTTAATGCAAATTATCCTAACTACAAACTTTCTTTTATGCTACACATAATTTGTGAAATTTATGCTGAGGTTGGAAAAAAATACTTTAATATACTTAGTTACTATTTCATATTATTATTATTATTATTATTATTATTGTTATTAATATTGTCATACTGTTGGTTTATATAGACATTTAACTTGTACATAATGACTCAGCTCAGTTTATTGAGTATTTGTTTAGAACATATTTATTTATTTGTTGACTTGAATGGACAGCCTGTCAGTTGCCTTGGAACTTGTCTTCAAGTCAATAAATTCATGAATGTTGAGAAGTGAGAAGTAAAGACTAGTTGTGGTTATGTTGTTTTCCATTACTCAACAACTTATTTATTTTTTAATTCAGATTGGTTTGGCATTTATAATATAAAAAGATAAATAAGATAACCTGTCTCAATATCACTACATTGTGTCACATCATCTGCCTACAGTAGAGACTCCTGAAATACTTTACAGTTTGGTGTGACAGGGGCCGTGTCTAGACCCTGCTGGATATTATACCACTTTATGGTCGGAACAATCAGATTTTTTTCTCCTTCTTTTTCTCATCCCTTTCTTTATTCCTGGCGGCATAAGATCATATTACCCATCTTGGAATGACTTCAACAGAGACACTGCTATTCCCAGGGAGCTGTCTCTCTCCCTGCTGCAACTCAATCCATAGCCAATTGGAGCAGCCAGTGATTTATAGAAAATCCTCTCCTTCAGAGGAACTCTCGCTGCACACATTCACACTGGGAATTCTCCGTGGACAGATCATCATGTGTTAGGGCCGAGGTCAGGACAGTTCAAGGCAGCAGAGGCAGCGTGAAATGATGCACAGTTGTAAACCTCAGACTGCCTTAGTGAGGAGTACTAATGCTGGTTTAACACTGGCATTGTTTTAAGGCCAGTAATGAGACATATGCCAATAAACTATTTTTTTTGTACCCTGTAGAGACAATAGAGACAAGAGATTTAGTTCTCTGCCAAGGGAATTACATATAATTAGAAGCTTCATGATTTGCGACCGTTTAAATTTCACTTTAAATCAATTATAATTTATCAACCCAGCAAATTATTTTAACTGTCAGCAGGTAATTCCTGTAGATTTGCTTGCTCCTTTGCTTACTGAACCAAAATGCCTACAAAACAATATAGCTGAAAAAGTGTAGCACTTAGTAATCGTTGAATATGTTTGTAGTTTAAATATTTTACAATTCAATAATCTTGCCAGGAATGTTATGACTTTGTGTTAAGGGTTAATGTGGACTACATAAAACAAAAGCTGCAGATAACAAAATCTTCCTGCTGTTTCTTTAATAAAATCAACAAGATGCTTGATCTTCAAAGCTTCTCACATGCTCTTTGGGCAGATGTCATTACTTATCCATCTCCTCTTGACCAACAGTCTCTGGTAGCTGCAGGCAGTGTCACGCTTGTTGTCTGCTTTCCTCATTATTACACGGATTATTCATCTAGCTGAGTTGGTTCGGCATCAATGCTGAGTTAAATAACGCCCCGTGGTGTGGAGGCTGGACAGGGGTTAGCGCACAACAGACCATCAGTTTGGGCCCTCCAGCTCTGTGACGCTTCATGACTTCATGATAACTCTTTCATCTCCCGTCTATTTCTGCACATTTCTATGCTCAGTAAAGACTCTATTCATTTATATAGCCACAAATGAAGCTATTTAAACATTTTACTGTAATGGTAATTGTGCCATATATTGTACATTTGATCAAACAGCCCCTTCGAATGACACTATTTTAATATAATGTAAATTAGAGGTGTAACATTTATTGAAAGATTTATAATATTGTGAATGTTATTTTGAAGATGGTTTGAATAAAAACAATTGTATAAAGTGATATTTCTTCAGTTTTGTGGGTAAATTTACTTCACAATTCGGGATACTTAAACCTCCACTAATACATGAATACAGTTGAATTATACTGGACAAAACCAGGGACAAAACCAGGACTAATATCATAACATATGATATCATCTGAATAACATTATTGGAATGCTACAAAAAAGATCAAGATATTGATTTTTGTTAGTATTGCCTTCGCCTTAAAACATTGTGAAGACAGTGACAGAGGTTAAGAGCTAAGGGTGGTCAAATAAATTCCCATTTGACCCAGTGCAAACTGCTGTGTCCTTGGACAACACATCTCACCCACATTGCCCACCATAATGAAAGTACTCGCTGCTGTTGATCCAGGTACACATGAACATAAATGGCTAAATTAATGAATACATACAAATTAATGTTTACAATACAAAATATCGATTCTGTCAAGTCTAAATTATTCCTTGTCTAATTTAGTGAACAGATACTTATCTTGCCACAACAAGACATTCTAATGCCACAGAAAAGTTCCATTTAAGTTTTAACTACTAACCTTGTTCCAAAAGTTTATCATCAGGACAAGTACATGTCATTCTTTTCCATTCTTATAGGCCCGGAGTATGCTTTTGCACTTTTCTATAGTTGTTAAAAGTCTATATTCATCTATATTCACCACAACTAAATAGGATTTAAAGGTTTTACTGGCCCTATCCCAAGTCTCGAACGTATCAATAATGTTGAGTCCTCTGTCTATGAGACCCGGCCGGATAGCTCTTCCCATTCTAAACAATATCATTCGCACATGATTAAACCCGCTCACAGTATTCAAGGTCTCAAGCTGGGTTTTTGGAAGCACCCATTTTCCCAAGCACAACACTCTGCTGCTACCAAGTGATGCAACACTTCCAACCAAGATGCAATCTGGAGGAGCGCGTGGCTTCTAACAGTCCATTTAAGCACCCAGCGCAGTCGGCATGCCTCGCCTACCACTTTATCAACTTGACAGATATTATCGCTGTATTCAGTGGTGGGCATCCTGAGGCATCATACTCTCAAAAAGCTAAGGTCAGGAGGAGAGGGGCTGCGCAGATCTGCCCACTGCATTGTTCCCACACCATTTACTCCGGCCATTTCTTTCTCTCTTTGTATTCACTCGCTCCTTGCATTCTTCCATCTGGCGGACATCTAAATGACGCTCAGGAGTTGACTGCTCAGATTTGCTGGTGTGACCTCCCAGTTTTTTAAGTGCTGCTATTCCCAAGCAATGCAGCGTCCACCACACAGGGGACAGTAACATGCGGCGGCGCGCTGATAGACTTTCCAGCGGAGTGAATAAAATCAGCATCAGGCTAGTGAAGCTGATTACACCCGGTATGAAAATGCAGTATCTTAATGGTACATATTTTCAGCAGACAGCCCAGTTGCCTTTTCATTTTGCGCCTAATATGTCTATTCTTATGAGTCATTTACTTCTTTAATTACCTTTAGCAGCAGATGCACAATGGTGTATTAATGTGAATGATTTTTACGGCCACTTTATCATACTGAGCCGGCGAAGTTGAAAGGCGTAATTGAGGTGGAAGAGCGGCTTGTGAGAGAGACAATATTTAGCTGACAGCTCCTCTTGTAGTCCGGGAGGCTGTTTATGAGTTTACACCACACTAAAGCTGTAATAAACACCATCTTCATTTTATAATGGCAGGGGGCGGAAATGCCTGAGCTGGGAATGCCGTGCTTATTGAATCATCTCAGGAAGTTGTTGGGCATAATAAGACATCTGTGTATGCAGCCGATTTGCTGTTGCTCGTGTTTCCTCATGCATCTCCACAGTGAGTTTACAAGAAAATAGGATTTATTGTGTTAGCTGAAGTAAAATAAGATTTGGAAAAGCACAAATGTTTTCGGCTGACTGACGCTGTTGGAAATCTAATGTTTCAAATTTTGTAACATTTTGTAATGTTTTGTCAATATAATGTGATTTACAGGGTGGAATTCAAAAGAGTTTTCAACACACTTAAACAGGAAGCCATTTGTTAGGGTTGGAGGGAAGGTCTGGAGGTTGTTACGGCACCTATGGGCCTTAGATGCGGTACATCATGGGCAGTATTTACAGAACTTTTAATTTATTCAGTAAATGAGGTTAACAATGGAAGGATGTGTCAACGCCAAAAGATTTTGTGTCAGCTTGCGAGGAGAGAGCAACCTCCTTGTTTGAAGGAAGGTGTGGAGTTGTGTCAAACAAGGTTACAAGGTTACAAAACTTTATCGGTTGAGGGTTTGTTACAGTAAATAAACCCCAAAAAGGCAAAGTCATTTTCTTAAAGGGGACATTTACCAGCTAAACAAACACTCTTTGGTCTATAAATCTATTCCTGTCCTGAGCTGTGACAAAGATTGCAGTCAAATTAAATGGCCTCCTCGACTGTGAGTGTAAACAAACTTAGTGTGTTTGCATGCATTTTAAAAGCAAGATATTAAATGTTTGTTGTTAGCCAAAACCAATTTGCTCTGTTCCCACTTGCTGCATGTGCAACTCTGAGCGCCCATGTCATTTGCATGTGTGCTGTGTCTGTTTGCTTCTTGTGTACATCCCTTGGTGAGATTTTGTATTCTGAACCAGTGTGAATAAAGGCCTCCTTTAGCCATCTGTTGTTAAGCTGCTTGCTAAGCAATGGCAGGGAATCCAAACAAACGCACAGCACACAGCAAACGGAAGCTGTCAGTCCCGCATAGCTGAGCTGACCTCTGATGGGACCGCGGCGAGGGGAGGGGGGCCTCTGTACCAGGCACGGAGCGCCCCAACAGCACACTTTGCCAGGTTTACTTTCCTCTCTTTCCCACTTCTTCTGATCATTCTTTCCATCTGTCTGCACTCGTTTGCTCTGCTCTTCTATCTTCACTCACACTTAATAACTTTGGCTTGTTTTTCTTTGACACATTTAAGGCATCCACCAGTGCTGCATTACCTGTTATGGCCAAAGAGGTGGAGAGGAGAGTTTCACTGGACTAACAAAACAGCCGACTAGATCACTTATGTATCTCAATATCTCTTGAACTGAATTTAATTTGTCTTGCATTGGCTTTTAGTGCATTCATTTAATAGGCATTCAGTCACTGCTTGAATGAATTGCCAACAATTCATCATCATTCAAAAGGCTATGCATTTAATTAAATAAAAAAAACTTAAAAGACGGCCAATAACTTAAATCCATGTTTATTTAGTTTATTTGTCTTGTTTTTAACAAAGGAATATTTTTTCATGAAGTTAGATTGCAACATTACCTTGAATTGTGTTACTTTTATTACTATTGTTTTAATATGGACATTTGAAGTGTTTAGTATTGTCATAAATATTAATGGGTTAGCTGAAAAGTAGAGCGAAGGGAGACAATTTAATGGTGTGAATACGTATAAAACATTGATTTATTTATGTATTCTACATAAATTAGTTTGAAAATCTAAACACAGACATGAGTGTGTTGTGGTGAGGACCTGAAATGTGCAAGGTTTGAGCGTCATGGCCTGTTTTCCATATGGAGTGGCTTTTTGGAAATGGCATTAATTATATACTTACAGGGATAGCAGACTTCTCCTACTTTGCATTGCAGATAATACCACTGACAGAAGGGGGAAAAAGGCAATTAATATAAATAGACATGATTCTTGAAACATGTTTAAAAATCAGCCTTCATCAAAATATATAAAATGATATGAATTTCAATTAAAATAGCCAGTATTAAAATCCCATTATTATGTGTTTTCATAGTCAACAGCCCTTGAACAGTATATGTTATCATGTAGACAATCTCTGCCAATGTAATTAATGTATGTAGATCACTATGAGCTTCTATGGGAGGCCACTCAGCTTGCATTCTCTGTCCTCCTTTAAACAAATATAAAGCCGTTATTGGCACAAATTAAAGCTTTTTTCTGATTCTTTCAACTTTTTACAGAATACTTTTTCAAAGGTTAAAAAAACAGTAAGCCGACTATGAGGCTCCCCAAATCTTCCTTCTGAGAAATTGTCTCACAAAGGTTTACCCAGGATTCACCAACCAACAGCATGATATTTCTTGTGTGTCAAGGAGAGTTTTTACATTCCTTTTATTGAGCTTATACCTCTTCCCATTCTCCCAGTATTTGTATAAATTCAGTATAAATCCCCCAGTTAGAACTTGTAGGGCTGTAAACTTTTAGTCGTTTAGTCAATTAATCGGTCGGTGCCAGCATTTGTATTAGTCAACTAATTACTTTATTGGAACTGTAAAAGGTTTATATGTGCAGCAGCAAAAAGGAGAAAGCATGGTGTGAGTAAGCTAGAGATTTTGGAGTGCTATAAATTTATTCTAGCTTTTTACTTATAAATACACTTTTCACTAGCGTTTTTCATGTCTTTTCGGTGCATTTTGGGTCAAATATGTTCGGGTCGCTGCGCTTTTGTGAATTCGACGCCTGCTTTTAGTAGACTAATTGATGCACAGACCAAGTGTTAAGTCAACCAAGATTTTCTGTCGACTACAGCCCAATGTCTTAATATCTGGATAAACTAAATTGGATTGTTCCCACCAAGGACCAATAGACCTTGTGTTAGCTAAAAGAACAGCAGTAGTGATAAATGTCAGGAAGGTTGAGGCGTGCCATCAGTCACAAAGTCAAGCAGATAACCTTGACATTTAGGCCATAAGCGCGGCTGCCCATAGAGGCCGAGGGTAAAGCCAGAGGGCCCGTGTCGTCTTGAGTGGGACTACATTAAGAGCTAACCTATTAGTGGTGTTGTTGCTCCCTGTGTCTGCTGCCTAATAAAGATGGCTGCTGAGTAAATATGCCGCGCACACTTACACACAAACCCACAGACCTCCTTCCGCCTCCGTCCCTCCAAGTGGCCGCAGGGATCCGGTTACACCTGCTCGCACATCTTCCAGCAATTAGGAGCAATCTGCTTGAAACCATTTCACGTTCAAGGTCTTCCCCAGCTGTAGCGATGCAGCCAGACGCTCGGAGGAGTACACAGGCCTCTGTGTTGATAGGCCTGAACAAACAACACTCCACGGTTCTCCCAGGTCTGGATCCCCATGGAAACAGCCCAAATGGTTACTTCTACCAAAGTTACACCACATCCTTCTTACACACCTTTTATTCCACTCTTTTGCTGTTCTCTTAGTGGAAAGAAGCATCTTCAGGATCTATTTTGATTAACATGCATAGTTGTATTTGAGGTGGGAGATATACTTTACTCTGTGCAGTTTTTCTCTCCGAGGAGAAGGTGCAGCGACACATTCTGTTGGTTGAGAACGGACCTGACTCTGGCGCTGCTCTGAGCTGGGATTTGGAAGACACTCGGGTTGGCTTTAGCAGCAGGAAACCCCAAAGCTTGTAAATAATCCACATGTGCCGAATGCACATAAAGACATCCAGTGCTTAGCAGTTCCCTTATCACAGCGTGAAAGCCCAGGGACATAAGAGACGCTCCTGCCTCCATTCACTAATATGGTGTGAAAGGAGATGCAGATAACAGGCCGCTTGTTTATTGAGGAAGTTATGTTCACAGAGGGAAGAGGCTGTGAACTTTGAACACGCTTTAAATAGGGAAAATAAAAGAGGATTGCAAATGACAAGGATACCAAATTGCACATTGGTTTTAGCTGATAAAGCTTTGTCATGGGCAGGAGGGTGTTTTCTAATCAAAGCACCTGGAGGGTCTTATGGAACACAACTCATATGAGTGTCTGGCATTTATCTTGTTTCCTCACAATGTAACAATGTAAGCTTTAGTGGATGCCCGTAACAGGACTATTGTTGTGTCGCGCCGCGCTGCATGACGTAATTACACAAGTCACTCTCTTTATCAATGCACAGTGCATTACAAAGGCCTGCTCCGCTGCATTTAAATGAATAATTAATAATTCATCAGTTCAATTATTACTCACTCAGCTACTTATATGGTCCCCCCAGATTGCCGTCAGCCTTGTTTACAAGAGCAGCTGCGTACAGTAACAGACTGCAACATCGAGCCAGGCAAAGAGGTTTGTAGTTGTTTGTAAATGACTGCTAGTAAACTAATTCAATTCATAAAACATATGCATAGTATTTATTTGTATTAAGTAAAAAACAAATTTGTTTCTGTGACCATAAAGGGTTTATTTATTCTACCCGCAGTAATAACTTAAGTTGTAATCAAATCAAAATAGGTTAAATTTAGATAGTACGCCACCTTTTAGTTTCTGGACAATCTCAAACACTGCTCGGTCAGAATGTCCTGAATCAGTATCAGATTTTAGTATATCACAGCCTGCTTTGCTGTTTGCATGCCTGCCATGTGTCCTCCTTTGAATTAGGGATCAAAAGGAGGTAAATTCCAGAGATGAGCAGGGTGGGCTCTGAAACACAGGAGTGGGTGCTGTGTAAACATGCAGTGACAGCTCACTATTGGTTATTTTAGCCTAGCATTAAGCCTCTCCAAGGCAAGCCATGTATAAACACAACAGCTACATTCCACAGCTCCAGATGCACTAAACTGGCACATTGTTTCTTTCACATGTGTTGTAGTGTCCAGGAATCAAACCAAGGATTTTAAAGGTTCATTTTGTAACTTTTTTGGTTCCGGCCTCCGCAACTGTTTCTCTTCATGGACATGTTATTGCTTTACATGGAATGTGTATCGTATTGCATTAAACTGTTATGTCTCTATGGAGACAATCAAGAAATGTTACCTCCACAAAAAACACCTGTAATTGAATAAATGCAAGAAAAATCAGTTTAATGCCATACTCTGGAGCATTCCAGGCATTCCAATAACATTGTGCACCTTTAAGTGCCACTTTGTAGGTGTAGTGACATTCTTCTAACTACATTTTAATATTTTAATAATTACTTGGGAGTTATTTTTATTGTTGACCAGATGGATACTTTTTAATCCAACTTCTCTCTTTTCCCGTTGACTCAATGTCTTGAACTGTGAACCCTGACACACACATTTCACGGCATGTGTCACTGGCTCCAGAGAAAAAATCAACTGCACATCTTTGTTTATTCTTGTGTGTTCTCAGAACACCACACCCTGAGAGTCATGAATTGTATCAGTCTGCTTTATTGCATCACTCACATTTACCCAAGAATACTAACATGGAAAATCTCATTGTTTACTGTAGGTGTGCTAAGGCTGATACTTGCATTTTGTTGTTTGAGTTCTATTTATACATTTATTTTATTCTCCAGAGAGTTTAAGGTTTTTCATATTTACATGTGTCTGTGTGATCACAATGAGCAGAGGAAGATAATCTTGATAATATTGCCTTTTCATGTGGGAGTGGATCTTGTTCACATCGTTTCTCACTACAATTTATTCACTTTCTGTATGAATTGACACGCTGTCTCTGGGGTTCCCCTCTACAAATTTCAAAGGAGGAGACAATTAGACATGCAGAATAACAAACACAGCTCCAGTCTGATAATTTATACAGGAAAAATACAACGATCCCAGTGTTGCTTATTTAGAGTAAAGTTTAGGTAAATGCACTAACAGTGGGTGAAGTGACCGCTTTGTTAGAAAATTCAAATTTCCTGCAAAACTGACTGTCTGTTTGCAAGCAGACATTTTTATCCTAATTATCACTCATTAAGTTTACAACCAAGCATATTTTCTGTTACGATTGAATTGAGTATTTTATGCATTTACTTGTATAAAATCTGCTAATACCGCAATCCTCAATAAATGCGAAAATGGTAGTTCTTACTGTCCTTACAGTTTTTGTCCATTTCACACAGGTTTCGCTTACAGCCCTCTGTCTCCATGTAACACATTCCATTTATTGTTACACTTTGCGCTCTCTTTGACGTATATATTGTCCTTCTGTGAGATGAGCTGCACGGGCCCCGGACTGTTTGTTTAATTGTGGGAGCTATCGTCTGAGGAAAGGGGAAAGAATGAGGCCAGTTATTTACCCAGATGGTTTACTGGTGGAAGGTGTGGGAACCCATCACTTTCTTTGTAACGCTTTTTTTTAAGACCACAAGCTCTCTCCAGTTTTGTTTGCTCTGGATGGCATGTTTGATTATTTACCGTAAGGGAAAAGGGAGTAGCTGGAGCAATAAACATGTGACTGCACTGTATTTTGTTTTCCACTGTGAAGGCTGTCTGAAGCAACCACTATTTGTTCTTCTGACCGTTAACTAAGGACAGTCGAAAGTTGTGATGAGTTTTGTGTAGAGATGCATTGACTGAGATTTGTCTGTTTGTCCTGTTCATGTTTTTAAGTTCTACAAGTAGTGAGGATTTCATGCGAGAAGTGCAAAGCATTATCTGTAAATCAAAACAAATGTCCATGTGTATGTTTAGACACGTTGTTTAGACAAATTGTTCCATTGTCATTGTTCCTTCATATAATACTTTTGACTAAATTAAAACTCTGGTTTCAGGCCTTCCAAGTGGCTCGGCAGATCCTCCTCCATCAACAGCAGCCTCAGTCTCAACCAAACTCAGGCCGTAAATCCCCCAAGATCAACGACTCTCAGCCGAATATACAGGTATGTGCACTGCCGGATCTGCAGCTAGTTTGCTGTCGCATCACATGGCTCTCTGTGGTTGTTGCAAATGTAAGAACAAGTGACAACAAACTGTCCCTGTCAGAAAGCTGCAAGTTCAAAACAGGAAGTGAAATTGCTGCATTCTTTGAAGTCTTGTTTATTTTACAATGTATTGGCCTGTCTTGCAGAAGTGTAACAAGCAATTTTCTGAATAAATGATGCTTTACAAATATTTAATCACTGAATGGTTCCCAGATGATTGCCTCCTAGTTTAGACAGGCTTTGTTGTATCTGCTGGATTTATCCGTCTATATTACGAGTAGGGATGTCACGATTATTAGATAAATCAATAATCAGGATTATTGAGGTCACAATATAATCATAAGAACTAAAACATTATAATTGTGACTATTTTAGAAGCAAAATTAAGTGGTTTTAATTCAGTCTATAGTAAAAAAAAAAAATAATAATAAAATAAATAATAATAATAATACAAAATACAAACAATTTTACCTATTTTTTGTTGTCACATTTACTTTATTTTGTTATTCAGACAGTTCAATTTCATCTAGCAAGCCACAAACTTGAGTAAGCAATAATTGTTAATGTTAAATCGTGATGGTTTTTTTTACTATAATCATAACACTCACTGTGACATCCCTAATTACGAATTCACCTGGGGAGATTTGTCATATCTGCAAGAGAGCAGATATATGATGAGCTTGGACATTTATTTTTTGAAAATGCCTTAGAAACCGAACATAGCACACCATCACTGAGAGCCAGGCTAGCAACGCTACAGCTAAGCTAACGGGTCCCGCCGCGGCTCCGACCCCTGCTTCCTTTCTGCCTGCAAAAGTAGCTCCGGCTCCGGCTCTGATCCAGGCGCTGCCTCAAAGTAAACCAGGAGTAGGAGAGACCCAGTGACTGTTGCAGGTCTGCGAGAGATAACTAATAACACTACAAAGACACTTGATGCACGCTGCACTGGCAGTGTTTCTCCTTTTGCTTGTAAATACTAAAATGAAAAGGTTCTATTAACCGTACCGGTCAGTCAGTGGGCTCTTTGCATATTTTTTCTTTTTTTTTGCAGCTTGTTTGTTTTATTGTGTTCATTTGTGGTAGTTCCAGTGTTTGTGTGTTGTGTTTGACTAGAGAGTTGTGTAACAAGATCAGATTTGTAAGAATTATTAGGTTCAATTATTTTAACATGGTTAATGGCATACTGAGATCCATTAAGCGGTCAAAAATACTAACAAAGATGAGGAAAGAATAAATATATATTATACATCTACCAGAAACCCATTTAAACGACATAGAGCATAAAACATTTACTATATTTGTTTGTAATAAACTTTACTACTCCTCATACAGCGACAAGCATAAGAGGGGAGTGGCCATATTGATCTCAAGCAGAATAGCTTTGGAACGGAGTTTTCAACACAAAGATAAAGAAGGTGGATTTGTATTGGTTAAAGGAACTACTAATGGAAGTGTGTTTAATTTGATAAATATATATGCTCTCCCAGGAAGCGACCTCATTTTCTATACTAATACTTTATAAACTTTTAACTGGGCCTTTAAAACTGTTGGACTGTCTTGTTGCTCAAAATACATTGCGGATTATTTTTTAAATCATTCCACTCCACGATGTATTTTTACCTCAAAACTCCTGCTATGGACACAATAAAAGGATATCTTATAGTATAATCCTGGGGAAAAGGCCATCACAAAAAATGTGTAACACAAATTGCGGCGACAATCAAGAACTATATTATAATTGACATACGGAAAATGAAAACAAATATTTATAATTGGACTTAATTTTAAAAATTGACACATTTGATCAACTTTGGGCTAAATGGGATATTTATTTTGGACTTTTTGTGCCTTCATTTTTATTTTCTTTGGATGTCGTCTTTATTTCTTTATTTTTTTTATTTAATTTATTCTCTCTGGTCTTTGTTTTCTACAAAATAAAATTCTATTTGTTGTCATTTTCAAGCACACATAAAGATACTGTTTCGCAGAACCCCTCAAAGTCTGTATAAAAAAAAACATTAAATACACATAAATCTGTTTTTTGTTGTTTGTTTTTAACATTTAGAAAATTTTAAACAAATTATACAAATGTTGAATAACTGTGGCATCTTATAATAACACTTTGGGCCGGTAGTTAAAAGAGACAAGCTTTAGCACTTTTTCATGTTTCGGAAACAAAGCATAAGATATTAAAAATACAGGTGAGCTTTCCAGATGGAGGTCTGGGCGGAGCTAGAGGTAAAGAGTTGCTTTGGAGTTGCTGTGACATGTTGAATAAACACAAACTCAACTAAAAATGCTTTAGATTTTTTTGTGTGTGGTTGGCCTTTAATATGTAAAGGACTGGCTTATCTGATGCAATATTTAAGTTAATTTGAGGTCAGGTGTATCAGTTGCCTCAGAGATGTATATCTTTGTTTTAACAAGAAGCAGTTGTTTGTGTCGGTGTGAAATTGCAAACGACTTCAGGGCATATTTGGTAATTAATACGGAGGCCCTGTTCTGTATGTATGTATGTATGTATAATATTTAATACCCCTACTATCCCATTGGGGGCTCGTTTTAATGAGCTATTGTAGCAGCTAGGTCTAATGTCAGGTTGTGAAAAAGCCTCTTTGTTGTGCAGATGTCTTCGGAATAGCTCCAGAGGATGAAATATGACTGTGATGACCTTTCAGTTGTGTGCATATTTGTCAGGATTCAAATAAGTTGAAAGGATCAAACTAAACAGTTTCCCCAGCCTGGCAGGGAATTGTGCTGCAGAGGTCAACAGAGGGGACCACTACGGCAGATTCCAGCGCACTGCCAGTTGTTGGTACATAGTGAAGTGCGAGACCATCTCCTGCAGACAAAGACAAAATTAAAATTCTAATTTATTAATGTATACAGAGAGCTTGGCCAAGCTGTCACTCAGCTATTGAAAAGAGAAGCGGGCTCTTGGTCGGCCCCTCCCCTTTCCTGCCCAGCTCGTGTGAAGAGATGGCACTGGAGCATCTAACTAACGCCAGAAATTGCCTGTCCTCTAATGTTGCATGTTTCATTTTACTGGTTTCAAAGTGCCATTACACACACTGCCACAGTTCTGGACAAGTGTTTGTTTATGTCAGTATTATAGATTCTGCTAATTTAACCCAGCCAGTTCATGCATAAACATGATTTTACAACTAGATGCTTTAGGCATTTGACAGAAAGCACCTTCATCAAAATAGAAATAGAAGAGGAGTTGAACATGCAGTGTACTTTCACACATCCAAAATACTTCACGTATAGTTCAGGCAATAGTGTGGAAATTTGTAGATTTGGACCTGCGTGATTTAGTCATGAAGTGTGCTACAATTGGCTGTTGATTAAATTATGTTGTATGGTGTCTTGAAATCAAGCAATAGCAGTTTCTCTACCCTATTTTCCATTTACAAATAAGCAGAAAATGCTAAATATTGTCACACAAACAGCACTTTGAATCTGAATGAGTTGAATGAGCAGTTGTGCCGTTTTGAGCCCCTTACCTCAGAACATGCCCCATCTCCATCACTTGCCTGGGTAATGATTCTCTGTTGAGCCTGACTGGGTCATCAAAAGACATGATCTCACAATTATGCTGTGGCTGTGTAGTAAGCCGACACCTCATAAAAGCACCTGATCTTCCCGCCAGCCTGCATTCATCTATGCGCTCCCATTAGGCACAAGGAGAGACTTTGACTCATTTGGAGATGTAAGGCACTTTTCATTTCCACTCCGATTCAAGTCAAAAATAATGAAGCACACTATGGCGGAAACACGTGAAAAACAGCGAACACAGAAGCAGGGACTTTTTTTTTTCTTTTTTTTTTTACAATTCTTGATCAGCATTAAATGGCTCTTTGGTTTTATATCTAACATAGGAAATATCCCTCTATATTCTTGCAACACGCGTCCACTGCTGCTCCTGAATGACGATACATAAACTGTGTATTGGAGACATACAGCACATAGTAGTCCTCTGATCAGAGTGGCAACACATACATCTGCTACACAAGCTTGCTTGCTGCTAAACATACTTGACTGGTCAAAAAGCCAGTAAATTACATTGACACAGTGACATGTGTAATTAAAAGAATCCATGCTGCTTTTACCTTGCTTGCTCGGCACCAACTGTAAGAGTCGGCAGCATCCACCCCGCTAATTACCATTATCAGTGAAATGCTCGGGTTTGACTCATTAGTTCCATGTGCATTTAATTAGAGGAAAGCTGAAATTGGATTTAACTTATTACTTTTTCATGGATCACTTTCTTGTCATCACTTCAAATTGGATTGCAGCCCCAGGTAACTAATTATGCCAGCCGCAGGATCAGGAGTGGAGAAATAGGTAATTAGGAACAACACTGGTGGACCCTTGCTGATAGTCCAGCAGAAGCAGCAGCAGTGGAGAGGCAGGGGGAGGGGCAAATGAGGCGGACTCAGGGTGGCGTTGTCGAGGAGCGCGGCTGGTTAAAAGGCGCGCCGCTCTCCCTCCTACAGCGGATTATGTGGCATTCAGCTGGGTTAACATGTCGTGTCAACATGGTGTCTGTGCCATCACTTTTGTTTTGATCCCCTCTTCAATTTTGTGTCTAGATTTGCCTCCATTATTCATTCCACCGCTACAGCGCGAGGTATGGCCCGCAGCCAGCTTGGTTCCCCCACGCTGAATGGCGCGTTGCTTTTATCTTCAGCATTTTTGGCTTCTATTAGAAAGTGGATAAGAAGTTGGTAAAGAAGAGGGATGCACTGTGAGGGACATGATACATACACTGGGCTTTAAAAAGTTTTCAGTGTAGTTAGTCATACTTGAGCAATGGAAAAAATATGAATACAGTTATTCTGGGGCTACAGTTTTAAGCATTTCAGATAGATTTTTGATTGTATTTGCTTTGCAAAATTTTCAAAACTGCTGGTCGAGTGCTTACTTGTTTTCAAGTCATTTTAAAGCACATCAGAAGTTGTTTGTTTCATCCATTACATTACAGTGCATTTGTTTTCTCCTCTTTCCAATCTCTCCCTCCCTCCTTCTGTTTTCACACTATATTGTTCTCGCTCACAAAGGGCAACTCCAGGTCAAAAGATAATGCCTTTTCAGTTTACAGGATGAAAGCCTTTTGCCTTTTAAACGCCCCTCCTCCCTGCGTTTGCGCTTCCCATCCTTCATTTGCGGCCTGCACCGAGAGGAAGCGTGAGGTGACACAATCCAGGGGCCACGTCTGAGCCTGACAGTACAAACAGGGAGAAGCACTCTACTCTTTTCCCTTCTTCTACCTTTTTTTTTTTTTTTTTTTTTTTTTTTTTTCCGTCTTCGCACTAGGAAGCCCGTGGCATTGTCTTGACACATGTACACCACAGTGAACCAATCTGTAAGTCATTAGAGCACTAGGCCGGAGCTCGTCGGCTGGAGTCGGGCCAAACCAGCAGAGCCAACTGAGACAGCGTTTTTCAGGCATCCCAACACAAGCAGGACATGAAGGTAGTACCCCAGGAGCAAGCCAGCCCTGGATTAATGCTCCCTTCAGCAGCTGTGAGATAAGCACTCTGGTCGTGCAAAGGGACATCTGGACAGCACAGTCTTTTTATTTGCTGCATAGATGTCTGAATATATTAAAAGTGTTTCACAATGAAAAGAGATGCTGACAAGAGCAAGAGGGAGGGAAAAACATTAATATGAAGAGAGAGTGAGAGGGAGAGAGGGGAGAGAGAGGTGGCAGTCTCCCAAAACACTCCAACCAAATCAAAGCGATGCCAGTTCCTAATTGATTCACTTAACAGCTCCTTAAGCATGCCAAGATTAACCAGTCTATTAACGGTAAAACATCTACATGTTGTTTGCCACAAAAATGAGACAATCCAGTGCAAATGTGCAGAAAACCACAAAACCCACTCATCGTACTGCTTGTTCGTGTTCCGTCTGTGGGAAGGTGCTTCTTATTAGTAAAATTATTTTTAAACGTTCACAGCAATAAGTATTTTATTTTATTTTATGTTATTTGATCAAACTCTACACTGCTTTGTTTATTAGGTAAAACAGGTTTAATTTAATTGTGTAGCTTACACACAAAGAAAAAGTAGGAAATTGGCTCGTATTTGTTTTACTTGTACCTCGCGGATGTTGTACTTCCCTTCTCTGTCACTCTCCTAAAGTGTCTCCGGTGCTAACGTGCGCGTGATTGCTCAGAGCATGCGCGAGTCTGAAGGTGACGCTGTAATGAAATGTGGATTTGACGCCTGCTTTGCTTTGAGGTGATACAAGGCGTCAGGAATGTTCAACACAACAGCCCCTAGATCAGGCCTGTCTCCTTGGCTGCCTGTTTTCCTTGTCATATTGTAAAAATGTATTATGTGTACTGTATAGATTAGAACCAGGTTTGGGATAATCCTGTCAGAATGAAGTCATCTGTCCCTGTTCCATGCGGTCAGGCACTTGGGGGAAGAGGAGAGGAGGTGTGGGAGAGAGAGGCGGCTGTTATGGGAGCTCCATCTAAGCCAGAATGTCGCTTGAATTACCCAAGTTTTGGGTCATGATTTCATTTGTTGTTTGATATTTCCCTTGGAGCTGTGATCCTGTCATATGCTCACATATGTGCCCTTTCAAAGTGTTGTCATCCCTTGGCGTATAATGATGTGTGCTGTTTAGAGCGATTCACTGCCGCGTCTCGCGTGCAGAGAAGATGAATCCATATTGACGCTATTATCTTTCTGATACATTTTGTTGATCGGTTTTTCGCCATTTACGCTCATTATGTGGCACAAAAAGGCACACGTATCTACACTTGAATATGACCTGGAAAACACACTCATGCCAAGTAATGAAATGTTTGTTGTTGAGAGTTTGAATGAACATAAAGTTGTTATTTTAGGCACAACAAATACAACTTTGGGTTATATTTATTATCTGGGTTCATTCTTCCATTGCTAGGGAAAGTGTTACATTTCTTGTCCAAATATTATAACCTATTAATATTCTTTTCTCTTTTTTTTTCTTGTATTATTTTTTTGCAACTTTAGGTATAACAAAATAACTTCTGTGATGTTTTCACAGACATGTTACCAAATAGGATTAATATATTATCAGCTTAATAATAGAACCAAGTCCATTGTTGTACTTTCTCACCAACAGAATACTGTGTGTTCTTTTCATCTTATACGCAGACAGTTGTAGGGGCCCAAATAGCAACACACACTTCAAATCTTCAGAGGACACAGCTGTGCTGTCCCATCTACAGGGCATGGTTCCTCTCCTCCTTTGTCACACGGGTCACAGGGTTCAGGGTTTGCCCTACTGCCTTCAGGTCAGCGCTATCCGATGCGCCCGATCAGAAGTAATTGCTATTCTATCTTTCTTTCTTTTTTTCCCTGTGATTAGATTCTCTGAGGTTTTCTCATGATTTAACATTATTTTCTATCTTTCCTGAATTCCTGTGAAACTGTCAGGTACGCTGGCAGGTACGCGTACGCTGGCAGGTACACGTTATGTTTGTGTGTGCTTCTCCAGATGGCTGCAATGAATTGCCCTTCAAGGGACTAATAAAGTTTTCTGATTCTGATTCATTGACTTCTTTTTCACAACTGGTTCGCCGCTGCCGCCGCTGCTGCAGCTACTGCCGCTGCCTCCGCTGCCACTGCCGCTGCCACTGCTGCTGCTGCTGCTGCTGCTGCTGCTGCTGCTGCTGGCACTTCACCGTTGCAAGCAGCCTTTTTTTAATCCTATATGTATGAGCCGGAGTTTGATTTGAAGTTCTGGAGCTAAGGGGAAGGTGAAAACAGAAATTTCAAAGAAAATGCAGGACAATGAAAGATTACTCAACAGCATGAATAGATAAAAATATAAGTCAGAGTTAGCTATTGATGGTACAACCACAATTGTACATGCATGTTTTTATCAATGTTTTTTGGTGTTCAGCATAAACTTAACCAAATCAAATGATGAGGGAGAACCATTCTAACAAGTTCAAATATCCTCTTTAAGTTTATTTTATTTTTCATCCGTTTTATTTTATGGCAAAACCTGTAGAATCAGCTACGTAGCTATATGTGCTGACTCTCTATGCACTGTTCCAGTCAAATCAGTGTGAATAAATAACCAAACAAGACAAACAGAAATTCCCCCTCCTACTCAATCTGAAGCGGCTCAGACCTAAGTGTTCTTGTTTTGACGATGTGAAAACCACACTTGACGGTACATGCTAGAACACAAACTCTATTATACAGTGAATGGCATATTACCTCAGGAAATATTTTCAGTTCACATGTGCTGACTAAACACTGCCTCTTGTGAAATTAAAAGTAAATAACCAAACCCATTTATAATACACCTGGAGCAACACAGTGACTCGGGCATGAACCGCTCTGTGCTTTCCTTTGTGGCAGGTGATAAATGCATGGGCTCGGGCTTGTTCTAAATAACATACAGTTAACAAATACTAAAACTAGGCTTCAGCTACGCATGAGCTGACACTTTCTAATATGGTGCAAAGGTACTGCAGACTCCAATTACTTGTGGTTGAGTTTAGCACCACGGCATGATGTTAACAAAGACATGCTGCGTTTATTGCACTTGGCAAGTCACCTCTATAATTTGGTGTTTTAGATGGTCACTTATAACATGTTAGGAATCCTGGAAGCCACTAGAAGATTTATGCTAGACTAATGAGTTTAATAGGTTACTTTATTATTGATTTTTAATTTTCATATTGTTTATATAACTTGATGGCAAGGGCATCTGAAGTCAAATCGTTAAACCTCACATTTAACATACTTATAATTTAGTCTAAACCAAGAAAGTGCAAAAAAAAACTAAACCAAAAACTTGACTGTTGTTTCAAAGTGTCAGATTGTACCAGAAGAAGTAACATTTTGGTCAGTACAAATGCACAACAATGCATGATAAATATTGTGTTGAACCAATTGAAATCAAGCATGTCCCTCTCTTTTAGAACCTCAGAAGCAGTGAAACAGCCGTGGTTTACATTCTTGTGGATGTGGCAGTATGTGAGTGTGTGATATTATATAGTGCAGTTGTAATGTAGGCCCACACCTGGCTTTCTGCCTCCTGGCATCAGTAAACAAGGATTTAGATTGCCCACAAGGAAACACAGACTGTTTGTTTTCTCATGACAATGGTTTGGGTCACCAGCCTTACAGGAAAAGCCATGTGCTTTCTTTTGGAAAGAATTTTTAGATTTTGTATTGATTTTAGGGAAAATGGGCCATGTTTCTGAATTGTATTTTATAGCATCATTGTCTTATCAACGGGCTCATCTCAGACGGTGATGAGTCTTCTGCAGGTTGAAGGTGGCTCGGCTGATGTGGCAACAACCTGGAACTCAAAGTCCAGAGGAGTGGAGATGATCATAGACTTGAGGAAAGTCACAGCCTCATCTCCACAGAGGAAACAGAGGAGCTCATTGGTCGCTCATTTATTCTGCAGAAATCTGCATTGTTTTTCTGTTCCCTATGATCTTTTTCTTTAAATTTTTCCTTGTAAGCAAACTTTTTTTATATACAGAACCTGCGTGTCATGCCCATCTGAATTAGGGGGTGATGAAACCAGTGACCAGACTCACATATTTGTAAAGTATTGGAGAAGTGTGTATTTTTGGCTGGCTAAGCAAACCAGAATCCCTCAGGACCTCAAGTGGGAGTGGAACCATCAGCTTTCTTATAAAGAAAGCCCGGCCCAGATGATGGTGCAGTTCTACACTGCATCACTGGATCCATCCTCACCTCCATCACAGTGTGGAGCCAGGGACAGACATGCAGAGCATGCGCTCTGCTGAGAAGCCTCCCATCTCTCTAGGACGTTTACATCTCCAGGACTCAGGGATGAGCAGGTCAGATCACAGCTGACCCTTCTCACCCTTGAACTATTTGGCTCACTTCACTCTGGCTGGAGGGTCCATTCGGACCAGGACCTCTCGCCAAAAGAACTGTTTCTTCCTCTCTTCTGTTAGACTCATGACCACTTCAACAATACTTCACCTTTGACCTTCTTTCGTCCATGCCTTTTATTTTATCATAGTTTATGTATTTTCTTGACTATGAATTCATATTATTATTTGTTTTATGTTGCACCATTGGCACCATTCACTGACATGGGCAAAATAGCTTTTTTGATTATGATTACTTTTGATTCCATCATGAAGTATTTATTTAAGATTTATAAAAGATCACAAGTCCAAATCAAGTCCAAATGTGCGATCATTTACTATTATTGTTAACATTTTCTTTTTCAAAAATGTAATTTTAAAAAGCGCTGGCCATGTGCAGTGTTTTGGTTGTGTTTTGGAATAGGAACTGAGCGGTTATCTTGAGTTGATGCAGAGCAGAGTGTGGACCAGACCAGGGGCTAACTCAAACTTTCACTAAGTCAAGAAGGAAATGGGAGTATTTTATAATGTCATCCACTTTGTCATGAACACAATCTCAGAGTGCTTTGTTCAAACTATTTCTGGGGCTGCATGATTTGAAGATATTGATGTTGCAAAAGTGTCTAGTGCATATATGGTATGGACTGTGGACATTTGTGTAATTATTTTACTTAGCGCAGGCTCACAATGTAGTGGATCCGAGCAGCAGTGTGTGAGAAGAGGAGCTTGAACTGTTTGTCTGCTAAATTTATCATCAGGCCTTTGGGAGCGTTGAAATGAGAACAGTGGCCTATTACTGCTAAGAAGGTGTTTTATTGAGAATACTCCGACATGCCACCCCAGGGAGAGAGCGCAGCGACCGGGGGGAGGGGTTTTGGGGCGGCCCAAACCACTTGTGTTTGACAAGCACAACTCCGGAACGTCATTGTCTTTTCTCCATATATTATAAAGCTGAAAATAAAAACACATCTCTCTTTGCTCAATTATTCACTATTATTTGTATTGGCCTTACTGGCTTGAGGTGCCTCAGTCAATAATTTATTTAGGTCAAGCCATTGTAATGTTTTGTTTTTAACTGAACAAAAATGTGGCTTGAAGAGCTTTTACTTTTGTGATAAATCATTTTCAATAGATTTTAATGACTGATTGTTGAAATAATGATCATCTTATTTAGCCATCAATAATTGTTATTTTCTGTAGTCCACGCAAATTCTAAAATTGTGCCGAAACAACAGGAGCAGTGGGACAGTTCAACAACTTATATTTACTGTTTTTGTTCTTGTCCTCAGTGGCATATTTAGAAATTCACCTGGTTCAACTTTTTTTGATGAATACATTTGTACTCACTATTTTCTTTATATTTTATATATCTTTATATAGATTATATTTTCAAAATAATCTCCAGCTTTTTGGTTTTAACATGCTGGACTTCTCGTAAAAATAGTCCTGCATGTTAAATCACCGTATGCTTCGTAAATGTATGTACTTATTTATTTTTTTATTTTTTGCACTTATAATTGATATGTAAGTATTGGTGAAAATATACTATATACTCCCCCTTCTGGTAGATGCTGGAATAAATTATTCAAAAATACAACCGTCCTAAGGATACTTAACTTCACTGCACTTTACTCAAACCCTATTATGACATCTAGCAAAAACCTTTTATATTTATTGTTGACAACTGCAGAACTTTTTTTTAAATTATAATCCATGTAGTATGTGGTATTATGTTCTACATTCGTGTTTTATCGGACATTTTTATGCTGTGCCCTTATGTAGCACAATTTATTAATAAGACCACAACAACACATAAATGAATCTGTAGTTACACAATGATGTGTTCCCGGCTTTTCATGCAGCTGTGTGCATTCTTAATCTCTCCAGTAGGGGGTGGGCTACTGTTTCTCTCGTCTTGATGTCTCCTTGAGTGCAGGAGTGTGTTAAAGGGTGGGATGATATCATGACAGCTAATTGCTCTCATTGGGATGGACTTGGATGGATTGCCTTGTAGCCTCTGTAATGTTCTCTATTAATGGAAGTGCCTTAAGCCCATCTCGTACCAAACAGTGGACATATGTGTTTGAAAGTGCATCAAAGTTAGCTGTTGTTGTGTAGTGTCTAACATTACATTCCTAATATAGATCACTAAATGGAATTGTTGATACAATTAACACTGAATGAAATAGAAACAACACAGTGTTCTCATAAATAGATGTTTAAATGCTGGCTGCTCAAGACTTCGACTGTTTGTGTGTTTGTGCCTAACCCTGTTTTTGTGAAATGTGTCTTTGTGCTGCCACTGTAAACAATCTCATATAGCAGAACAATAAAGGCTACTTCTCTTTCTTTCCGCTCGATAGCTGTGTTTACTTATGTTCTGTTTAATTAAAAGACCTCTTTTCTTTAGGCTTCCATTGTTTCAATGGCACTGCCGGAGCCCAGCAGGGGTCAAAGGGTTAACAGCCGTCAACTGTGTCGGCCTGTGTGTGTGTGTGCGTGTGTGTGTGTGTTAAAGGGGCCCCACACAAAGCCCCAGTTTCACCTGCGGACTGGCCTGTGGCTCCTATTGTCAGGCCTCATTTGAATTGATTATGTTTAGAAGGCAGCTTGTGATTGGTGGAGAAGGGGCGTGGTTGATTGGATAGTTTTGTATCTTGTCAGCCAGCTAGCAACCTTGCAATCTGTGTGTATCCCGCAGAAGGCTCACACACAGCCCCACAGCAGAGCAGAGCAGCCTCTCTGGTCCTGCCGCTAACAGCTCCTCCTCTCTCCCTCTCTCCCTCCCTCGTCTGGCTGCTCTCGCCGCTCAGCTCTCCGCTCGGCTTCACTCCGCACCGCGTGGCCCGCCGCTCTCTTTACCCTGCCAGCTAAATGGAGTTTGTCAGGTTTGTCAATATGATTGATTTCTGTGATTTTGCCAGCTTTTCTTGTCTCGGGAAAACTTGACAATTTAATTTGACCAGGGAGAAGGGGAAGCACAGACTTCTGTCTATGTTGACGTACAGTCAGTGTAATTGGTTAATTTGTTGTCATGTGAAGCGAGCACTGATCTGTTGCCTGCTCTTGAGACAATAACAGTAGTTTGTGTTGTCACTTACATTATTTACAGTATGTTATAGCATTGCTCTGTGGCACTTTGTCGACCATGATGAGGTTTTAGCAAAGTTTTGGGTTTCAAAAAATGTTGTTGTCTAATTGTTCTTTCTTAACCAAACTGTGAACTTTGTGCAACATTTACAAAGTGCCTGTGACTGTCTCTTTCAGTATGTTTTTGATGTGTTTACTTTGTGTTAGTGAGCTAACCAGTTGAGCAGGATCTTTGCTCATAAGTCAGAAAAAGGACAGGTGTCTGTACTTTTACAGTGGAGGGAAAATCAGACTGCTTATTTAGCATTCGACATTTAAAGTTGTTTTGGTAATACTTGAGTGGCAGAGTGACTTTGCTTATTGAGTGTCTTTTGTGAATTGGTCAGCCTTTGCTTTTGGCCTGCACTAATCCTCCCTGTCCTTATCATGTCACACTGAATTAAGACAGAGTCTGGCACAACTCTATTGGTGACACGGTCACAGACGAACCACGCTGGCGACATGCTGTCACTACAAATGTCATCGCTCACCGGCCTGCACAGAGTGTGTGTTTGAGCCCATTCCACCGCTGATCTCTGACTATCAGTCTAGAAAGTGTGAACGTTGTTTTGCCTCTGTGCTTACTTTGATAGCACATTTTCATGTAACTTCTAGACAGACAGTTTTCTTTTTTAATTGTAGTTCGTAAATGTATAATACTGCTGTTTGTATTTTCAGCCTAAACAGTGTGTAACATTACAGCACCTTGCATCAGTCCAGCTTAAGTATGCCTTTAAACAGAAGAAATTAAGAGTGCTGAGCAGAGTGGAGCCGGGATGGGGCAGCGTGCGGCGTAATGCCATGCAGCTGTGGCGAGCCTCGCAGTTTGGGAGAGCTGGAGTGCGAGCTGATTGGCTTGACAGTTTGTAATCAAAGTTGATTTATTGTTCATTAGTAGTGCATTAGCCCTTTCAGGCAGGGGCGTTATTTGTGCAGTGGCCTGTCAAGACGGGGGCTCTGCCAGCACCTGTCATTTCTAAACCATGACATAGGCAACCAGATATTAGCTGTGTACCCAGAAACAAGAGGGTGGAGGGCGTCCGCGCCAGCAGACACTGCCCCCAGCTCAGACTGGAGCTGTTGGGATAGGAGCGGACCAGGCAGGCACAGGAGACAGGGGAATAGTTTAGCAGTGATATAGTGAGGCGCCAGCTGCTCGGAGCTGTTGCTCCACGGCTTCTACAACCAAAACATGTTTTTACTTGAAAAAAGGCATTTATTCATTTCTTAAGGGTCATTACTACGCGTCTCTGTTTCAGATAGGAAGATTAACTCTACACTTGAGATGCCATGTGTTTCAAAGAGTTTAGAGGGAGGATCATGATAAGATTACAGACTGCAATGCTTTATGGCTCAGAATGCGTTTTTAGAAGTTATGTCTACTGCAGTATGCGTCTAAGGTTAGATAAAACAGATATTGTTTTAAAATATTAGAGTTTTTATGCCACATTTTTACATTGTGAATTGTTCTTGAATGAAGTAAAAGAAAATTAACATATTACTGCTTAATATATATTAATATTGTAAATGTGTAAAAGTTTATCAGGAAGTAAGTAAGTATCAAAAATGTAAGTAAATATGCTGTATATATAATTTGAACTTTAAGTGAAGTTTGTGAAGAAAAAAGGCTTAAAATGTAGATGCGTTTTTGCATAGGATTTAGATCATGTCAATGTTAAGTAATTGAGTACAACATTTTGAAAATATAATTTGTTGCCCTCTAGTCTGCCGTCATGGAAACGAGGATTAGCGTTGCACTTGCTAGTGTGCAGAGAATAGAAACAAATGTTCGCGGGATGTGTCAGCCATTGTCTTTTGACTTCAGTTTCATTTGTGAGGGATTTAAGAGACTACCATCTTAATTAAATCTCAACTGACTCAAATAGTCCATCAGAAAACGTGCGCTGTTGCGTAACGGTGTGGATCGCGGCCCGCCACGCCGCTCTGCAGTCCCGCTTCCGGTAAATGTGGTGGAAACAGTAGGATTGGGACGTGCCAGCCTCAATTTGTTGGAGAGAGGTTTGAATGTCTTGAGGAGAGTTATGAAGTCGGAGGTGTGGCTTGAGAGGGCAAGAAGAGTGACAGGGATGAACCTTGAAACCTTTTAATCATAATGGACTGATTTCAATGTGGGACACTTACCTGGTTTTTATATTCTCTATGTTATATTTTCAAATTGTTGTTGTGATTCTTATGTGCTATATAAAAATAAAAAACATAAACAAAAAACATGGTTAATATTTGGCATTGGAAGCTCTGGAAAAGCGTATCATCTACTGTGGAAATGTGATTATTTTTTATGAGAAAGTAAACTTGGTCAAACTTCTAGAAGCATATTAAAGAGTTGAGAAATTAACATATAAACCAATTAGGAACATTGATTTTTGTATCTGGAAATCTGACGCAATATTACCCTAGATAAATTGTAATTTGTTAATAAATAAATGTATATAAAATGCACACAAGCTGCATCATGTTTTTATTATTATTATTATTATTATTATTATTATTGTTGTTGTTGTTGTTGTTGTTGTTGTTATTATTATTATTATTATCATTATCATAATAATAATAATAATAATTATTATTATACATTTTAGGTGTGTGTGTATTTTGCCCACCTGCTGTTGTTCACTGTGGGAACTGTGTGTGTGATATGTTATGGTTGGGTCGACAAAGGCACGGCTCACTTTCTCTCTGCAGTTTATTTGTTCAAAGCTGACACTGCAGCCGGCTGATGAAAATCTGTTTGTTTGCAGTTGAAAAGTTAATTAAAATGCAATCGACTTTTGTTTTTACAGTTGTTCCCTCCGCATTCCTCCTCCTCCGCAACATAATTCCCTTTGCACAAAAGACAGTGAAATGCAGGCATACAGCAGTCATGCTACCATTACAGGTAGAGACTGCATATATTTTTGTTATGGTGGATATTGAACCATCAGTTTTTAGATATTCATTTTATTGTTTTTCTAAATCTACCTACCGTTTTGTTTTGTTTTGTTTTTTAACTCAAAATTACAAAATGTTTTGAACATGTATGGAGTTTTTTAAGATATATTTTTGTTTAGACAGATTAGCTAGAATTACATGCACATGTCACAATTATATATTCTTTCAAAAAGGCTATTGCTTAAATCTTTAACCACCCAAATTAAACACTGCCGTCTGAGAGATTTGAATCAACCTGCAATACAGAATTTGCCTATCCCCGCTCTTGTCTAGCGCTAATTACATTTGGCGCTGAAATGCTCATTCTGCGACATTTTTATGCTGGAGATAAATGACGAGGGGAAGTCTTTTGCTACGGTAGGCCAAGGTAAAACAACAGCTTCAAATACATAGCACTCCTACATTTTTTCTTCGGCTTCTTATCACTCTTTTTGTTCACTTCTATATTCCATTTGATGCCTCTCCAAAACAAGAGGCGCTCAGGGAGCACTGATGAAAATTTTATAATTCTTCCCTATGCTTTTTTCTTTCCTGAGAGCAGAGCAGCCCCTAACGATGGAGCAGTGGACAGTCAAATGTGTGCCTGTTTCGCTGTTATTCACCTCTCCTTGTCCCACGCCTATGTTCATGCTATAAATGCAATGACTCGTAACAGGCTTATTTACCCCTGCTCCTTTTCCTGCTGTGACATTACAATAAAGCATATGGATTAACTCTATTCTATTCTTTGAAAAATGAATGAATAAAATAATTGTTAAATTTGAACTTTTTTTCTGAAATGCATTATAAACTATAGCTTTTAAAATGTATCGTAATTCCAGGGAGATTGAGAAATACAATGACGCATTAGACCTTGCTCTTTTTTGATAACCAAGCATACTTTAACCACAGACTTGTGTGTTGAAAAGATAGATAAATAAAAACGCTTAGTTATCTTTGGTTGGAGTTGGAGAGAGGTTGTTCATAATCTTCTCAGTCAGTTGATTGATGAGCATTCTATTGTATTGCATTTTATTGTATTTTATTTTGACTTCGCCCCTATGTGCACTATGTGCCCAAGACAAATTTTCCTTGAAGGGACAATAGTTTAACTTAGCTTTACTTAGATTGAGTTTTGTTGTTCTGGTAGTTTTGGATTGTAGGGAGTTTGATTTTCCAGTATGTGTTTTAGAATCAGAAAATAGTCTAACCTTTTCAGAATACAGTTTGTGGTATGACTTTGTATATTTTGTGTGTTGTTTTCTTTTGCACATTTCTTGTGCTTATTTTGCATACTTTATATAGTTTTTTTCTCTTGTCTTTGAACACAACATATTGCAAAAAGGCTATGTATGGGTTTAATTATCTGCGTCACACCTGTGCTTTGTTTAGTTAGTCTCAGTATTGATATAATTGAATGGCATTTTGTTACACAATAAACAGGTTATGGGTTCAATGTCTTTCATTGTTAACTTTGCATTATCTCATCTCAAGCTTGTTTACTCACGCAGACTGACATGGATTACCTAGTTGAACTGTTGCTCAAAGGAATCAATATATTAAATGAAGTGATTGTCAGTCTCCCTTAATACCTTTGGCATGGGCCCAGGGAGTAGAGACTGTCAGCTGGCATAGTCTCCAGATATTTCAGCTCTGAATATGTCATGCAGGCAATAGATGAATCACTTATGTTTGGATTCTAAATACAGTTCCAATCAGTGCTAAATACACCTTTAATGTTATCATATAGTTTATTTGAAATGCCATACTTCCCTGTTAATCACAATATCATAATGTGTTACTGTCTGCAAGTGAAGTTATATGTGACAAGATGCCACATATGAATTCTTCAGTTTTGGAGTGTGTGTGTGTGTGTGTTTGTGTGTTTGAGTGTGCACGTGAAGCGTCGTGTGTGTTAGATCAGCCCGAGCTGCTCCAGTGCCTCGCCTGCAGTCACTGCACAGCTGTGTGAGAACGGTCTCTCTCTTTTCTCAATGTTTATGTATGAGAAGCACCTGGATAGGCCACGGCCACACCTTCACCAAAATTCATACATGTCAGCTATTTCTGGCATCTCCAGAATATCCTCTTTTTCGTACCCCTGTTAACAGTGAGACACAGAGGATCCCTACAGTTATTAGTAACACTTTTAGTACAGTATGTGTTTCTACAACACAAATGTCTTGAGCCTGTTTAGGGTTTCATTGTAGATAAATAGTCTATCAAATGCACACAGACACTGTATATCTCCTGAACATTCACAGTGGTGAACATTTTCAGCTGCCACAAATTTATAATATTACAAATCAGTTGTCCTTTAAATATGTAAAGTGGACCTTTTCTAATTTTACTTAATCGAAGCAAAAATCTTTAGCATTTACATTTATTTTGTCCCTGGCTCATGTCAAAAATATTTGGCTACTCTTAGTTTACAGTCTTTTCCACACCTCATGTAGGTATAGTCCTCATCCCACAGATAAGCCTGTATGGGAGGCCTCTAAGAAGAGGCAGTGCTTTGCGCTAAATGGGCATAATACACTGGCCAAGGCAATATTTTTTAGCTAAAGAGCCCATTCCCTCTCCCATCCCTTGCACCTTTTACTTAATAGGACCCCTAGTCTTAGGCAGATTTTCACTCCTTCAGCTCAGGATTAAATGGTAGTAGTTACATTGATCAATAGGTTAAAAAGCGTACAATTCCTCTTGCTGCTAATGACCTCAGTAGTAATGGGTAATAAAACAGGGGTCTGTAATAGCCTCTCGGAGCTGTGCACAGAGCAAGCTGCTTTAGCAGTAGTTACTGCTGGAGACGCTTGAGACAAGTGTTAAACCACTTTTAAATATAGCTGTATAAAAAATCAGTTGAATCAAAGGACAATGTTATCTGTTAAAACTGAAATGTGAAAACACAGATCATACTCAATTGAATTAGTTTTAAACGCTTGTTGTCTGGATAAAATTATTTTTTAGTCTGTTCAGTGGCAGTTCACACAAGACAGAGCTGACGGTTGACCTTCAAAATAGTCCATCAAAATTAGCGACGCTCGGAGGAAAAAAGGACTTCTCTGGATAATGACTGTGAAATTAGGAAATGGGCGGCAGGGGCTATGCAAATGACAGGACAAGTCATGTGCAAAAGGCAAGATGAACTGCATATTAAGACATAATACACGGGGGAATTAATATTGCATTTTCCTCCTCATGCCCCTCACACGCATGCATTCATGCCGCTCTGCGCGAAAGAGAATTGTCCAAGTGTGTGTTAGTCCTGGGTGGGGCATGATGGTTCCGTCATCCTCACGGGACTGTTAGCCTGACACTTTTCAATAAAGTTAAACATGAAAAAAAAACCTCTGTCCTATTTGACACCTCTGCTCTTTGGGTAGCATTTGCACCACAAGCTGCTCATTATGGGGCCGCTTTGTTTGTGGTTTATGCTACAATTGGGAGAGGGAATAAGGTGATATGCATGCTCCGAGCGTGTCAAGAGACTAAAGACAAGAGCCCCTTAGTCACCACTAATTCAGAGATGCATGAAAAATTCAAGTCGTTAGCTTGCAAGGCGGACGCACAATTTGGGTAACCTTGGAAAAGACAGACTGTCGTCCATTGTGTCCAGCGCCGAGGAAGACACCGTGCAGCTATACAAGAGCATTCGAAAAAGCATCTGATATGTTTTTGCTTTTAATATTATGCAGCGTCTCATGCAGCAGTGAGTGGCAGGCGGCATACAGACACAATCCATGTCCCCTTCAATGTCGGGGCAATTAAGGAGCCCTGACAACAGTGCGGCGCTCTCGGGGTGTCACAAGGAATCACTTGCTTTAAGGAGTCACACGCTCACACCTTTGGAACTGTTAAGGGCCCTGGTGTTCCCAGACTTAGCCCCGCCCACTCCTTCTCCAGGCACTCGCTGTCTTCAATTGGAGATGATGGTCGACAGTGTTTCTAATAAAATGTTCTTATGTGACAAGGGAAGGGTGTGAGTGAGTTGATGTTTAGGTTGTGTAAATAGGAACTCATTATCTATGTATTTGCTGATCGTCAATATGGGCAAGTGTAAGCAAACAGGTACACAAGCGTCAGTTGAATTGTTTTTTTTATTTTATGTGAATGGAAGTTACTTACCAATCCTGTTGGTACACGTCATTTTACAATCAGTATTACACATATATTTCAATATTAAGTAACTAAATTGATACCATCTAGTCAAATCATGGCTTCATTATTTGACTCTTTTTGTTGCTGGTCGAGTGTTAATAGTGTGTGGTTTGTCTGTGTGCAGGTTCCAGTGTCAGTGGCTATGATGACACCTCAAGTGATTACGCCGCAGCAGATGCAGCAGATCCTTCAGCAGCAGGTCCTGAGCCCACAGCAGCTCCAGGTTCTCCTCCAGCAGCAGCAGGCCCTCATGTTACAGCAGGTAGATGCTTTTTAAAAATGCATTTACACATTTGGGGCATAGTGGTGTTGAAATTAAAATAGATCTTAACCTATCTATTTGTCAGACATTTACTGTTACTTAGTTTAATTTTCATTTATTTCCTAATCTTGCAGAAACTTATCTCACAAGTTAAGAACGTACTTGACAGTTTCAATAAACCATTTAATCTCATGCATGATTTTGAACAGATGCACATCCTGTTAAGATTTGAGTAAACACATCTACTATGCAGCACATTTTTTAAGATGTCCAATATTAATATGGACTCTTTTTTTTTTTTCCTTTTCTTTGTGTAGCAGCAACTCCAAGAGTTTTACAAGAAGCAGCAGGAACAACTCCACCTCCAGCTCCTCCAGCAGCAGCATGCAGGCAGCAAGCCCAACAAAGAGGTGAGCTAACTACTGATCACACTGCTCCACACAGAATGACCTCAACAATATGCTAATTCAGACATTTGGGACCGCTCTTCTCTTTTACAAAGTAGACATTATAACTGACTTTTAAATTGCAATGACCATTATTAGTCTGTAGGTAAGTTCCTATATTGTTAAGATGTTTTCCTTTTTTTAATTTGAAACAAGATTATAGAGCGTGTGTAGACAAAGGAATAGCAACATTTATTTACAAAGATGTGGATAATATTATTAGACTTTCCGACCAGTCTTGATAAAAGTTGAGACAAAGCGTACAGGATCAGGTGCACATGTGCTTCTGATTGTTGGTTCAGATTTGCTGGATAAATGGTAACAACAACGGACAGATTCACAGTTGAGTACACTGTTTGCTTTGTCAGGAACGTCCTGCTTGAATCCAGTTATATTGTTCTGAAGATAAGCAAGTGAAAGCTGATAATATATTGAGAATCAGCATCAAAGCGATGGCAAAAACTTTTAATGAAACCTTCTGCGAATAAGCTTTTACCAGTATGCAAAACGAAACCGCAAAAGAAAACTAGTCGCACCACTACACCAAAAAGCAATTCAATGTATTTTTTATAACACAATAACAAAGATAGAGAATGTAATATCTGTATTTCTCCAATTAAACAACCACAATTGTTCCTGTCTCCAAATTTCCCCCTTCTTCACGTGCACTACCACGGGACTTTGCTCAAAGGCAGCAGTGGTGTAAAGCGTGTTAATAACTGGCGGATACAGGCATCACTTGTGGAAAAAGAAAATGATTATCACGCGGTCAGAAGAAGTTCAAAGGCGATGTGGGAATTTTCACGTCCCTGTTGAGATCCACGGCCGGGAAAAAAAAAAAAGAGAGAGGGAGAGAGAGAGTAGCTGGGATAGAATGGAAGCTGTTTTTTTTTATTTTATGTTTTTTTTTTCTCTTTTTTTTTTTTTTTACTCGTCTGCATGTACACGTCCGCGCGGCACAACTTCAAAGTCGGCACGCACTAATTAATGAACTGCGCGCTTCAGTTTGGACAAGTCGTGGCGTGATGCTCCCATAAATCAACATGACAGGAGCGCTCGGCGGGCCTTTAGATAGGACCTGTCACCCGGTTGCATCTGATGTAAACAGTCGACAAGCAGGGGAGGAGGAGAAGGAGAGGAAGGGGTGGCAAGGAGGTTCAATTGATCAGTGAATGGAGAATAAAAGAAAAAAGAAAAAAAAACTTTTGATGCGTATTATGTATGATCACAGGAAGTGGATGCAGCCTCCAGAGGGCTCTCCCCCTTCTGCATGTTTTTTTTTTTTTTCTCTCTCTCTACACAAAAGACAGACGAAGAATTATGCACTGACTCCCCTGTGGCTGCCAGACAATACCCCCCTGTTGTGGCTTTGTGAGGCTTTTTTTTTTTTTCTTTTTTTTTTTAACATCAAAATTTAGTTTTTCAAAGATCTTTAACTTTTATATTTGAAGCTAGACAATAAAGGGTCTGCCAGTGCCACTCTATATCATTTGTCATGTCGTTCCCTCGTGCCACTTCTTGTTAACCTCTTATTTGGTGTATGCGGTCTGAGGCTTTTTTATGTGTCTCCATGCTGGGAGCGCACAGGAGCACTTGTCAGCTGATGGGACCCGAACACAGAGAAAAAAACATGCCAAGGGAGGCTTAAATTCATTTGCGTTTCTCCCCCCCCCCTTCCAAAGCCGCCCTCTATTTATTTAACGTTCTGATGAAAGACATTGTTTCTTGTGAACTCGCCCCCGTATCACTATTATCTTGGACTCAGGCTGTCACTGAAGTGCGAGGAACAGAAGAACTTGAGAACTTTCCCCCCTCTGATATGAGAGAGAGAGGGAGCATCACAGGCCACAAGTGTCATCTTAACTACGCTGGAGTTCTTTTTCAATTCTTCCACTTCGCTGAAACTGTTATAAAAGTGCACACATATCTCATTTTCCTGTTCCGGTCACAACCAGAACAGCTGGCACATACTGGGATTGTAGGTGGATTGTTTTGCTCAAAGACTCAACTACCGTATGTATTGGGTCCACATTTTACAGCCACAAGCTATATTATTAAATGTATTTTTAGATCGGAACACAGCAAACAGACAACAGGTATTTTTTTATGCTGCAATAATTACATTTTTATTGAAGCTGATAGGGTATTAAATAGGGTTGTCGGATTAGAAAGAAACCAATATTTTCTGTATTTTTAATTATGAAATGCTTTGATTACCTGTAAAAGAAATGTCTTTTAGATATAAAGAGCAGGTACTTCACTTGTAAATAATAGATATTGGGTTATTGCCCATTTTCCTCACAACTTGTCCTGTCTGATACAAAGAGACTCCATACTCCAGAGCTGTATTTTTAGAGTGCTTACAGGAGTAGCGCTGGGGGGGTTTGAGGGTCTTTGTGGAAAGCCTAGCGGAGGTGGGTGGGGGGAACGCCTTTTATCTGCCCGTTTCAGCGTTTAGAGAGCCGGTGACCTGACAGCCGCGCTGCCCAGACCTTTTTTGTGTGTCAGAGAAGTAAACAAAGTGGTGTATCCTGTCTTTGGTAACAGGGAGCGGCACACAGCTTGGCAGTGCGGCTTTTAGTTCCCCCTCTTTGCATCTTGTTTGACAACTGGCCCTCTATACACCGTAAACAGTAGTTTATCCTGCCAGCATCCTGTTCAGTCCTAGCACGGGTATGTTATTTGGGCTGCTCTCAGTAACCAAGTTCCAGGGAAACAAGTTACAAAGTCATACGGTTTATGTTGGGAGTGGACAGCACTTTACACAATCAAACAATAAATAAGATTAAACAAAGACATATTGTAAACCTGGCTCTTTAAGTTCTAGTCTTACTCACTATGACATTTTTAAAAAAAGTTTAACAACATAAAACACAAATAATCACTAGACAAAGTGTGCAAATGTTGGGTTTCATAGTTAGAGCTCGTTTTATGACCCAAAACAGTCCAGAAAGGTTTTTCAGAAGTCTTTTTCTACCACAAGAATAAGAATAATCAATTGAGTCTCACAATGTGTGTGTGTGTGTGTGGTGGGGGGGGGGGGAGAAACACATCTTGAAAACACATCTAAAAGGATCAGAAGTTGTGCCTTTCCTCTGCACTGTAATCATAAACAGCATCTTCCCTTTGTTTTGACTGAGATGGGAATATTAGATAATTTCCTTTTATTTATTGTTACAACACTGTCTGTTTTTGGCCTTGTCCCCTTTCATACCACTGCCACTTATTTGTAGAAATCCCCTTTTGGCAGTGTATAGAGTATGTGTGCTCTCGGCATTGGAAAATCCTGCCTACAGATGCAGCGCTGCTGTTTATGAGACGGTCCCCTGGCTCCGCAGCGGGCCTGGAGACTTGGGAGAGTTGCTCGGGTGGATATTAAACACTTTGATTTAGTCACACATTGTTTGCTGAATTATGAATGGGTGTAATTAAATTCCTGTGGCTCTTATTATGGATGATTAACAATGTTGTTTCATTGTTTGTCATTTGCCGTGCGACTCCTCGTTAATTAAGAGCACCGGAGATGCATGGGCTACCTGTCTTAAGTGGGCTCACAAAAGCGCTTGCAAAAAACACAACAAAATTACACTCAATGGGAACATTTATTGGTTTTTGTAATGAATATTGTTTCAGCATGCTATAAACCTGGTGGTCCCGTTTCATGTTTAGTAGAAAGACTTTATGAATTAGTGAATGGAGGTATGTTTAAATTACTAATTGACCCAAAATGCTATCTAGGATACAGAACCACGCACATTAATTGTTAGGTAAAGTGGGACAGGAATTTATCTCATTATAACATACATACAGATGAAAAACAAACAAATAAGTAATTACAGATTACAGGAGAATAGTCATTGTTTCTTTTAAGTGTTGCTTTTATTTGTGTGCACCTTGTTAATATTGTAGAATTTCTTTGGTAATCAATTAGCCTCCCGATTGTCCCTAACTGTTTCCCTCTCCCCTCTGCAGCCGCAGGTGTCGGCCCAGCAGTTGGCCTTCCAGCAGCAGCTCCTCCAAGTGCAGCAGGTCCAGCAGCAGCACCTGCTCAACCTCCAGAGGCAAGGGCTCTTGAGCATCCAGCCGGGCCAGGGCAGCCTGCCCCTGCACCAGCTCACTCAGGGTAAGCATTGGTCTGTCTGAACTATCTACAATTACTGAAAATATACCAGTACTTTGATGAGTGCAATCTATAACTTACTGTATTATATTTGAATTCATTATATTTTAGTTTTTATCAATAATGCATAATATATTTATGAATAACTTTTAACAATTTCAAACATTTCAAATTAATTTATCATTATAATTTGCACACAGGTTGAATACTTTGTGATATGTTTTTACTGTGTTTTAGCTTGTGCTGCTGGATTAGGTCCATTGTCACTTTGTTGGTTTATGCATAATACCTGAGCAAATTTAGACTTACTAAGTACTATAAGTTGTGTGGTTTCTCACACTCAGACCACACCTACTGTACTGTAAATGCTCACTCAACACCTCCGTGACTGTGTAAATAGGGTATTTGGGCCAGTGCAGTTATCAGCCGTAGGCTTTAATTCCCACACAGCTCTTCTCTCATTAGACTGGCATCTCAGAGCCCTGACCTTCAGCTCCCTCCCTACACTGCCTGTTTGTTCCTAAACTGCCAGTGAACTTGTCATTGTGAAACCAGTTGTTTCTTGATAAGGAGTCAATACTGTTGTTTGGCCAGGAAGTTGTTTGCTGTATTTACTTTTTTAATATTTTGCTAAGGAGTGGTGCCATTGTAACAAAGACGCCATCACAAGAACATGACATGCACTATTCATGCCCTACAAAAGCAAACAGTTATGAAATAACAAGATAAGGGTAATAAAGGCGGGAGGGCCCGAGTTCTTAGGTAATAGACAAACACAAATACAGTTTGTACAGGGCTGTTATTGTTTGGACTGGGGGATGCAATCATCCAATCACAGATCAGGCGTGTACTTTCTGCCCAGAGGATCACATGTCAGGCTGGCAAACACACACACCCCAAGAGTAAAGCATTAAATGTGCTCTAAGGCTACCAACTGGCCTCTTAATTCATTTTACAGTATTCTAAAGAACATCTGGTTTATAATAAGTCACCATCATTATTTCCAATATATCGCAACAGTGGAGACCACATCCTAGCAACACAAATGAAAAAAACAAAGGCAAAGTTATACCCTCTATTATTTTGTGTGATTTACATTACATTTTCTAGTTTACTGTAAGTCCTGTAAATCCACCAACCTTTATTCACTTTTGCAGACTGAACTAACTTTTCATTGATGATAATTGATACAAAGCGTAACCAGGGCTGCACGCTCCCCACTTGTCTTCCTATTCTACACATTTTCTGCTTGACTGTTTGAAGTTATTGATGACCTTTCTGTTTTCCACATGACTAAACTTCTTTCATGCTTCAGCAGCGCAGGCTATGCTCAGCAGATATCATCTACAATATTTAGCCGTAGTAGTTAGCAGTGTGTTGAAGTGAAGAGTCCCACACTGTTAGGGGGCTACTTAGAGCAGTAAATTAACTAATGATTCTATTTGCAATGCAATGTTTGATGAGTTTTCCCTTTACAGTTGAGTAAATGCAAAACTATTTACATACACAAAAAAAACAAAATATGTGCACCTTATCTATATTACATATCGTATCTCTTCTCATAAATTATTTTGACATGAATGCCATTGAAGCATCCAACCTATATTTGTCATGAATTGTCTGGGGAGAATATAATGTGTCATAAATATGATCTTCTGCATCCCCTCCTCACTAACAGCGTGTCCTCCTGACCCGATAAGTGACTCACTGATGGCTAAGGCTTGCACTGCGCCGATGTTTCTGCTGATGAGGAGCCAGACTCTCTCTGTTGTTCAATTCTACATGCCAATGTCAATATCCCTGGAGCACATTGGATTATAAATACAACCATTTACCTCATTTGCTAACGTTAACAAATACACTTTATGTATTATGTACATTATGTATATAATTTTTTTTTGCTTCTGGTATTTAGTATAAAACTATAACACACGTAGATCATTCATTTACATGTTGTTATTAAATCACAATATTCCATTGTCCATAATCCATGGATTTTTTGTTCAAAACTGCTGGACTGAGGCGTTTCATCATAGCAAGCAGCTGATTTTGTTTATATATTGGTTTTTATTGTCAAAAGTTTGAAACATATCTACGTGACATGGTCTGATTGTTTTTGTATAATTGTAATTAAGTACTGAGGCGTGAAGTGAAAACTGATTTTTTTCTGGGCACGCCAGCCTTGATTGGGACAATATAGATTATACAAACATGCCTGATTGTCTAAATACAACTTTTATACATTTAGATTACCACTACCTACCATTATGTACTATTTTATTATAATTCCTCAAGACAGAACAGAACGCTAGAACCACACCGTACAAGATAACCGAAATTGAGTTGCTGCTTGTACACAACATAATTTAAGTTGTCAAGGAGAGACCAGTGGGACAGTGACAAGACAAATTCATGTGTAATGTGAAAGCAAAGAACGTGCATAGCCACAGCGGTACATGAGGGGGTAGACTCCTGTCAGTGATTGATACATCCAGCAGCGGGCCGGGGGTAATAGTTCCTGCTGCATTTGGACAGGACATCTTTCAGACCTGAGAGGTGAGGCGTATCAGCGGGCCAGTGATTACCGCAACATAAACAGGGGTGGCGTAAAGGTCCCAGCCCAGGAGTGAACAATAAACTAATAGCGATGTCACTGTCCCCCCATGGCACAGACACAGCGAGAAGTATAACAGCTTGCTCTAAAAACCCTGCAGCAACGGGTCCATTTTTTATTTGGGGGGTGTGATGGCCTGCAACTGATGTCATTATGAACCTTAAATCAACTTTCTGCTTGCTTGAACATGGTCACCTGGGTACAAGGGGGACAAGGACAGGAAAAGGTTGAAGAGCTCGGCCCGTCTCTGTGCCAGCGCTACCTGCCGCGCTAAAATTGAGTTGGGAGGCTGGTGATCAATCAAGTGTCCCAACAACATACATTTTTTAGAGTGCTTGTCTGTATTTCCCCAGTCGTAATGAGTGGAATTCTCGTGTTGAAAAATGGAATCATGAAAGATAAACCAATCTGGCATTTAAAAGATCGGACAAACTCGGAAGAGGAGGTCCCGTGTCATTGCATGTCCCGTAGTAATCAAATGGAGACTTTATCTGAAGGCCCCAATGTACTTGTCCAAACGGAAGCCCTCCGAGACATTTGTGTAATGCTATTTTATTGTCATTTATGTGGAATCATGAGGCATAGCTGTTGCTGAGGTTGAAGAGGTGATGCTGTGAGCTGTAAAACAACGCGGCGTATCCAGAAGGAGACAGCTCGGTCCTAGTCCGTTAGCCCGCTCATCACAGCGCTCTATCCGCTGTGGTTTTGTCTGAGTAAACATCGGTGCTGGGGTCACCAGGACTGCCGGGTAATTGAGCCAGCGTGGGCCGCCCTGTCAAGCGCATCGGCTAAAAATACATCGCCCACTGTCACCGGGCACCAAGTGGGGGAAAATGATTGTTCCCACTGTCCAAGCGTAGGACACACACATCAGCCATGACCTTCCCTCTCCAAACCAGTCATTACACACAAAAAAACAAAAGTACAGCATCTAAACACATGTGCCTTTGATACAATCTCATAATTTAACCAGGGCTTTTTTTAACACTGAACTGTCACGCTGGGTCCCGATGGTGTCCCATATGTGCACATAAAACTAACTGCCACTGTCTACCGTTGCCCATTACTAACCTTTGTCATTGCTCGTTTTACTGTGATTAGCAAAGTGCGCTAGTATAAATCAAATTTGTGGGGGAAAAACGGCATCAGATATGACCAAACCAACAATGCCCCTGATAATAATGCAACTGGGTGACCAGGGGATTAGCAGGTTTAGGAGTGATATCAGGCATGTTTAGCCTGTCACAGAAGGGCTCTTAGATCAGCCCATGCCGAGGCGTCGGGCTGAATACGAGAGAATACACTCGGGCCGAAAGGAAACAGCATGTTGAAATATCCCAACGAGGAAAGACGCTCCTTGGAACGTGCAAAGGTTATTGATTTGTCCTGCAATCATTTCCTGCTCTTTGATATGCAAACCATCTCGTGTGAATTTACAGCAATCCTATCAGACTCATTTCACAGTTCTTAGCCCCTGTGTCTCTCTGGAGTCCTCCGCCTCATTAGGCCAATGTTCTCCATTACCAGCATAATTAAAATCTTTAGTATCTTATCAAATTAAAAATATTTTGCTGATTGTATTGAGATCTTCACCTCTCAGTTATTTTCCACAACAGGAATAAATTAAGACTAAGCATTTTGCACATTGTGTTACAATCAGCCATTTGAAATGGGGCACTTCTGGTATCTATCGTGCAGCTGATGAGAAATGGGTAGAGGGGGTTGGTCTGGAGAATATAAGGAGATAAGCGTGTGCAAATCATCTTTCATTTACCACTGCTCATTTTGAGAATGGATTTGATTAATTGTAATGTTAAACGAGTGGTCTTGGCCATTTGCTCTGCGGTTCCATTCACCACACAGCCGTCCTCTCTCACCAGGCTTTACACATGTGGCTTATTTAAGCACACATTTGAATAGTCATTACAAATCCCCAGATCCGAATAACTCTTTCACCAAGCTGAGTATTTTGACTGAATTTTAAAATCACTATATTCTTCGCCCAAGAGGGTTAATCTTATTTTGCGTGTCGGCTTTAGGCTTATTTGTGTCAAACACAAGCACACGCTGTACAAAAATATATATTTTTTGTGGCTTCAAAGGGTTCATCTTAAAATGCACAAACATATTATTATCCCTCTTCATCCGCACTTTGGCCCAGTGTGTTGGGATCGCTGTCAGTTAAATGCAAATAACACAGCTTCTTTTTTAAGCTTCTTTCAGGGATGTTTAGGTAATTTGTTCTCACCAATAAAAAAAATATCTCTGTCGTGCCAAGTAAGTAAGAAAACGTGAGAGACAGAGTGCACTAGATAAAAGTTGTCCCTGCACATGAATGAGACAAGTCTGGTCTAACCTGAATGTTTGCTCTTGTGTAAATAACCTTAATGTAAGTAGTGTGGTCCTTAATATTATCTTTCCACACTGTACTGTGACAATCATAGTGCATATGTTAAAAGGTGGAACAAATATGTTAACACTGGTAAGTGGTTAAGCGGTGCACCCCCTCATGTTGCTGGAATAAGACAATATATTGTCTGTGCTTTGTTAATAACCTTTTACATACTTATTTATGTGATAGCCTGAAATTAGTTTTGGTGCCTTCATTCCTTTAGTTCAAAATCTAATTAAGTGCAAAGGGAAATTATATGTTTATTTTAACATGCTTCATCTTACACCATGTCACTAATAATAGTCATAATTTCCTCCCTATATCTTTATGAGGAACTATATACCGGTATACCCCAAGGCAAAATCTTGAATAACAATTGCCCTTAAAAATAGAGAATAAAGACACATTTTATGTGTTAGTAGCGCTCAGAAAATGTCTTCTAGGGATGTTTGTTTTTTTGTTTTTTTCAAAGGCTTGTATGGGCAGCCGCATGCTTGACTCAGTAAATGAGCTTTAAGTCTTGTGTGTCAATTGGAGGCGGAACAGAACGTTAAGTACTTTGCACATTAATGCGCTTGTGAAAATATTACCCCAGGGTCTCTGCTCAAAGAGGGCTGCGATGTTTTCTAGTGCTGCTATTGTAAACTTTTTGTTGTGTGTGTGTTCTCTCTGCGTCTCTGCTGCTGAAAGAAAATGACAGCGATTATTCAGATTTCATGCCATGTCTGGATGTTAATTATTTACTCTGGGCATGTAATGGGTGTGAATGCCAGGGATTTGAGTGTACAAATACGCTTCACATCACGGGCGGAGACAGAGGAGGGGGCTCACTGTCACTGCAGTACCCTGTAGTGGAATATTGTCTAATTAATACTGGGCTTTGTTTACAGATGCTTTGATTTAATTAAGTGATGAAGAGCAAAGTCGGATTAGCTGTTAATTGATTTAATTATCCAATTTGTTTGTCTCAGGCATGATTCCAGCCGAGCTGCAGCAGCTGTGGAAGGAGGTGACGAACATTCATGTGAAGGAGGAGCACAACAACGGTCACAACAACGGCCACAGGGGGCTGGACCTGTCCTCCCCTACCCTTCCAAAGAACCATCTGCTCAACCAGCATGCCCCCACCAATGGACAGTACCTGAGTCACAAGAGAGAAGGGTGAGTCCAGTGTGTTGTAATGGTTAGTGCTGCCTCATATTTGTGGCACATGTCCATCCAATTGCCTCCATTTGTTCTGCCCCCACATATATCAAAATCATTGTGGCAGGTTCCAGAGTAATTATAAAGAAAATAATAGACAAATGGGTTGCTGGACTAGCTTTTATCCAAGCATTTTCTTTTAATGTTCCAAATTATGCACGGTGTATTTTATCAGACTCCCACTTCACATACCAGGGCATGAAAATAACTAAGCCCTAACTACAGCATAATAAATGTTCAACATAATACTGCACGCTCTTTGAAAGAGTCCATGAGGCGATGAAGACTAAATGTCAACATCTTTTCACAACAACATTAGTAATTCGATGTGGAGCAGCCTTCAGTGTCATCTGTATCTAAAGCAAACAGCAGCCTGTGTGCCACCTAATCCCATTTAAAATAGCCATTTCTCTCCGGAGCCTGCTTGACTGACACGTCCCTGTAGAGTTTGCACACAGATTAGTTTTAATTTATAGTTTCTAAGTATTATTTCCATTAAGGTCAACACTTTTTCTGGTTGCAGATGGGAATTTAAGCGGAACACCTGGAAGGATTTCAGAGATTTAGAGAGTTATGTTCACAGAAATGGGATCAACGCACGGTTAATAAGCCGAGATATTGATCCGCTTTGCTATTGTTTCAATTCGGAAATGGCACTTGTAATCTAAGCCACATTTGCCTTTTTGTGTGTATTTCTGGAATGAAGAAAGCACATTCTTGAATGTCGAAGAGGAACTATTTGGCCTTTAGAATCAACGTGTCAGTTTGAGTTTAACAAGACCAACAAGTTCTTACAGTAAATGTCGAAAACAAACAGACTTGAGGCATGTGATATTTTGTAAAGCCGGGTGAATCATGTGTGAAAAGGCATTTGATCGTCTCCTCAAGCTGTTGCTGCGACTTGGAGGAAGGAATTAATTTGGCATCTTACACGTTTGCTTGTTTTCTTGCACCAAAGGCTGATCTTTTGAACTGCTAGTGTGGAGCCTCAAGGCACCGTGAGCTCAGTGCCTAACATCTGACTTGTGTTTTAGTGATCAAAACCTAGACGTCATATTAAAAAGCCTTGTCAGTGGAAACATGTTCAGCACACCAAACCAACAAGCTTGTGGAGGTGAAGAGGAGTAGCTCGAGTGCTGGACATTGGCTCAGGACTCAGGGTTGCTTTACAAAATAAAAAGAACAAAGCTCAAGTTATTTATGAGTGCAATTTTTGTCAGGCAATAAATGGGCCATTATTTTTGCTATCCCATACAGTATTAATAATGGTATGTTCCTTTACTTTTTTCTGTTGGGAAATATTTTGAAAAATAAAGCATTTCCAATCAACTAATGGGTGTGACGTGGTGTAGACGCTGGATGGTGCCTAATTGTTACACAGACTAACATTTGCAAACAACAATCTGAATAATATTGCATTGTGTCAAAATGTTACAGATATATGTACAGTATAGTAAAAAAAAGTAGTAGTAGTTTTTGTACTGACCTCCCTAAGTGTTTCCTCTGTTGGCACATAGAGTTATATGTGCCCATACTCAAAATGGGCCTCGATATTCCTTGTGCTTTTAGCCAGTGTTTGACTGAATGTCTACTGTACTTTTTTGAGGCGTTCGGGCTAAATCACTGCAGAGTGATCTTGACTGGCTCACTTCATCACAGTCTGTCGCCAGCCAGTGGAAAGGTGAGCATTAATGGCAAGACGAGGCAAGGAGCGGTCTCAGCTGAGGACTGCAGACAGAACACGCGAGCTGGCAGAGCTGTTCCGTGCACTGGCTGTCAGAGATTAAAGAAGATGTCAACACCAGTTTAACACAAGCTTAAGTGAAGAAGGCACACTCTGACTGAATATTCTCCACGTATCTTAGATCTGTCAAAAAAAAAGGGAGCAGGTTATTCCCATGCACCCATCTGGATTATACCTAGCCCATGCAATATGCTGCTCTGTGGCATTGCGAAGGAAGCAAAAGACGTAGCAAAGGAGGATATTCAAATTGTAAGATTAAATGTTCTATGTTTAATACCCAATTTTAAGATGCCGCTTATTCCAAAATCTGTGCAATTATGTTGACAGTGTACTTACTATGTATAACTATTTGAATGGCCAGTTTGTTGACTGGAATACAGCATCACAGGCAATCATTGCTGGGAGATACTGCTACTCAAAAAGAAAAAAGTCTCACATGGATAGCTCTCCTGCTTTTGGTGGAACAATCCAGGTCCCTGTAGTAGAGCCCTGACCTGAAGCCCGAGAGGACTGTCAGTCCAATCATCGGCAGTGGCGACCCCTAAAGAGCCAAAGATTTTTTTTTGTTTCTATGTTTTGACAAACTTTGTGCTTTTTGCCCTTTGAGTTTTGGGCTGAATAATTATCATGAAACCAATTAACTGTTGTGGTGTTAATTTCAGAACACTTTACTATCAAGAGCATTATTTCTCCTTGTTTGATGATGCAGACTTACACTAATTCTAATTATCTCTATGGGAAGAAACACGAAACACAAGTGTGACTATTCAAAGCAAGGGCTCAGAAAAACGGCTGTTATAATCCAGGGATTTGAATAATCAGGTTGAGATAATGGGCTGGGCCGGCCCGGGTGTAAATAGAGAGCATCCACTCATCCTCCCAGCGCTGAACTTAATGAACTTTTAATTGATGCGGTTTTGCAAGTCCTTTTGTCATGCAACAGAAACAAGGCCCAGTGCTGATGGGCACATTTTCCCGACCGGTTTCAGATTGGTTTACAGCGGGGCCTAAGTACCATGTAGTTAGTTTCATGTGTCATATAAAATCTGGCCAGGCACAGCGACGCCTGCAACTAAAACCTTAAGTGCATCCACAGGAATCACTCACCGGCTTTGCACTTCCGTCTTAAGGAAGAGGGGGAGAAATTCAATCACTGCCGGATTGACACGACCAAGGAAGACAAGGCATGCGTTTAGCTGCTTTTAGTTGTCTCATTGCACATTTGGCCAGAGAATTATTTTTGTTTGTGCCACAGTAATATAAAAGTATGCAGCCACTTCATAGCAACACTTCATCCAATGAACTCATCTTTACTCACTGATTTGCTTACTTAAATAAAATGTCCTTGATCTGTGTCTGACATGAATTCCCTTTCCAGTGCCATATCAGCTTTTGTTGGGGGGAGCATCCTCACAAGGCACTTGGCCCACTTTGCTTCCCAACAACCATCAGTAACCGCAGCTCAGGGACTGTAACACAGCAATCTGTTAAGAAGAGAAATAATCAGATTTAGCGCAGCTCTCCCATCTCTCTAGACTTTCATTCATCTCACAAAGGGAAAAAATAAGATAATTAAATCATTTAGGGTAAGTCATTCAACCCTATGAGTAGAGTGGTGAGTAAACATTAAAGTGGTTAGCTAGCTGAAGGTGGAAATAAAAAGAGCCACTTTTAGCATTATCATATTTTACCACAAACTTCAACGTATATGGTATTACATTTTAAATATCACACAATTGATCAAACAGCTTAATTTCTATTAAAGCACACCTTGGTTCACAAATAACAGCCGATGTATTGAGTTCTGTGGGTAATAGTGCTTAATGTAATATAATCAGGCTCACTCCTCTGTGGCGAGACACTGACCCAGCACTATGGACATCAATCGTCCCATTTTCTCTGATGGATCGAGCCCATCAGCGCGCCACGCCATACATCATGACTTGTTTATGGCCCAGAGCATCTCATCAAAAGAAGTCAAGTAGAAAACAACTGGCGCGCAGCTGTGGAAGGCATCTCCTGACGTCTGTCTACACATAAACACTGCGCAACACCTGGATGTTGCCGTCCCGGTGCTCGGCCCGGCTCTCCAGGCACTTTAATGTTCCTTCGCCTCCAAAAGGAAGCTGATGACATGCTTTTCCTCATTTCTGCTACAAGATCATTTGAGTGTTCTCCCCCTGGGCTACCTGACAATAACAACATCCTGACAGACCTGGTATGGGTTTCAGTCAAATTTAATGCAGTGCTCGCAACTTCCAAAGAGATTTACCCATCTTTTTGCTGCACTTTTCAGATGGTTAGAATATTGTATAAATCCAATAATTGTCTTATTACCCCTAATGCATTTTGTTTCACTTTTGTCACAACGGTTTAGCCAGGCAGCATTTACTATAAGGCTTTCATGCAGCCAGCCCCTCATTGTGCTTTGTGCTCACCGATTCCCTGCACAATCCACATTTCATTATCTCATTAATACAGAATTAAGCAACAAGACAGCTCGCAAGAATTAAAACAAGATCTTTTTAAATTAAAAATCAGCCTTACCTTCACCCTGTCTCCACATTTCTTCTTAAAAAACTCATTATAATAGGTCTTGTGCCATCTATTTATGAGCTGTATCAAAACAGAGGTCTAAATGTGAATGCATAATTCATAATTGAATAAAAAAAATCTTCTCTTTTTAGAAATGGGGGGAAAAGCTACTAAACATATTCATAAATGCTTGACTGCTTCCTAATTGGAATGTAATTATCACATGTTATGAACAATGTGAACTCTTAAACATGTAATTATAACATAAGAAAACAGGAAATGGCCTTTAAAATTTCATCCTTGAGGTACAGCTTTGTAAACACAAAATTACAAATGAGATTTTAATCAAAGTAACAGTTGTATTTAATCCAGCTAAATTGGATCGGAATTGTCATTATGCCATGTTCCAATTGAGTGATAAGATATTGTCCCATTTAAAAACAAGCACCCGTATGAAACTTTTTCACATGAAAAAATATATTGGTTAGAAACTAAAAACAGTGACTCATTTCTCAGATTGTGGTGCTTCTATAGCAATAGTTTAGTTACCTCATTGCAGTTTTTTACAGAAATATGATCTTTCTTTAGACAAGGAATATCTTATCTTCTTTGTAGGATAACTGCATTGTGAATTTCCAGTTTGTTTTTTGCTTCTAGACAATAAACCATCAAATAGCAATTGATTTTTTTCTATATTTTCTTTTTCACCCCTTTTTAACTACTTGCATTAATATTAGCAAACATGGGCCTCTATTGTCCCAAGTTATTCCCACGCAGCAGTTATTCCCACTGCAGTTTGTGGTGTAATGAATCTCCCCATTCGGCCTGTTGTCTTCAAATGCCGGGCTACTCCTTTGGAAAAGCACGAGCCACCACAAGCACAGGTGGTAGCGATGTAGGCCAGTCCCCTAGGCTCTTGTAGCTCAAAGTTGTGTGTCTTGTATAGTGTCTGCGTCCATATGGCAGCCTGTCTTACTCTCTTAGCAGTCGCCGTGGTTAGCCATAACTGCACACCTCTTGCCATATGGAAGATGTTGTAAAGTTTGTTTAGCAAGGGGGGATGTTCCTACTATTTAGAGACTGATTGTACACAGACATACGCTCCCCATAACTCCCCACAGTTTTGCTTGTCGTCGGCCCCTTGGTGACATGAATTGGTCAGTAGATAAATGGATTCCAGACGGCGGATGTTTAGAGTTTGTGAACAATGTGGAAAGCAGTTGGGGTGGGGGGCCATGTTGTGGTACACAGATCTCCAGGTGGGATTTGGGATAGATTGCAGTAAATAGCAGCTTGAGGGAGCCCCATAGCTGTCTTGATCAAAGAGAAGTGCACCGCGCCACGCTGCTACTAAATAATTACGTATTGATTTGGACTCACTGTCTCAACACGAGTGCGTCTTGCAGCTGTATGGTCAAAGATCAAGGTGAGATCACAGTGCGGACTAAGCAGTTGTCATGTTGTGTGACTACAGGCCTGTCTTGTCAGTTGACATATCATGCAATGTCTCTTATTGATGTCTAATTCTGTCAATGCTTTTGTGTCTTCCAGGTCTACACTAGAAGAGCCTTCTTGTCACAGTCACCCTCTCTACGGTCATGGCGTCTGCAAGTGGCCTGGCTGTGAGGCCGTCTTTGATGATTTCCATTCATTCCTAAAGTGAGTAAACTGTGGTCTGGACAACAAAGATTTGAGCAAAAGACGTTCAAACCCTGTCATCGGTTATTTATTGTTTATAGACAAAGCAAAAATAGAGGAACATGAGGAACATATAGACATATATTGAAAAATAGGTCAAATGAATTATTGGTTCCAAACATATTTGGATTAACAGTGTGTCCTTGATCCTTATATTGTATTCCTAAACAAAATGAAACAATATTAAAGATGTCAAAAAGATAGTTTGTACATAAAGAAGCTGTTGGATTAGCTGTGATTTCAGAGACAAGTCATGGTCTCTTTGTATCAAAACAAATCATAGATACTTAAAGGAAAACAATATATAATAATAATAAAAACCTAAATAACACAGAGGACTGAAAGACATTGAAAAAACATTGGATTGCTAAATCAATGTGTGAAGCACTAAACATTGTTAATCAGTTTTATTTTGCTCTAAATGATAGATGAATGTGTTCATTCCTGATATGTCACTGAAATAAACCACAGTGACTGAGTGGCTAGCACTAATGCCTTAACACTGGTTTGGTCAAATGAAGAAAAGAAATTTCCTACGGGGACATTAAAGGCTGACCTTAACATTAGACTGGACTGATCTTCAGTTATAGAAAATGCAGAGAGAACCAGTCTAGAGCTAAGGCTACCATATTTTTAAACTGTCTCCAGTGTCTGTACGCTTGTGAATGAATGAGTTTGTGATTACAGATGTAAATTATCTTTAGGCTACACCAAATAAACAAGTAACAATAAATCTATTATTTATCATCATACTAATTATTTCCGTAGCTTTTTAGTTCTGTTCACCTAAAACACTTTATTGAACTCTTTTTGAGTAGGTAGACTTGTCATGTAAACTGTCTCAAAGTCATTCTCGGGGGTAGAGTCTCATGTCCTTGCATTGGGTCGATTACACGTTTGGTAACCCCAGACGACACAGCCACTACAGGTGCTGCTGCTGCCGCTTATTATTCTGGAGTGTGCCCGAGGTTGGCCCTGTCTTAACAAGGGTACTGTGGCGGGGTCTCCTTCTGGGAACGGCATGGGCCTCTAATTCCTGTGATAAGTGCAGTTCCCATGGTGACGGGGGGGCCATTTTTCCCAAACAAACAACGGTTGGATGTTTATCTGTGGCAGCCCACACTTAAGGCTCTCGGCGTGTTTGCCCTTGTCACTGGACGGTGGACGGTTGGATGGCTGTGTGTTCTCCACTGTTTTCCCAGTTGAGCTTTTGTCGTTCTCTATGCCTTCTCATGCCTCAACCAACGGACGCAAGTCTGGAGTTATACTTCAATATGTCCACACACTTCAGTACTTTCAAAATCAGCTGTAGGATATGTAGCTCATGGTATTATGTACATCATCTCTGGAACACTTAGAAGAGCAATAATAGCCGTACCTACAGCTTTCACAGTGTTAATCGACCAATCCTGTCTAAATCATTAACCCTGTCACATTTGCTAATCAAGACTCATTTTCATTAGCACAAATGCCACTTGCAAAAGCTCATTACATCTTCCTTGCTTCCCTCCAATTAGCCCTATTGCTTATTTTCAAAAATCAGTTTTATGTCTGATTACTTTTTATTTGCATGATTTTGACGTTTTGTGTGTGTGTGTGTGTGTGTGTGTGTGTGTGTGTGAGTGTGTGCGTGCGTGCAGTAAAGTAAAATAAAACAAATGCCACTTGCAGACACTAAAGCTTTCTAAATAATAGTGATTAAAATACTCCAGAATGCAGTTGAATTCCTTGTCTCTGGTATGATCTTTGCTCCTCCTCTGTCCAGGGTCTGTGTTTGTCTTGATGACTTTGTGTTTGAGTCAGGGGCCCAGTTTACCAAAGCAGCCGTGTGTGTAGGTAATGCAACACATAACAGCACCATGGATACAGAGAGGATGGAAACATGTGTGTTGTGGCAGCAGATCAATGGCTCACTGTCACCCTGGATTAGGCGCTCTTTAAACAAGATATGACAATATTCCATTATCCTAAAACAAGCACACATTTTCCCATAGACACGGGACAGGCTATCTCAGAGTCAGAGGCATACATTGTCACTTAAATGTAAATGCTTCATTACTGTGATGGGCAGGTTTCTAAGAGTAATGTGTTATAAAAATGCATGAAAAACTTTCTCCTGCATCTGCATTAATTGTTGCAGATTCAAATGTTCAATGACAGCTGTCAATACCTTATTATAAATGCACCTTCAACATTGCAACAACTACTTGCTTTCATCAAAATAAAAGCTAAGTGTTTATGGACTGACCTTTAAGAAGTTTGTTCTGTCCCAATCCAAGAAAGCGTGTGGTGGATTGCTTAAATGTGGGTTTCCCTATTTTGCAGGATTACTCTTGTCTAAATAAGACAAATGTTTCTTTTCATCAAAAATATTTGGTTAGTGTTATAAGAATTATGTACTGAAATAATAACGCTATTTGAAATAAATAGAACTAAATATAGATATTAGCTGTGCAAATGCCATGTCAAATTCATCAATGTTTGTTCTATTCTGACATTGCCTCGCCCTTTGTTTATAGTAGAGATGGGAATTAAATTCTCCACAGCCGGTATAGCTCGGCCTTAAAAAAGCGCCTAAGTGCACTCTGCTATGTTTTTACAAGTGTTTTTATCATGGCAACATCTTGTTTACTTTAGTTGCCTGCTCAAACTGCTTGGAACATGTTAAGAAAACATTTGGGGAGAGTCTCCACAAAGCTGCCTTTGTTTAACAGCAGGCGAGAGTGCAAGCAGCTCACCAAGGTGTTAACTCTCAAAGCCTTAAGCACTTCCACATGAATCCCAGCAACCGATACTGCAGGCTCGGCCAAAGAAGCAAAAATAAAAACAAAAGAGACATCAGCCTCATACAAAAGGCGTCTTATAACGTAAGGACAGTCAGCAGAACACAGAGTACGGCACTGAGAAAGGTGAGGAGGACTCAAGCAGACTTCTCTTAGACGCCAACAGCAACACAAGTCCAAATGTTGTTTTAAACGGCCTTGTATTTATTTTATTCTTCAAAATAAACCTAACAACTCACACACACAGTTCGGTAAGGTTGTGTTGCTGTTATACGAACGTGTAGAGCAAGGTTCACGGCTAAACTCATTGCGTTAGAGGGGTCAGGACCTTTCTGTGCAGTGTCCTCTCAAAGGTCATCTTGAGGCTATCTCAGCAGCACCCTCTAGTGATGTCACTGAACCACAGACTATTCCTATGATTACTGTTTCTTGGAAACCGTGAAAAAATAGAGGCTATGAGAGTCATGAAACATTACATTTCTGTTATACAAACTACAACTGCTGTCTCTGAATCATATAATTTAGTTTCTTCATAGCTAAGTAATAATATACTTTGCAATAATGTGCAGAATGGACTTACCGCTAACATTAAAACAATTAAGACACGGCAGTTTAGAACTCAGTAAGGAGTATGGGTGACACAGCAGCAGACTAACCTGTTTTATTTGTTTCTTTATATGTCAACAACATTGACATATGCGCTTTTCTGTTCCTGCTGCAAAATTGTTCTCAAATTACTTAGTTACATACATAGGAAACCATATTTATGTTTATTTTTTGTAATTGGGCTTAAGTGGACCAGGAACTGGACCAGGACTAAATCAGTACGAGGGTTAGAGTTTAGCAGTGTGAACCAAAATGTAGGTGAAGTTTGGCAAGTAAATGATTCTTGTTGAAAGTGAGATTGAATAGTTGTCTCTTGTGACTGTGAAAGAGTAGTAAACAATCTAACAATAATAGGCGGAGGATGAATGAATGAACTATTATTATTATTGTTAGTTTTCTAGACTTCACCTAAGAAAATGTAGTAAACAATATTTGATCCAACCTGATTTTGTATTATGTATAAGAAAGTCTTTCGGCGTGAAGACGCTGCCCAGATAATGGTATTCTGCAATTAAAAAGACTGAAAATAGTGTTCAGCAGATATTTATGTAAAAAGCCTGGTGTTGGGGGCACGTCTGTTGGACTTGTTTTATTGTGGCCATTTGCATTAGGGGCTGTCATTCTGCCAGAGAGCTTTTAAAAGTGGCTTCATTTGAAGTCCAGAAAGTGACACATGCCAGTGCTCATAGTGCATGCCGATGTCAACCCCCCCGTCCTATCCCTGCTCCCGTGTCCAGACGCTCCTCTCAAGGCTGCATTAGGCCCATTTGAATATTTCATTTCCTATTAATTATGCACTGTGACTCTCCATGTCATTAGGAGAAATAAAGTGGAATGTAACAAAGGATGAAAAGGAGCCCGTGTCTCTTATGAACAGACAAATTCCAAAGCTGCTCACGTAGACCAGTCTTCATTGAAAATTCATCCTGTGTCGGTTAAATTGAAGTTGAAACGTCTTTACCTATTATTTTCCTCTTTGAAATTTAGTAAGATGTCCTGAAATGTTTACCAGATTCATTTTCCGTCCTACTTAATTAAATGTATTTGATTAAATGGAACGCACTGAGAATTGAATTCAGAGTGAGGGTACCATTGTCCGGGCTGTCTATAAATGTGCCGTTTTAATTTCTTTTTAGCTACAATAATTAACTTCAAGTGCTCAAAGTGTATCGCCTTATGAAAATGTATTCTGCAAACACAGATGGATGACCTGAAGTGGAGAGAGACATATGAGAAAATTCCTATACAGAACATTGGGTATACGTAAATCTGGAGTTAATTGACTATACTACAATTGTTTTTATCCTTTTTTTTTTTTCTTCTTCTCTGCTAAAAGTGTATTGCTTTATAAAAAAATCATATTTTGTAAACAATATAATTTTTTTCCTATATTGTGAGGCTATTGACAATGTTCTTTTTTTTCTGTATATAAAACATGTGGGTCTAATTTACTGCCCTGTCCCGATACTGGCGTGCCTGACTAGTTTTGATTTGCGACAGAAAAAGTGCATTTTAGAGACACTCAGCCGGCTGTGTGCCGCTGTGTGCACACAGACATTCCTGGTGACAGTGACCTACATGGTCACCCAAGATGTGATATAATTTATGATATATATAATATATTGGATCCATTAGCGAGCATAATGAAGTAGTGAAATGAAAGGGTATTTGTGAAATCAGTTCAAACATCCTGCTCGGATTATGATTAAATGATTAATGAAATGCCCCTGCATAAGCATTTTCAAACAGTAATTCATGTGGCCGCTGATAAAATTCCTCCAATCATATTTTCCTCAGTCGTGAACCTTATCTCCACCATTTTATATAAATCACACAAAAACCCTGTCTGCAGCACAGCGAGCTACTTATTTAGATTAGTCCTAAACGTACAGGAAAAGAGGAGAACATCTTGGCTGTGTAAAATAATCACATATAATTATATCCATAATTCAAGTTTGTGACAGATCCCATCTCTTCGTCCTGTTGTCCTCGACTCCTGCTCCAGCTTTCTTCACTTTCTCTAGGTTTTAATGGTGCAATTAGCTGAAAACCACCGACATAGGACACAATGTAATGTGTGTGAATATCAGCATGGATGTATAATTTAGCTTTTGTTAAGTTTTGTTAAGTGTAAAAAGTCTTACTGCTACACATTCTGGCTGCCATAAGGTAAAAAAAGAACTATTCTGAGCAAAGGCCTGCATATGAAATCTACTATTAATAATGAAACATGTTTTGTTTGTGTTTTTCCATTGTCCTCTCTAGACTAACCAGTATGAGATTAAAATACTCACTATACTGTCACGATATTAAAAAAAAGTCATCTTTAAACCCACTGGTTGTGATGTAGCATAGCATATTATGACTTTGCCTAAACTTAAAATATGAACCACGCTTGGGTCATTCTTGTTATTTTCCTAAATTTTTTTGCGCAGGCATTGTGTTTTGAACCTTTCTCTGGAAATCTCCCTCAATGTTATCACTTCTTTCTCATGCATTTGCTTTATTCAATTACCGGACTGCGTCATTAGCAAAACATTGGGGGCCTTTGTTAGTTTACCCTAAAGGTTGCAGCGGTCTGAAGCCATATTGACACCAGCTTTTTCTTTTGTATATTTTCTTTTGCAGGCATCTCAACAATGAGCATGCCCTGGACGACCGGAGCACAGCCCAGTGTCGAGTCCAAATGCAGGTCGTCCAACAGCTGGAGCTCCAGGTATTGTCTCAGAGCTTGTTTTGTACAAAATATTTATCCGTCCCCATCACGTCCGCCTGTCTGCACTCCCCACCTCAGTCACAGCAGCCTTCACAGGAGGCCGACCCATGGAAATAATTTTGTACATTTGCTAGTAACCCGTCATTAAAAATGTGTTATGTATGCATGACAGCGAGGACAAGATATATGAAGGGCCCCGGGCTAAGTAGAGAAGATAATTACATTTTGTATTTTACTGGGTTTTAAAGTTATTTATGAGCTTGAACTGTTTGGCAGCGACAATAAAACACTGAGTGAAGTGAGCTGGCAAGAAAGCAGCGGCCAGTGAAGAGGAGGTTATACAGGGGAAAAGGGTTTTTGTGCAAGAACAATGTTGATAAGTCGTAGTTTTAATGTTAGGTTTTTAATGCTCAGGTTTTCATACATTAGCAGCCTTTGAAAATGAGTAAAAATGTAATGAGCCATTTCAGGTGCTTTTAGTTACACCCCAAAAACAATCCTTCTCCTGCTTTAATGAGATCCAGCTACTGTCATGGGTCAAATATTGTATAACGTGCACCATACCTCCTGCACCTGTAGTTTACATCTCAGCCACTCAAAGCCATTAAACATAGAATAAGTGAGCCAATGTGCGTATTTGTGAAGAGAAACAGAAAACATGTATGTGTTAACCTCAAACAAGTTGAGTTCACGTGCATTTCCGCTCGGCTTTGTCATCCAGAGGGATGCGCTGAAGAATAATCAGACGCACCCTTCCTCTACATGCAGCTTCTCATCATAATTTGAGCTGGCAGTTAAAACAGTGCTGATTTGGGACAGGTAGTGAGCCTTGGCCTTGTTACTGCTTTGGAGATGGAGGACATTTTAACCTTGAGTTGAAGCAGAGAGTTGTTGACGGCCTCCGATGGAATAGAAATTAATTAGACTGGAGCAGAATAGATAAAAGTGTTTGTTGCTGTAATATGTCTGGTATGGTAAACTGGTAAAACAACATGACAATATGAGTGGGACAGTGTGTTTGTGGAATTATATTCTCTTATTAATTATAACAATGAGTCAGACATGCTCGATTGTATTCAATCGTGTTGAAAGACAAAAAAAATAGGTCAGTGTAAACTATTGTGAAGTGTAATTGATAAATGTACTCATAAATAAGCGTTCTCTCTTGTTCTTTTCCAGTTGGCGAAAGACAAAGAGCGTCTGCAGGCCATGATGACGCACCTTCATGTCAAGTCCACGGAGCCCAAAGCCACGCCACAGCCGGTGAGCAGCGCCCCCTCACACACACTCTCGCCTGTGCGCCCCTCTCCCGCCCCTTTTGTTTGTCTTAATTTTTCCTTTCCCTTTGTATTTAAATCTGCTAAATAAAACAGCTGTTCTCTGGAGGGAGCCACTAAATATTGTTTGGAGCACATCTGCTGACATGTGAGATTCAATTTGGTGTCTGTGATGAACTGAATGCACTCTCCAGAACTACCTCAGTCTCATGAGCGATGTGCACAAACAACAAAGAGGCAAACACCAGCACAAATAACATGTATGTCCTCTTAAATACATTGACTTAAAAGTAATATTGATCTAATGATTGTCGATGGCGTTTTACACACTATATTTTAACTATTGTTTGAAAATATTTTTATAAATAAATTCATTACAAACTATGGTGACGTTTTTTGAGCACGTATTTTTTAAGAAGTAAAAACATAAAGAATGCTATTAAAATTAATTCATAGGTGATAATATGTGTAATAATATAGTATTATTCTTCTTATTATGTATTATTATAATTATATATAAATTGATAACATATCAAAGATAATTTTCTTGATCCACTTTACATTTTAAAGATTAAGTACATTGTCATTTATATAATGTAGTTATTATAATATTCTTCAGACAGTATTTTTAAACAACATGTCTGATATTTTAAAATGTAACTTGAGTGTTGTCTCTGCAGTGTGTCCTCTGTCACACACGTGCTCGATAGTGCTGATTAGGGAGCATTATGAGGGTTGTGACATGAAGACATTTGTGTATGAAAAGTGTCCCGGGCAGCAGATATCATCTCGAGTCGGTTACCTCTTGTCTCTCAGAAGAGTGACTGAGAGAACGGCTGTGTCAGAGCGTGCCGTTAGCGCTCTCGAGGGGACTGCGCCGGAGATTTATTCTAATAAATAGCCTCCTGCGATCAGAGCCGCCTGGCTGTGAGTCGCTGCATAAATGCACTTACATGACAGAGTGAAGGGTTATCTCTTACAAGTCAGGACTGCATCTTTGGACAGAGCAAAGTAACAAACAAACCAGTTTAAAAGATCTTAGTTCAATTAACACTAGATGTAATGTAACAGGAGGTTCAGTTTCAACTGGTTTTCTTCTACACTACACTGTCTACACTACATTCTGTAATTTTCACTGTGCTATGTGTCCTTGCATAACATTAGCAGATGTATAAGAAACCGCTGTCACATGGAGGTGTCTGCCATGAATGCACTGCTTTACATTTAGTCATAATTAAAGACAAACAAACAATGGAGAGGCTGCTCTGTGTTAAATGAGCAGGATTCTCTGTTGCTTTGAGGTGAGTGAGGGCGGCTCACAACACAACATGCACAACATATTACCACTGTTAGTGTGTGGGAGTCTGCTCTGGGTGTCACTAAGCATTCTTGTCAGAAATCTGACCTTTATGCTATACATAATTAAGGAGGGACTTTTGTTTATTTTCTTAAGCAGCACGCAGAGTCAAAGCCAGTATAATTAGATCACCAATTACCATTTAATTAATTTCAGTCTGAAGTCTCATTTTGTCAAGGCACTGGAGTGAGCCCAAATGGTGAGGCGAACAAAGGCGAGGCTATTACCAGGCTGTCTGTCCTATTGTTGAAGGCTTGCTCTGTTTATGGCCAGGGAATATGGATGAAACATAAAACAAAGGCTGCTAATCCGCGGCAAGAAAAGTCAACGCCACAGCACTGGTCTATTGATAGGAATGTGTCAGAGGAACACAAACCCCAAATTACTGGTTTGGATGGAGATCCTACTGCGGATGTAGGCCCAGTGTATGCATCCAAATTATTTGAGAAGATTCTGCCAAAAGCCAGTGTTGAGTCTTGCAAAGGTAAATAGACAATGTGGGAAAACATTTCTTTATTTGAAGTTTAAAGTACTTAAATTGGTAACACATGCATTTAATTGTATCGTTAAAACAAATATTTCAGTGTGTTCAATGTAATTTAAATATTATCAATTTGTTTGGTAAATCCTATACTTTAAATATACATTACGAGACATAGAAAATCAGTTACATGTTTAATATTAAGATTTATGTTTGCATAAGAAATACAGACAATGGTCCACTTTTTCATTTCTTCCTTTCTTTCTTTTCCTCTCACTGAAATCTGGTCTAATTTGAAAGTTGGCCTCTTTCGGCAAATTAGCAATTAGAACAATTTTGTGGGATTATATGTGTGTATGTGTCAGTTTGGCTGCCAATTAACAGCTGGAAGTGTAGGGTCAGACTAGAATTATTCATTTGACTGCTTCTCCAGGACAGCGGCTCGGCCCCTCTCTTCGCACACAGCACCTCCGGACCACTCGCACAAATGAGTTTACTTTGTAGCCATTATAACTATAATCCCTTGTTCCCATCCATGCACACAGTCATGTATGTGTATGTATGTTATTGAATGAAAAAAGAAAGTTCATCTTTAGCACGGCTGTGATCATAGAGGTCAGTCTGATAGTAGTTAATCATGTGATCACCTCCATAAGCAGCTTCTAATTAGTGTCTCCACAATACAATTTCAGTCTGTAATTAGCCCAGATTGGCCTCTTCCTCCAGGAGCCTTATTAGCAGCAGTGCGCAGCGGTAGGTGAGAATAACACCATCATTTGTCAGCCAGTTTGGGACACATACTGTATGTTCCCTGTGTTTTACCTTAGCCCACAGCAGACGCTTTTCAGAACCTTTTTTATGTTTTACAAATCAATGTGAAAAAGAATGGTGTTTAAAATAAATGTATTTGGTAGGATTTCATTCGTGGAAAAGAATATTTTTTGTTAACAATAAAAACTATGACAAATTCCCCTGTGAAACACTTTATTTTCCTGTTACAGTACAAATATGTAAATTCATATCTAGATTCTTTTTTGAGTATCGAGATAGTCAGACTATATTATGTCAATTCAACAGAAATGTGTTAAAACATGCCTTTAAACATATCGGTTCATGTTTGAGACAAATGTGAAATGTCTATCAAATTAATCACAAAAGTGCAGAAATATCACCAGTTTGAAATAATTGTTTTATTTTTATTTTTTTGTAGCATTGTATTTATTATGAAAGATATACTCGATATATACTCAAATTTTAGCATACTTTCAAAACAACATTCACATTTTATCTAAATGTTGATATATTGCCGACCTCTAATAGTGTAATTTAAGTCAAACTGTTTTTAGTGCTAATGTTTACCAAAATTACATCTCATTAAAAAAAGAAAAAAAAAATTAAAATTAAATGTTGACTGACTAATCAACAAACATGTGTCCGTTTATGTCTTCCTCAGCTCAACCTGGTGTCCAATGTCACACTGTCCAAGACGGCCCCTGAAGCATCCCCTCCTCTGAGCCTGCCACGCACGCCCACCACCCCCACGGCCCCCCTCACACCTCTGTCCCAAACACACTCTGTCATCACGGCCAACAGCCTGCACAGTGTGGGCCCCATGCGACGACGCTACTCCGACAAATACAACATGCCCATCTCTCCAGGTACCGGCTCAGAACCTTTCTTTTATTCATAGCACTGGAAAAACATCGTAAGGATTTGAAATGTTTTTATTCTAGAATCATTTTGTTTTTTCTGTGAATGCCATATTACATTTGCAGCCCTTTACCATGATTGTAAGATGATCTTCAGCAGTTTTTATTGCCCATTTTTGTAAAAGAAAAGTTAATTATTATTTGAAAATGATTGTCTTTGTGCAGATCTCAGCCAAAACAAAGAATTTTACATGAATGCAGATGTTAGACCTCCGTTCACATATGCCTCACTAATACGACAGGTAAGACACTTTGTTTTTTGTACATTGTTTATTTTTTATTAATGGTGGTAAGTAAATTAGTATTGCTTTACCCATTGTCTCCAGGGGATGAAGTATGTGTTCTTTCATCTGTCCCACTTTTTATGTAAAATTTCCAACACAATTTTCAGATTAACCATCTCTAAATGAGTGCAAGAATGCGTACAGTATTCCAAAGAACAGCTCCTGACATTTGTTTTGAGTAGGCCTTCCAGTGACTGTGATTATTTCCAAATTCATTTCACACAACAGTAAGGATGAACCTGTTTTAAGATGGCCAGTCAATTATCGCCAGGCCTCAGTAATCTGGCATTTTAGGAATTAATCTGCGGCAATCATAATTGCTGCCCTGTAATCTGCCTGAGAAAGGTTTTTCCTTGCCCTTCATTTATACCCACACAAGAAAATACATTCTACAGTTACAGTTAAATACAATCTGCCAGTTGGAAATTAAAAGTGCAGGAGCCTCAAACAAACATTTGGGGTAGACGGGAAAAATGTTCCTCCAGTCTTGTTTAGCTCAACACAAACTGCATGCTTGTGAATTATTGATCACTTTGTGAAGGCTGCAACATTTTAAATGTTTGTTTCTGTCACGTTTCATCATGCAGGCGATCCTGGATTCTCCAGAAAAGCAGCTAACACTAAATGAAATCTACAACTGGTTCACACGAATGTTTGCATATTTCAGACGCAACGCTGCAACGTGGAAGGTACTTTTCTTCTCACAAATTACCTCTTAAAACAGAATTAAAGGATATCCAGACCGTAACAAAAAGTAATAATAATAACTCAACAATAGACCATTTGTTTGATCCGAATGACCCCACCCCTTAGACAAACATATGAACCACAAAACCATCAATGTGTATTCCTGTGAAAATAATAGAGTCAAGTAGAAAAAGGGGCTTTTAGCAGTGGGTGGCATTAGCTTGGTAATATTAGGCCAGTGACTTCTGGCTGAGCCCCTCAACTGTGACTTCAGAATTGAACACTGTGTTTTCCAGCAGACCACAAACACGTCTCCAGCACAACAAATTATAAAAACAACATGGCTGCACTTCAGAACAGTAAAATATCTGTCTCTGTGGCTTTTTAAAGGCAAGACCACACAGATGAAGTCTGTGCACTTTGACAGCTATTGAAAGGAGTCTTAGTAAACAATAATAGAGACAATACTAATACTTTAATGTAAAATGTAAAAGATTGGATTTCTTTTAGCAATACTGGGCACACTCTTCTATCCCTGCTCCAAGCTCCTGTACTGTAGGTCACTGTTGTAATAGATACGTTTTAGATTTTACTCGTAATACAGCATGAGGCATATGTTTTATTTGCACTGTATAATCAGAAAATAAAAATAAGTCATTAGCCCAACAGTGTTGCTGTGGAAACCAGCAAATATTGATGTGTTGTTTTGGTCATCTGAAACCTGAGGTCCATTTCCTGCCAAAACAGCCCTGGATTATTTATTGTTTTCTTTCTGGTTTGATTCAGCGCCTGTCTAAATATTTTTCCTGTAAAGTGAATGTTTTCTTATGCAGAGTTGTTTTATATACTGATAGCACTCCTTTTTCTCTCTTTTTCACACCAACTGCAGAACGCAGTCCGGCATAATCTTAGTCTTCACAAGTGTTTTGTTCGAGTAGAAAACGTAAAAGGGGCTGTGTGGACAGTGGACGAAATAGAGTTCCAAAAGAGACGACCTCAAAAGATCAGTGGGTAGGTGTGACCTCCTATCTGTGTTCTGATTGGCTGATGAAGAGGTCACCGCTGCTTCATCTCATTGTCTCTACATTATTATGCAAAGTCCTGCTTGCTTTGGCCTAGCTCTCCTTCATGCTTTTAGGCTGGTGATGCTTCATAACCACATGGCTTTGTTTGATTTTGCCTCTCCCCTCACCCTGTGTCTGTCTGTCCTGTCACTCACTGTCTGCATCTGCCTGTGCCCGCTGCATTCCCAGGGTGCCATTCGCACCAACCTTTCCCTGCATAAGTGCTTTGTGAGGGTAGAGGATGAGTTTGGGTCCTTTTGGACTGTTGATGATACGGAGTGTAAGCACGGGCATCATGTGCGGCGAGGCCGCCCTCGGAAAAACACCCCTGACCAGAGCTTTGGCGAGCCGCTTGCACAGTAAGCAACCTGGCCCTCACCCCTGCATGCCCCCACCTTCTGTGTGCGTACCATGCTTTTTGTGTTTAGCCTTCCTCCATCAGCTTCCTCATAAGCGTCCTCTTCTCTGCTCTTCACTGTGTTCAAGATAGTTTTGTGGTAATGTCAAGTGATTGAACACTTAGAACTATAGCCTTATTATCCACTTTACTACAATATAATGACTTTAGTTCTTATACAAAGTGCATTGATTTCTCTTTATGAAACCTGATCCTAGAGGAGAGGAATGCATGCGAGCAGAGACATGAGTATGTGGTTGTAATTGAATTGTTGTGTTTGCAGAAGTCCGGCCTTAGTGAAGAACATTCAGACTAGTTTGGGCTATGGTCCGACTCTTTCTGCTGCCTTCCAGGTAAAATACAATCTAACTTCACTCTGCACTCTCTCACGCCTTGTCTCCTTCTCTTTGTTTTTATGTTCTGCTCTCACAAGAGTGATGGCCAACTAAGAAAGTGCTGACAACCCTCTTCCGTTTCACATTTAATGCTTGGGGCTTCACTTTTCAGGCTTCAATGGCAGAAAACAACATACCTCTATACACTACTGCTTCCATTGGAAGTCCCACCCTCAACTCCCTGGCCAACGCCATCCGTGAGGAGATGAATGGAGCGCTGGACCATGGAAACAGCAACGGCAGTGACAGCAGCCCAGGACGCTCGCCCCTGCCAGCTATGTGAGTGCACACTCTAGATCTGCCTCTTGAGACAACATTTAGACTTTCAGATACACTTCAGATAGACTTTCATAAGCTTCAGAATCATAAAACATATAAAGGCCGGAAGATTCCACATATTTACAAAAACACAAAAGACAGATTTTAATATTGGATATTGAATAATACTGGAGGAAGGTACAGGAGTAGGGCTAATATCACGCAGTTAAATTTGCACATAAAATCCATCAGTCCTCCTCACATGGACAAGCACAGATCTTTCAGCGGCTGTCGGTTATGAGCGTGGAGCGGTTCAGCTTTGCTCCGTGCGGCAAAGTAAGACTCCTGAGTTGAACAAGATCAACACGCTCTGTGAGGAAACAAGGTTGTATGTGAACGCTAAAACTAGTAATATGACCAAATGATTCCACTAAACTTCTACAGGACACTTGAAGACACCAGGCCAACCCGAGCAGCTTGCATCTGTCACCATAAAAGCAAATTACACCCGCAAGCGGCACTGAAGGGCCTTTAACGCAACTAAACCTTTTGTTTGGTCATGTACATTTACCTGAAGCATGTGGCTACACAGATTCATTATGAAATGCAATGTCTAGACATGCATTGTAGCCAGTAAGGCTTATAAATAATGTATTTATTTAATGTAAATAATTACTTTATAATAAACTGGCAATGTGATTAATCATAATTCAAAAGTGTGATTAATCTGATTGACAGTACTTGTACATTTATAGATATGGTTTACAGACAGGACGGCACAAAAAATATTTTTCCAGATTGTAACTTTTGTAGACTCTGTATACGTTTGTTTTATTGTTTTCTATTGTGTGAACTTCTGAAGTAGTGAGCCTGTGCCTCCTGGTGAGTCTTTGAGTCAAATTATTATTATTACGTGTTAAGTGTTTCTTGTACTGGTCTTTATAAAAGCCCTTCCTTCACTTCCAAATGTGCACTTTTAAATTAAGATTTTTATTCTGAACAAAGATTCAATTGAGGATTCTGGTTTCTTTGGATGGCTTAGTTTTTGATGGTAAATTCTGACAAAGTCACTTTAGATGGACTTAAGTAAAACAAAATCTAGCAGAAAAAGTAAAGATGTTTATTGATGTTCTAAGTATTATTTAAGTTGTTTGTATTGGTGTGATGGTAGTAACAAACAAACTTACATTTAATTAAAAAAAATAAAGATGTAGGTTTGCACTGATGAAGCTCATAAATACCTTTTCTATAATATACCATAGAAACAGTGCCACCAACAGTCTGCACCTGTGCACTTCATTTACAAGATACTGCAAAACCAATTGTTCTCCAAATAAGAGCAAACAAATGCTGAATATTTCATATTTGAAGTGCCTTTTTTCTAGCGTGGGTTATTGAAACGAGCTAATGTGTGTGAGCAGTTGAAAAGCGCACAGGACAATAAATAAAACAGGGGGTGGGGTTGACATGTGAGGGTCAGGGCCAGAGCTGCGGCGGGCCTCGGCACAGAAAGGAAACTCCACCTTTTCAAAGCTTCCACCAGCAACCCCTGTGTTATTTTATGAACTCTCCCGTACGCACCCTGCCGTTTGTCTCCCTCTCACTGTAATCAGCAATGCATTTGTTCACACTATTTACAAAATGCCACATCACAAGTGATTGAGTTTAAGCAGCAACGCATCAAGAAACACCTCTGAAGAAATTAAAATAAAAACACAAATACGTAATTAGTCTGGGGGAAATCATCCAAGATTCTCATGTTAGGAAAGTTGTGGTCTGGGTTGGAAAACCGCAGCTCCCCGTGCTCTTGTCGTAAAAGGAGTCCGCGCTAAGTTGTTTGAAGCCTAAAATAATACGGCACACGCTTGCATGGCTTCCAGATGTGAGGGGCAGACCACCGATGCGCAGCCTATACAAGTGGATCAGGAAAGGCCTCCACCTCCTCCTCCCTCTCAACAGGGCTGAGGGGGGTTGTGCCTGAAACAAAAAGGTGCAGTAATGAGCTGTTGGCCAAATGGAGGAGAAGTGCCATCCCTAATCAGTGTGAACATGGCTGTGAGCGTGGCTGTGGAACAGGAAAGGCTCAGACAGGATGGGCGTACTGCTGCTGGCCCAGAGGCAGCCCGCGTCTCCTTGTGCCCCTGCGAGGCTATCTTTAGGCTCAGCCAGCACACACTCGGCACTTCTGTGTGCTGGGACTAAATGACTTTAATCTGTGTATTTTTGTTGTGCTTTTAAAGAACTTGGCTCCCAACATTGTATGGAACAGATACCCTACTTTTATATGTGCATACTGTAGTACATAAAAAGTGGAAGAACATGAAATATGTTATAATAGTAGTAATAATAATAATAATAATGATAATAATAATAATAATAATAATAATAATAATAATAATGATAATGATAATAATAATGAGCAGTGTGGTAGCAGGAGTAGTGATTGTTCTACTTGTAAAAACTTTGTCCTCAAAGTAAAAGCATTGCACTATTTTTGCCAGCAAGAAATACATAAAGTTTTAGTATATTATATTACATTTAATTGTGTTAATTATAACTAATCGTAAGACTAATAATACATTTTGTAAAATAGTTTTAATGTGCCAAAGATCAGGCTTGTGTTGAACATGTGTTTTCCACATGTGAGAGAGCTGCTGCCTGACAGAAACCAGCTTTGTAAGCACACTACCCCTCTTAAAAACAACCAGACAGGAATCAGGTATCAGGCTAATTATACACTGAAGTGTGGAATCAGCATGCAGTTCAATCGCATCATAATAACAATTTCATGTCTGCCCCGCGGCCCCGTGCTCCATCCTAAGGCTATGCCACTTGTAGACTTACTTTGATGTGAAAATGATCGAAAAGCTGACTTCACTTTTTCCCCCTTCTTAAATATTGCTGCTCATTTGCATACGAGCGTGTCTGTGGCTACAATCACAGAGTTGTGCTGGAGTGGATCTCTCGCACAGATGAGCGACCTGTCCCTTGTTGTGGTAGTAAATGAGCCTGGTGCTTTGCTGTGACACTGCTCTGCCTCCTGCCGCAGCCTGGCACCGCGGGTTAGACTGCCACGTCCCCTCCAGCTGCTCATAATGTGTTCTTTTTTCCTTCCTGTCGCTCCCTTTCTCCCTGCGCTTTATTCTTGCTCTGTTTCTGTAATGAGAAATTTGGCAGATCCCATCTCTTTAGTGGCTCTTTTCTAGCTCAGTGAGGGGTAGAGGGGCGCCTCGTGTTTTTGCCTTGTTTACAAGTGACAGCGTTATTATTCTCGTAAGGGTTCTGTTTCTTATCGCTCTGTAGTGCCGTGTGCGCTCCTTCCCTGCCAGCTCTTTTCTCCCCTCTTATTGACACTTGCCTGAAAAAAATGCATTAATTCTGCAGTTGAAAGTATGTACGCTGGTGTCTGGAGCAGTGTTTTCTTGAAGTTGATTAATGATAGAAGCCGATGCGAGGTCGTCCTCCTGAGACCCGCCTCGTAGGTTGTGCATGTTAATGAGCAGGAAGGGGAACACACAGCGCGCCACCAGGAGGCTGACGACTCAACAGTCCATTCTGCGGCCGTCACCATCGCACATTGCTAATCTAACTCATTTATCAATTCTAAGTGAATACCCTGTTGTCGCTTGCCACAACAATAAAATGCCTGCAGCTTTACGGGGATTGGAAGAGCTCAAAAGGAAGCTGAAATTATCATCAGCACCAGTGAGGCCTCCACTCGCAGCCAGACATTTGTTTTTGTTCCCCTGTTTCCTCTTTATAAACAGAAAGGCCCAGGTTTGGAGCTCAGTGCACAGTCTGCTTTCAGGTTATTAATGTTTACAGTGCAGAGCTGGCAACATTTGTCAAATACACGTTTTACTTTTTATATTAACAGGGCAGTTTAAGACAATTTTTTTACCATATTTTTCACTTTCTATACAACTTCTACACAGAAACTTTTCCATTTACCAAGAGGGTTTGCAACTGCTGCGACCTGGAAAGAACGCCTATTGATTTTTGATACATTTTTATAAGTTGTAAAAATCCAACGCCATCATAAACACAAAATCATAAACACAGGATTCATGTACTGTATGCGTGAAATAGGAAATACTTGTTCACAAACATGTTATTTATTTCTCAAAGATTCAATTGATTTACACTACACTACTACTAATATTACTCCCCTTTTTACACTGAAATACATCTGATCAATTTGAAATAAGAGAGGATGCGATTAATTCCGGACCTTATCTAGATGATTTCGCCACACTTCTTTTCTGCTGTTCCCTCTCTGTAGCGCGTTTTTTGAAAATACAATGAAAATACATTATTAATTTATTGCTGTTGCAGGCACCACATCAGCGTTAAGGAGGAACCACTGGACCCCGACGACCACGAAGGCCCGTTGTCCCTAGTAACGACAGCCAACCACAGTCCGGACTTCGACCACCACAGGGACTACGACGACGAGCCGGGACACGAGGACATGCTGTAGGGACCTGCCCGGGACACTGTATGGGAGCGGGGCAGAAACAGAACTGCAGTCTCCAACAAACTTTTTTTGTGCCATTAGAGAGAGACCTCTGACAGCCCCAAGATGGCTTTGTTTTTTTGGTTCATTTCTATGTTTTTATTTTGTACACGTGGACATATTTTGGTACGGGCAGTTTTGGGCGGTCACAATTGCCCCTTGTGAAATTGCCCCTCTCGCCGCGCAGCCAAAGACGGACTGCTGCACCGCTGGACTGCAAAGGGGTGTCACGTCTCCCCCACCTTTCTTTTTTTTTGTCTCTCTCTCTCTTTCTCTCTCCCTCTCTTTCTCTCGCTCAAGAGAGAATTGAGTGACATTTAATTTACACCGAGAGGGAGAGCAAGTGTGTATTCATTGTCACTGCCTTCAACACTTCTCATTGGTTTGATTCCATATTGGGTGGGAGGGGTGTTTCTTTATTTTGGGGGGGTTTCTACTCTCGGAGGTTGATAGAATACACAAGATATCATTTGCGTCTATTTTCTGTCGTTCATGCTGTCGTTATCAATGTGGCATCATTTTATTTTTTTATTTTTTCTTATTTTGTTGTGTTGTGTCTTGAAACGAATCAGACCTCATGCCCCCTGCTGTCGAGATTCTGTGGTCAGCACTTGATAATGAATGTTGATTTCTTTATCCTTTCTTGTTGTCTTTAAAAAAAAAGAAAAGAAAAAAAAGAAAATGTAATCGAATGTCACGTACCAACTAGTATTTTTTTCAAGTCATCGCTGTGACACCACCTGCACCCCCTCACTCACAAAAGGCCACGGGCGACGCACTACCCCGTAATGAAGGCTCTCTCCACGCATCAATGAAGTTTAATTTAAGATGCCAATGAATGACAGAGAAATCATGCAGGTTATGATTTATCCTCATGAAATTGTACTCTAAAACAGCCCCCCCCCCCTCCTCCACCACAGAGGGCGTTGAGCTGCAACACAATTTCTGATCACCGTCGAAGTCAAGGCCCTGTTTAAAGAAAGAAAAAAAATCTAATGAAAACGTCAGGTATAAGGATTTAGACCAGCTAATTGTGATTCTGAAAGCGCAACAGTTAATCAGACTTGTATCTTCTATGCTTTGATGTGACTGGGTCGAGGCCGTGCGTTCCCTGTGTCCGGTGTTTTTTTTGTGTTTTTTTTTTTTACATCTCATGCATGGGTGTTTTGTGTTATTAACTGTACAAAGATGAAATGCTCATTTTACTCTGCAGAAGTAAAAGGCCAAATAACTGGGATAAGAAGAGACCAGAATGTTGCACATTCCAGCCAAAACTTAGAGTACATGCCATTGAAAGTCTGGTCTACTTGTGTACCGATATTACTGCAAACATTTGAACATACAAAACATGAATATTTAAGTATAGCGATTGTTAGATCAATGTAAAAATCAATATACAATTTTTGAATAAAATACATTTGCAACAACAAGTAAAGTACACATTTAGACGTGACTTAAGTGTTCTGTTCATCCAAAAATAAAATCATTTAAGATCACAATCCAAGAACACAATAACTAGACTGCAATCAACCACTTTCCTTATTTATTGTTTTAAGTATTTTTATTTTAATATTTTTATTGTTAATGTTTTTGGAATTGCTGTGACTACCAAAGATTATGTCTGTACTGCAATAGCAGATTAGGCCAAATATATCTGGTCCATTGGCTGTGTCGATGATGAGGCGGTGGAAAGAGCTCCTCGAGTGTTCTCATTAGTTTTGTTCAAACCAAAAGGGTGAAGGTCTGACTGGGGCAGAGCAGCTGTACCAATGTTTGGAGTGACCAAATGTGAAAATAATCTGCAAAGAGTTGACAAACAAAATTAGGACAAAATTCCACAAAATTAGCAGGAACAGGAAGCTTTGGTATTGGTGTTGACAATTGTATTCTTTCCATGAGACCGTCATGAACCGGCTCTTTTTGTGTCTTTTAATTTGTTTTGTTATAGTAGGAAATTGTATTTCACACTAGCCTCAAAAGCAACATGAATCAGACATATTTGTGTATGGATTGGGCCTGGCTGGTTGGTATTCATGAAAACAAACAATGGGTTAAATTGTGACCATTTCCACATCTTTCAGATGAAGAATTAAATATTTTGAAAATAAACCTAGATGTTTCCACAGAGTTACCCTTAGGCCAGTTATGATTCTGGATATTTCAGACTCAGACGTATTTCTTTTTACTGGGATTGAAGCCCGCTTTATTTGTTGTTGTTTGTCTACTCTAAAAACACTCCTGTCAGTTATTTACCTGTACAATTCGATGCATCTGTATTTTCTCCTGAGGTAAGGACTTCTGTGTAGTTTTATGAGGCAGATGAGGCGGGCAGAGTGGGGCGGGACAGTTGTAGTCGGGGCAGGACCGTGAGAACAGGGGCGAGCTCTTCTCCAAACCTCACTCAGATCCTGGGGCAGGAGGCGCTGGTCGAGTCCAAACATTCTCAGCATGTGCAGCCTGACGTTACTAAAGATAACAGCATGAGAAAACGGTTAGCGTGCATACCTCAGTTCAAACCTATAGGGAATGACTCAATTAAGCAAGAAAAAGAACATTTCACTCACTTGCACTTAGCTGTATGTATTGCATGTGTAGTCAAATTCAAATCTCAGGCTTTTTGTTGACACGCTGTATCCTGTCCCACTGGGTTGTTTTGGAGGGTTGTACATACATGTCTGCATTGTCTTCTCCTGTCGTCTCTTTCTGTCACTTTTTATCTGAAAATACATTTGTGTTATGATGTCTGCTTATGCCTTTGTATTACCTGAAATAGCTATGAGAAAAACTACTGTATGTATTGGAAATAGCAACTGTGCTGCAAATGTATTTTATTTAGCTATCTTTGAGCAGACTTGTGGGGGAGCGGGGCTGGGCAGCTGTAATATAGACAGATTTTCTCTGTTTTCACTGACCGAAGCATTTTGTAAAGATTTTCTTTTTTTGTTTTGATACTTCCTTTTAAAGGTCCAAGCACTGCCTTCTGACGGCCGTGTGTTCTAAGTGCGTCTCAATGATGATTGAGATTTCTTGCATGACTTATCCCAGGGTCACAGCAGAACAGGGGTTTAAGTGGTCAGTAATAATATAAGGGTGTAACATTCTACTATTTTATATGAAATAAATAGGAAAATGAAGAAAAATATGCAGTGCCAAGATGTAAAGAATATTGTTAAACATTGTTTTTGTTCTCTTGGAGAATTCCCTCATTTATACATCAAAGATGTGTCATCCAAGCCACAGCTATAGTTCATAATGTTTCTTTTTGACTTTAGGGTCATTGTAAATGAGTCCTATCAAGCACAGCAAAATCCTCCGAGCACAGGTCAAAGGTCAAGACATAGATGCATCATGAGAACTGGATTTCATACTCAACCTTAGGGAACAACACTACATTCCAAAGAATACTGATCTGAAGAATTTTACAAAATACCACATGTTTACAGTCACATTTCTAAATTCTAAATCTAAATCCAGCACCTGGTGTTTTGGTCTCTAATCCAGTTCTTATTATCCATACATGGTGCAGAGTCACATGGTGATAGGGGTGTGTACACTGGACCAGAGGCTCCGCCCACACCACTACTGCGCCATTGACTGTCCCGAGTCCCTCATCCACAGAGCAGTTCATAAAGCGGGGGAGGGGTCTGTCTGCCAGTGCGAATCATTCTTCTCTTTTTTTTTGAAGATGTTCTCTGTTATTTTCTGCTGTTTTTTTATTGAGAGTTCTGATGCTCATCACCTCCATCTTGATCATTCCTGGTGCGTCTGAAGCAGAGCATTCGAAACATGCAATAAAATGCTGGTTGATCAGACATCTGGTGTCTTTGGATTTTTATTCTTCCACGACAGAAAAATAGGAATTTCATGCGGGAACAAATTACTCACTAAGGTTCCATGAAGAAGACTATTAGTGCTTGTCAGTGGTGCTGTGGTTTAAGGCATTGCACACGTGTGGTTGCTCCCGTCCTTGGCCATTTGCCGAATGTCTACCCTCTCTCCACGTTTCAAGCTACAGCTTTTTTTAAAGTATATGAAATTGATGACTCACGAACCATGGATCTGTAACTACACAATGCTTAAAACAAGGAATACAAACCTGTATTAGCTTGTCTTTATTTTGAATCAAAAGGCTGAACACAGCTCTTGTTTGTCGCCTCCAGCTTACACTCAGTCCTAAATTATCTTGTAATTAAAAATAGACAGATAAACGGCCTTCCTTACAGCAATTTAGGTGACTGCATTTGATCAGCTATAAATTGTAGAAGCAGTAAAATCAAAGATATAATAGCAGTATGGATTTGGTGACGAGGCTAATGCTGCACCAGTGCCACATGTTTTTATGATGAGGACGCAGGTCACACTGGCCACTAAACCAGGCAGAGATCAGGCCTAAGCACTTTTAATCTTGTGAAACAAGCAATTACAAACAGTTGCATTGATTTGTTAAAAAGCTTTAGGTGACATAAATCGTTTGGTGCAGAGCTTCTTGCTTCTAAACATAAATGTCACAAGTGTTATTAATTAAGGCCTTTGAGAGACAAGATTTAATGGAAACAATATAAAATCATAAGCAGTCTTTCCGCGGGCTGTATTTCAGAGGATTCATGCCGAGCGGCCTTGTTGTTCTGACACTGATGTCACAGCGAACACACTCTAATGGAAGCTGTTTGTGTCCAATCACATAAATTCATCACAACGCCACACAGGCATTAACATGTGATATGATTAGACTCCATAAAGGTGGATGAAATATTAATGGGGCCATGGATATACTGAGCAGTGACAGGACCGGCCCACAGCAGCCGCATGCTAAATCATGCACTGACGGCATGCAGTGTTTAGGCCCAATCTTCACTTTATTTTACACAGACACACGTGACATCTATTCCCTAACAAATCATGTTTTTTCTGTCATGTACACATAATCATCATCGCCATCGACAAATCCTCCAGTTAAGAAGCAGGGTCAAGTGAAGGTTTAATCGGCGGAGCTCAGGGAGCTCAAGCTCCTGATAATCATGAGAAAAGACTTGCAGAATATACTAAAAGATTAGTTTTATAAATGGGCTGAAATTGTATTGTTTTCAGACTACCACAATCAATTTGAACTTCGGCTAAATGTGTATTTCCCCTATTTTTTCGTCTTGTGTGATGCAGCAGGGACACAGGGAGAGGCGCTGGGCTGGGTTTAGGATCGCACAGATCAAACACACACAGGTGAATCAGAGCCACTTGGAAAATGTTACTTCTGAGTCTCCTACAGGTTTTAGGCAGCTTTTTATTTGACAAAAACCTGCCACATATTCACAAAGAAACATGCTAAAATGAATCAAACTAGAGGAGCAAATTCAGTTGACAGTGGTTTGATGTTAAGCAGCCTGCACTGCAAAATTAAACTAGTTCTCACCAAAATGTAGTGAGTCTGGTGCAAAGTGAAGGAGGAGAGTGAAAAACAAAGGTTGTAAAAAGGCGCTAAAAAATTTGCTAAAAAGGCGCAATCGAGCAGGGGCAGTCCACAGAGAAACTCATTCAATTAGCCAAGTGAATGCTAAAAAAAAAACCCTCCAAAATGTAATAAAAATTACCAATTTTTTCCCACATTTTCTGGGGGGAGACCCACAGAATAAAAATTTTTCCGTGCATGTATTAAATTAAATATGTCAAAAAACATCTTAATAAGCTTGAAAAACACTTTCTATGAGTTTGGGTGCGGGTGGCAGACGCAACACCAGAAAAGTTGCATAGTGCACCTTTAACTCCCTTATATTTTTCTTTACATTTGTTATAATAATTACCGAGACAACATTTTTTATTTGACGCGAAACACGAATTACTGAACTGTGTGTATGATCCAACCTGCTGCATCTGCCCTTCTATTTATCACTACCAGATAGAAAAACAAATGGGCTTCTGACTTGATTGTAATTACAGACAGACACAGCCTCATCCATTCTGCTCCCGCTTACACTCTGATCTGGCAAACTCCCAACATGGAGACAATTAACATTCCCACTGTTTGCTATTCGCGGTTTGATGTCAGAATTTGTTTATTAAGACCGGCTGCGGGCGCTGCTGTGCAATCGACCTGCTTGTAATTAGATCCCAATTATTTGTCTATTTCGGATATTGTAAACCGGGCACTTAGCACATCAGTTAAATTGACAGAGTGTGCCGCATGGTTTGCGCCGTAATTAAAATGTGTAGTGTTAATTAGATGTTGACCACTTTATTCCGGGGGGGCGCTCTTGTGTCGAAGCGGGGGCCCTCCTGAGCTGTTTGCGTGGAGAGTTTAGCCAGACGCTTCCCCTAATGAGGCCTTGTTTTGTTTCAATTACCACATGCTGTTCAAAAGACATGGCTCGCTGGCTCAACACAAGAATACACACAACAGCAAACACAGCCCGGGATCCAGCCAACCTGCAGCTGCAGCTCTAATACAAGGCTCGCTTTCAAAGAGAGGCCAGGCAATTAAAACACAGCGCTAAAGGAAGATGAAAGTATAAAGGTGCTTATCACATCAGTTAGCAGGGCCCCGCGTTGGGCGCCAATGCTAATTACACTCATTGGGTAAATAGGCGAGATGCTCAGATGTCTCCTTCGCCTGGAAACAGACGGGAGAGGGCGGTCATCCACTCACACCCAACTAAAGCAGAAGGCGATGAGGAAGGCTCGCAGGTTCAGAACACCTTCTTCATTTTTTTTGTAACTGGAAATAATTATTATGTTCTAACGTTTCAATTCTGTTTCATTCACAGGTTTAAATGATGAATACTGATGCGCTGTCCTTTGCTAGGGAAAGAAAAAAAACGTCCTTTAAAGGTGCAGTATGTAACTTTTAACTTGTATGTAACTCGTAGGAGTCCGCAACCTGCTCGTGCCCATGGATATATAGCTCTGCCTGGAATGTTCCCCAGTATGGCATTACACATAGCTATCTTTCATTTATTCAAACACAAGGGGTGGTGAAAAAATACTGTGCATTCTTACTGCGAGCTCGCCTCTCCACAGACCTGCCTTTTTACTGCCAGCTTTAGACAGTCTTGTGCAATCATTTACTGCTAGAATGTTGGATGTGCCAAATCGTCCCCCTGAGTATAAGGTTCTATGTGCGTTCTGGGTTGTGCTGAGATGAGGAGGTTTAAAGTGTCGACTCCTCATTGAGCACGAAGGAACGAGCTCATATCATTCAAGAACAAAAATATATGTCATGACTCAATTTCTACAAACATGTCAGATGGGGACAAAATACTGAATTGGCTTTGTGATACTGCAGAACATTCGTCTTGTATTTTTTGTAAAATAAAATGTATTTGCTTTTCATTTCTTTCAAACAAGCCATAATTCTCATAAATAAAAAAAATAGGAGAAGAAACAGCTGTTATTTACATAAAAGGTTTATGCATCTACTGTAAATTGCCTAATGCATATACAACCACAAAGAACCTCCATCCAACTCATGCAATATTCATCTTTATCTTCACCATCCATAATTGTTCTGTTCTTTCTGTCGCACCCGCCTCACTCATGCAGAATAGCGGCTTGTGACAGAAATACCTCAATATGGATTGTGTTTCAAAAATCACAGCAGCATTTAAACATGCCCCGGCTGTATTTACCTGCTGAACCTTCTGACTTTACACTGATGCTCCTCTAATCTGAATGAGTGGCATGCTAATTCCACCGACACTGCCATTCAAAAACACAAACACACATGTTGGTTTTAGAAGCTGGGGGGACCTGCCGGAGTGAATTTCAAGTGCTTATTCAAATATTTCATTAAAATGTACATTTCTACAACAGCCGACGTGGAGCTGTGCACAAGGCATGACTTCAGAAGTTATGAAGTTATAGTGTTTTCTGCCTGATGCCAATTAGCTGTGGGGGAGAGGAGGGCGAGGGGTGCCACTGTGTCCGGGGTTTTATCACAACACAGCGGCGAAGTGTGTGCAACAGGAGGGAGTTATCGACAGCTCGGGCCGAGGGAAAACATGAGGAATACAATCAATGCTCTTATCTGCAGCAAGGGCTAATGAAGAGATGGAATTAAAGCAAAGAAGGAAGGGACATGCAAATGAACGACACAGGACTCTGCAGCCACTCTGTCAGGCGCTGCTGACAACAGGCAGGCCATGTTTGCTCCTTTCCACACTGTTACGGTCAATTTTTAGATTACAGTAAGAAATTATGCGTTATTCAACTATAACTACAAAACAAATATGTCCTTGTCAAACTGCTGTGGCCGTTGTGTTTTTGGTGCAACAAAGGTTTATAATGATGTTGTTAGCATGTAACAGTTATGCTAATTTCAGAGCTAATGGTAAACATTAAAAAACAGCCCTATATTTTGAGGTTTAATGCTAACTCCCCCAATGCTAACTTGTGGAATGGTACCAGCTAATGGGACTTATGTTTTGTTTGTAACTTACTGAGGGGTCTATTATTAATGTAATAATTACTGTAAAAGTTGTAATGTTTGCTCACAGGCCTATTTTTTTTTTTTTTTAAAACAACTTCAAAATAAACCTATGGTGACCAGATTTTCAAAATTAAATAATGGGACACACCCGGGTTGGGAAGGCGTAATAATAAGGTGCATTCATGATTTATTCACACCTCTTTCACGGTTCACTTGTGAGTGAGCATATAATCTGAGAGACTTCAATCATTTTCTCTATTTTCTCTAACAATATATTCCCCTCTTTACTGTTGGTGGGTCTCAAAGTGGTCAAAAACTGGGACAAATCAGTGGTTTTGGATACCTCCGCTGGAGACTGGGACACAGGGCACAAAACGGGGACTGTCCTGGGTAAATAGGGCCGTCTGGTCACCATAACATCACCTTTCACTTTTAAAGGTGCACTATGTAGCGTTTTTGGTGGCGGGTCCGTCTCCATGGAGATGTTATTGCCTTGCTTGGCATGTTCCCCATATAGCTTTAAATTCAATCTGCATGTACACAAGTAGCATTTTTGAGAAATAAAACATCTGTAATTGAATAAATGCATAAGAGATAATAAAGCCATACTTTGGAAAATTTTAGGCAAAGCAATAACATCCCCATGGAGAAAATCAGGTGCCGTAACCCCCACTATAATGTTACATAAAGTCTTTGTATTTCTCCTCTCATTCTAAACTTGTGAGTGCGAGACAAAATGGTTGCAGGTGGTGATGAAAATAAGAGCCATCCATCATTATTTATTAGGCATGAAAAAGATACACAATAATGTAATTTAATCTCTCGGCAGACAATTATTTCCACATATTGATAACGGGATGCGAAAAGTGCCATGAATCCTAATATGATGTTTGCTTTTATTGGTGTATGATACAAGCAGAACAAATAATGTGATTGTGTCAGGCTGAAAATGTGATTATTTGCACAAGCTAACATTATAATGGCAATCTGCTGCCGACATCGCTATCAGATTATTTGGCTGTGCTTAACTAGTTACAATTTGCATTAAGTTATTATGGCAGGATGGCAATAAAGACAGCGATGTGTGGCTCTTCTCCCTGTTTCACTTTCTCATTACAGCTCAGGTCCACCTCAACTTTATACTGAGATGAAGCCATTGATATTACAAGATCAGAGGACCAATAAACAGTGAGCTCATATGAACTTGTATTGCAGCTCAAAGGCCAGGGAGGTCAGCAAACTGTACTGTGATGTAGTGAAATCTAATGTAGTGGACAGTACATAACTAAAATTAACAAGAGGGAGCATCGTGGTGGAGTGAGTGGACTCTGGCTCAGCAGGTTTGAAGTCCATCTGCAAAAGGATGCGCGTCAGTCCTGGACACATCCACAGCCTGTCCGTCTGCGGGTGGATCTCTGCTCCACTGTGGTTCTCCTTGAGGTTACAAAATAAATTGAATTGAATAGAGGTTTCTCTCTGGAGCTTTTACTTGCTGAGAAGGAGCATCCAAGCCAAGGACAGGGGGATGCGCTGGGATTCATTTTACTTGTTTCTTGTGAATATTGGTCAATCTTCACATTGTTGAATTTTTTAACTTTCTGTTGGTAAAATCAACAACTTTGTAAACTCTACGAGGGTTGTTGTGATTTTGGGCATATTTCATGGCAACCAGAGAGCCAATCTGGAGTGAGGATGTTGAAGATCCATGAATTATCCCACCTGTGCAGCTGTTCTCCCTAAAAGTTAGGCGTTTCGTCCAGGGGCGGAACTAGCATTTCATGTCCCAAAGCTCTAATTTGAACTAAATTAATGGGTTTAAAGCCTAACCTTAATCCTAACCCTAATTGTACCCTGATTGGGAAGTAATATATTGTCTAAAATAAACATTTGCCAGGAAAAAATAGAACGCTTAGACTTTCTATGTCCCAAAGCTTTCATCTTAACTTCATTTCAACCAAATAACCAATTCCTAGTTCAAAACCTAATCCTAACTCAAATCTTCTCCTAAATATGATAAATATATTCAAAAATGAATCATTGCTAATAAAAATTGTGAAAAATTACAGAATGTCAAATTCCGCCCCCTGGTGTAATGACGAACTTTTAGGGAGTCCCACTGGTTTTCATGGGGTGGGTGCTTAGCAACGGGCCATACTAGCTGTCAATCAAACCTGTTTGCCATTGCAAGCTCCTCAAAACACAGCCCTGGGGCTGAAAAATGGCGCTAAATGGGTTGCGCTCCGTATCGCATGTCGCCAGTTTAGCGCTTAGTGGATGTGGTGGCTGTGCGACCGTTCTGACCGATCATAGGGAAAGTTGTTAGAGCAGAGCAGCACGCAACAACAAAAAACGAAGCCAAAAAATCGGACCTTTGTTAGGTGGCAGCCAAACTTGAGCAGTTTGTTTTTACAGTGCGCTCTATGGGAAAAATGCTTTCTGGGCTGCAGAGGATTTTTGCGCTGCAGTATGGATCACCCACTAGTGAGACAAGTTTAAGATAGCAATACCCTATCCAGATATTATATTAGATCAAGATCTCAGGGACAGATGGCACCTGGTGGGTCAGTTACTATTGTTCATGTCTTAATTTAAAAAGTCAATAACAAAAGCACAGGATCATATTTTATCACATCATTTTATCACATTTTACAAACATTTAAGGCCAGCGTGATCAGTCTGACAGCAGCAGTGACAGTGAAAGCGGTGCAAATGTGACAATAGATAGTGTCCTTCAGGAGCCAGACCTGAAGGACCCGATTTGCTGTCATGCTCACTTTCTATATCGAATGCAGGGGCTAGCAGGCTAGCTACGTCCACTCCTATATGTCTGTCGTTATACACAAATGAATTTAATTGGAAGCATAGTTTGTACTCCTCAGTTTTAGTTGAAGAAATTGATTTATGACCTTTAAATTGGAAGTACGTGAGAACTGTGGGTTCTCTCACTCATGTATACCAGGCCTAGTTATTGTTTGTCAGTGTAAGTTGGGAATGGTAGCTACTTGTCTGACTGTTGGACCCAGGGCAGTTTGCATGTTTGACAATGTGACTGATTATTGTTATAAGTATCTACAACACAGACTAGCATATATTACAACTTCAACCCAAAGACACACTGCACTATTGTTGTCTCGATTGTCTCGATCAGTATGAAAATCCCAGCTATGGAACTGAAAGCACCTTTCCCATTAAAAATAAAATACTTCAAGTATTTGCATATAGGTTCATGATTAACATTAATGAAGCGGCGCTTGATGTGCGACTGTCAGGACACATCAGCCGCTCTGTGCTGTGCCCTCCCGTGTGCATCAGTCGCTTTCACACTGCACCCAACTAATGACCCTGTGTGAAATTAGAGCACCACACAAGTGTCTTTGTGACAATGTTTTATTGATGACTCATTATTAGTAGCCGCACAGTCAGATGCATAGTCTAATAATAATGCATGCTTAATTATTCATTTGCAAAACCTAATCCATCTCTGCACAGAATATGTACATATTTTAGTGTCCTATTTGAATTTTTGCAACACACCTAAAAACCATTAGGAACCGGACATAATGACAAATTCAAATGAGGGAGTTTAAAGAATTTATGGCTCAAGAAGCTCCTTCTGTTCATTCACTTTGATCTGAGCCTGTACATGGTGGTAGTGCATGAGGTGGTATTGCACGAGGTGGTATTGCACGAGGTGGTATTGCACGTGGTGGTATTGCATGAGGTGGTATTGCACAAGGTGGTATTGCACGAGGTGGTATTGCACGTGGTGGTATTGCACGAGGTGGTATTGCACGAGGTGGTATTGCACGAGGTGGTATTGCACGAGGTGGTATTGCACGAGGTGGTATTGCACGAGGTGGTATTGCACGAGGTGGTATTGCACGTGGTTGGTCCCCGCTGAGAGGAGAGCAGAGCCCATGCAGAGTGAAGGTTAATCTACAGTTTGTAAGTCATTAGTGATCTGTGAATTATATTTGTATGAGATAATAAAATATGACCCTCATGTTGTGGTAATGTGAACATCATTATATTTGAGATTTTACTAAAATATTTTCAAAATTTTCTTCAGTTTACCTTTTTTGTGACGATTATATTGTACTTCCCAGTTGGACACGCGCAGCCAAGGGCCAAATGTTATATAAATTACACAATATTTAAGATTTGACAAATAATAATACCTGATAACACCTTCGTTTTGTTAATTTGTTGTTTAAACTGCAGTAAAATGTGTCAGTTGCATGTAAATTGCCCCTGCATTTTCGACGGAATGACGCTTGCTCTATTGATGACAAATCTAGAGGGATTCTGTTTTAGAACTCAGCACTACTTCCTGTAATTTTCAACTTTGATTTAATTGTTTCTTTTTTACAACCTGCAACTTGAGTGATGCAAAACTATGACAAATATTTACCACAGGTTCTATCCCATCAAACGAAGCACATAACATAATTAGAAGTTTCGTAGGAGTTGAAGACCTTTGTTGTTGCTGCACAGCCCGTGCCGCTGTTAAAGCACAGAGCATGATTTAAGCTTCTTTGCCTTCTTTCTCGGCCTTCTTTGAGTGTGTCCTACTGAGCCAGAGAACTTCACACACAAGCCCATTGCTCCTTTATTCTCCAAAGAAAAAGCCTATTTTTGTGCAGTTGTAACAGTGTATGCTACAAACCCCAACTGTCACCGCTGTATTTAAGCCCTCCTGACAAATATGGCGTTTCCTGTGGTGCGCTTCCTGTTCCTCTGTGCTGCTCTTGGCATGATCCCCTGTGTGTCTGTGCTAAATGGGGAGCATTGCTTTCTGTATTTTATGAAATGAACCAGCCGCACGCAGATCAATAGGCCCCCAGAGTGAATGCTTACGCGTCTTATCACGCACTCGCTGCCAATCTGGAGCTAGTGGAGCCTGCACCTCGTCTGGATACATCACTGGTCTTTGAAATTAAAGTTGACGCCGGTAATCCAGGGAAATGGTCCCTCTACTCGCGCTTAACACCGGTTTAGTTTCACACCAGCTGATGATAAAGGCTGACAGAAATACAGCGCTGCTATCTGCTCGCTGGGGTTGATAGGTTCTGCCAGCTTATCAGGAGAACAGGCAGCTAACCATCTTGTGTCTGGAACATGGACAAAACCAAGGAGTCAATTTACAAAAGAGCCATGCCTGGATTGTAAATAAAATCATTCTTTCAATCGGAAAGACAAGGAAAAACAGGAGGGAAATAAGCAGTTTTACCACCTAAATGTCTTGCATAAAATGGGACTAAGCATTAGTGATGGAGTGTATTCATGTAAATCCGGCGGAGCACAGCAGCAGGAAATTGACAGGGATCTGGTGGAGCGCGCTGTCTGTAAGGGAGGAATTTACATGGCTAACTAGGGCTTAAACTCCCTCCCCAGAGTTTACCTGTTACAGTTGCTTTGGGTGGGGGCACTAATGCGCTCATCGACCTCACGCTGTCAGTCTCAGAAATTAACTTGTAAACCAGGCAGGGTGAGGAAGGGCCTTAGACAAACAAGGCTAGACGAGCTTTCAACTCAAGCGTTTAGGGAATACAAAACAATGTGTAAATACTTTAGGTTTTTGACATATGTATAAATGTACAGTAAACATAGCGCCCTGTTTTATTTTAATGGGTGGCTGATTCTCTCACACCAAGAAGGTTCCGCACAGGGGTCGCCCACTGCTCCAAATACCTAGGAAATTTTCTTTTTTTTCTTTTTGGAAGGACCATGGTAACTGAAGGTTTGTGGATGGGGATATGATACAAATGCAACTGACACCTTTACTGCAGAACACCATGCATAAATCACTCAAATTACATCTAAGTTTATGTTAAGGGGAAACCAATATCCATCCATTTTCTTCCTCTTATCCAGGCATTATTATACGTGCAGCAGCCCAACCAGTCCACAAAGCACATGTGGACACCCGATGGAGAGTATAGAACTGGTCCAGTGTTCCATGACCGTCGACCTGCACAAAAATCACACTGCTGCTTCTGAATCCGAGGTACGGCTATGGATTTCCCCCTCCCTGGAATAGACCTTACTAGGGAGGTTGAGGAGTCGGACCCTCCAATAGTTAGAGCTCACCCTACGATCACCCTTCTTAACGAGAGGGACCACTGGTCTGCCAATAAGGTACTGTCCCCATTTGCCATGCAAAGCTGCAGAGATGAGGAAAACCATTATGTTGTGGTTAAAAGCTTTTAAGAGCCAGTTGTGCATATTTTGTCTCCTTAAGACTATGACAGACAGACAAGCGGAACTGAACAAAGGTGTCAATGTATTTCTGTGTTGCTTTGTGGGTAATAGACCCATTGACATGAATGTATGTGTTTTCCTGTGGAGAAAGTGCAAGACTGTTATTTTGGACAGGATGTGGCTTTGGGCAGTAGCTTCTGGGCTGCACCGCCTGCAGGCTCAGAGAGTAGAGTGCTCTTGGCACTTTAGAATAAGCACAAACTCGGTCTGCTTTTCTCCACCAGTAAACGTACAGTACGCCACAGAGAGATAGCAGTCTTAAGTCCCTCACTCGTGTTGTGATCAGTGAACTTAGATCCTCAAATGGATTTTATAACAGAAATGACTGCACTAAATCTATTAATGTGCTATCACACAGGAACAGAGTGCACAGGCACAGCCATGCTTTTTGGCATTTGTGCCCTGTATTTTCCCCTTTTTCTAAACAATGATTTTCAGAGCTGGAGCCACCGCCAATAAAATTAATGGGAGACTTGCTGAGTTCATACAGGAAGTGGCCTTTTTAAATAAACACATTGTTTCCAAACTAATCCACACCCTATTGTTTACAAACGGGGAACAGTGCTGGGACAGGCGGGCCGCAGTCACCAGAGCCCCGTCCTGTCAAGGCCAGGCCGTTTGTGTACTCTCAAGAGAATGATCCAACTGTCACCACACACACTTTGATCTCCGTCAAGGCAACAGCCTACAGCTTCTACACTCAAGTCAACGTGGCAGACAAATGATGAGCTCTGTGTGTAAGGCCAAAGAGGACATCCACCTGATCTCACCAAAAATTAAAGTCATAAATCAGAACTTAATGAACATCAGGCTAACAGCGTGAGAGTGACATAGGTCACTGCACCTGGACGTGGTATTCCCCACCCACAGTCTCCCAATTTGAGGTCAACTTTAATTCATGTAAATTCAACCTTAACCCAAACTTGCTCAATATACTTTATTTATAAGAAAACTACTATTTTGGTTATTTTGATAAACTGTGCCTAGTTTTGGGAGTTTGCATCAGCGCCAAACAGAATATTTCTGTAGGCCATGCAGCTTTAAAAATGCTAGTTTTTAGAGGGACCCTCATACTATGAATCTACTTTGCATGATCAAATTATTATGCCTGATATCTGTGGCTGTTCACCACTGGACACACTTGTCGCCCCTGCATTGATTTTTGCTTCAAATTCAGCTGGTCACTTATACTACATTTACATAATGTCCGATGAGAAAAAATTTGTCAGGGTATTGTAATTTCTATCTCCACTCGATGCACTCAGACGGCCTAATACTTCAGTTAGCTAGCACATTTACATTTCAGTCAGTGATTACAGGCTTATTCATTTTGCCGCGTATGCTGCATGCGGACTACTATCTTATTTCAATAAATATTCTACATAGTGCATCTTCTATTGTGTTGGGTTGATAAATACATGTAAGTTCTTTCAGGTATATATTCTCTATCAAGTCCTACATTGAAACATGAGCTTTTTGACACCTCATATCTGCTTTAGGGATATTAGCATTGGACTGAAAATGGAGCAGCAGCCGTTGTGGAGGTTTTATGCCTAGATTAAACACATCACGGAGGAAAAGGTCAGACAAGTGGAAAATGCCTCTATTGTTAGTTTACTCTTGACCGCGGCTGTGAAACGAGCGCTTGACATGTTTGTTCCTAGCTGTTTTGCATAGAAGCCTCTGAGCCTAATAAAGGAGCAAAATACTGTGTGTTTTTAGAAGAGCTGTCACCCACACAGGCCGCTGCACATGACAAATGAACACCAAACGCTGCCAAAGCAACAAGCTAGTACTGCAATTTTAACAAGATGCTAACACATGTAATGGTTGGTTAAGTTTGTAACAGTTCCTGACAAATGTACCGTAATTAATAATTTGCAGATTAACCTTTTTACTACAGGGTTTCTACAGTAGGGACAGTGTAATAATACAGTGACCAGAAGGAGGTTTTCTGTAGTGATTATATTATAATGTAGAAAAGTTTACAAATTGTGAAAGAAATTATATTTTTTATATCTATATATTTATTTGTCTCTCTGTATTTTTCATACAGATCAATACAAGTTTGGACACAGTTTTCATCTCCCGAGTTCAGATAGGAATGAGTGACCGGTGGATTAGCCAATCGGGGGAATGCGTGGTCCGTCCATATAAAAAAAAAAGTGCTTACGAGTAAAATAGAAAGTGGAAAACATCAGGATTTTACGTAGAATCAGTGCGCAAACCACAAAACTGAAAATGATAAGTGACCAATGAAGTCCTTTGTTTCATATTCATCATGGATATGAATTATGATTGCACAGTTCAGATTGAATTTGGCTTTAGGTGCCCAGTTCTTTGTGGCTATTCCAGATCCTGAGCAAAAACCTTAAAAATATACCATTTTTTTCTTTGAGCCTGCTTGCAGCAAAAACAAAAAGGTTGCGAAGATGCTGAATTTGATGATAATGATGGTGATTAATACTTGCATAGCTCCTCATTTTCAATTACATGAAAAAAGGCCAGTAAGCCTCCAAGTTTTCCAGGACAGTATAAAAATAGTTTGAGCTGGGAGTCAATATCGGAAAGTGCTGGTGATTTTGGAAAAGCCAACTTCCATGTCGATTTGAAGTCTGTCCTCAGTAGGAACACCATACCGACCGATTGAGTCACCATGAACTGCTCCGTCATTACTTTTTAATTGCGTTTGGAGCATAGGGGGCCTGTGTGTTCTCCTAGCATGCCGTGCGCTGACGTTCACATCTCTTATAGCGCTGTTGTTTTCTTGTTTGCTTATTCTGGACCTTTTCACCCATCTATCATGCAGAGAGAAAAAAAACAAAACAAAACAGTGGACAAATCATAACAATCACACGTCGCCACAAACCTCTCCTCAGCCTTCTGTTTTCCAAGTCACACACACGTAGGCTCGGCTGCGTATTCCAATGGACATTTATAGGAAATAAATCAGGAGAATGAATGTAAACCATATGGCACTGGGCGGTTTATTTGTAAAGCTCCGGCATCAAAGCTTTTTCCAGATCACACCATATTAGCTGTGTTTTTCCAGTCGAGCAGAATCAGGAAGGTAACCACAGACTTGCCTAGATGAGAAACACATGCGCTACGCAAGCAGTATTTTGTAAGCAGACAAGGCATAATCAGAGCGCATCTACTGTACTATAATAACTATAACTCTATATAGAATATATGAATATGGACCAGTGGATTCACTCTGTCACTGCATTCAACAGATCAGTGTGTGGATGCAAAACAACTTTCTCCAGCTGAACTCAGACAAGACTGAAATCATCGTCTTTGGCCCACAGAAACAAAGAGAATTGTTAACTGTCACCTCCAGAGTCTCGCTCTAAACCTACACATCAAGTTAGAAATCTGGGGGTAATAATGGACTCAGATTTGAATTTTAACAGCCACGTCAGATCAATCACATCAGCAGTTTTTACCATCTAAAAAACATTGCCAAAATCAAAAGTATAGTGTCTAAACCAGACCTGGAGAGACTTATCCATGCGTTTGTCTCTAGTAGATTAGACTACTGTAACGGCCTGCTCACTGGCCTCTCCAAACGAGCTGTAAAACAGCTGCAGTACATCCAGAACGCCGCTGCTCGGGTCCTGACTAGAACCAGGAAGTACGATCACATTAGTCCTGTGCTCAGGTCTCTGCACTGGCTCCCTGTGGCTCAGAGAATAGACTTCAAAGCAGCTCTGCTTGTATACAAGTCTCTCCATGGCCTAGCACCAAAGTACATCTCGGACATGTTAGTGCCATATGAACCATCTCGGACTCTGAGGACCTCAGGGACCGGCCTCCTGCTGGTGCCCAGAGTCAGGACTAAACATGGGGAATCTGCATTTCAGTTTTATGCAGCTAAAATCTGAGAACAGTCTTCCTGAGGATGTGAGACAGGCCGCTACTCTGGCAATGTTCAAATCTAAACTAAAAACTGTTTTGTTTGGCTGTGCATATGACTGAAATGCTTTTCTTTGCACTCTTCTCTTTTATGTCTTGAACTAAGATTGTGATTTCTGCCATGTCTTTGTGATTTTAATGCATTTTTTCCTGTTGTGTGAAGCACTTTGAATTGCCTTGTGTACGAATTGTGCTCTACAAATAAACTTGCCTTGCCTTGCCTTGCCTAGATGTGGATGTTGGATTTGACCTCATAGCCCCCCTGTGAACCCCCCTGCCCCTCCCACTGTGTCTGCACCTCTCCACATGCGCCCTCCTGGATGCCTGCGCTGGGTGTGGGCCCAGACTAGGAACAGAGCCAAGAGGAAACGCCAGTGCCCAAGGTAGACACTTGCAGCTCTGTGTGGATGCAGCAGAACCCCCGCCTCGTCCCAAAAGTGGTCTTTTCATATTTTGTTTAGTCTTGCACATACAATCATTTGATTGATCAATGATTGAGGTGTGGTTAATTGTTTATTGATTGGATATACTTTGGTGATAAGACTTCATTTGACCCTGCGTTAGATAGAGCAGTGGTTCAATGAAGAGAGAGAGAGTGGTTAGTTACAGTTTTATTAGGTCGTGTTTAAAGAGGAGGGAAAGATGGAGAGGCTGAGGTGGCTGATGGGGCTGTTGTTGAGGTATTAAAGGGGAGGCTGTGGCCAAAGAGATTAATGCAGAAGTGCTGACTTATGAGTAATGCTGACAGTTACTACACACCATTAATAAAAGACTTTCTGCTGATGAGAAGCAAAGACATCAACTTTCTCCACAAAAATATTACATTTTAGAATGAGGGAGCCAAGTTATAGCCTGCTTAAGTTTGTGCTTCATGAGTTTAACCCAACTTGTGGTCACAAATTTGAATTCTTTCAGTCAGAGCAAGAATGAGAGAAACCCCCAGATAAATGGACTGTAGGCTGGAGTGATCAGAGCCTGCTGTGTGCCATCAGGCAGTTTACCTCAGGAGCAACACACAAGCACTTCCAGGAAAAGAGAGGCAGGGATGCCTGCTGAGGGAAAATGCATCAAAGCGCCTGACTTAAGGCTATAATTAGCCATGGCGTTTGAAACGGGGAAGGATGAGTCTTCAGAGAAATTCTATTGTTTATTTATATACTTATAGTATGTGTGATTACTTTTACGTCCTAATGAGGACATTACCAGTCACAGCTCCAACTTTGTTACTCTGTGTCTTTGTGTTGCGGGTTTAACTTTACACTTACTGTATTACACATCACATTACAGTGATTTTATGCACATTCTTCTGTCATCGACAATCCAACTGACAATCTGAATGATCTTCATTCCTTCGTAAAGAGCACTTTATAAATCTGTAGTGTATCAAACTGGCTCTTTTGTATGTGTGGCTGTTTGGAAGGCTTATCCAGCAGCCTGTAAGAGTAAAAAGAGAGAAGAGAAATCTTTTAGAAAACATGAGGTTTTTTTAATTTTTCTTTTAATATATATTTACACAAACTTCCCATGCTTCCCATGCCAGCTCTAATGTGGAACTGTTCTTTAACTAAACAAAAGAACATGCATTTTGATTCCAAGCAATCACCATTAGGTTTACTCTGGCTTCTCTGCACTGTACCTCATCACAACAAGCACCAGAGAAAGTCATTTGTGTTTGTTGGCCCAGGGTTTGCTGTCTTGAACTTGGACCACCAGTACAACCATAACTGTCAAACATTTAGCTATTCAGTATGATGTTATATTTCATGTTTAGTTTGCAAATAATTGTCATCTGCAATATGTCAGACCAGAAGACCAAATGAGAAGGTCAAAAAAAACCACACCGCCACATCTAAGAATAGTTATATTGCTATTGAGCTCAATTTAAACCAAGTACACAAACAATGTCCAGAATGGGCAATCAGTAAAAACCTGTGCAACTTGGTATATCTCTATGAAGTGCAAATGAGTTTTCTGCTTCAAAGGAGCAGAGATCTGGTGGCCTCAAAAGTGGCCCGAGCAAATTGCTGGGTTTGTGCTCACTACTAAGAATGGACAACAGATTTTGGTTTGAAAACATATTTCTACCACAGGAGAATGGGATTTTTCCTCAGAGCATTATGATGAAGACAGCATTTAGTGCTGGGTTCATATTTTAGATCTGCAGGTGGGTAGAGTAGAGAGAGAAAAACAGTCAGAGTACAGAGTAAATGTAGTAAAGAGGACATTTTTGGACTTAAACTTCAATCTTATATCTGTGTAGTCCAGGTAGGTTCCATGGCAAAAGAAAATGTGATTCTGTCAAGTGGACAAAAGTTTTAAGAATGAAGACATTTCATCTCTCGTCCAGGTTCATCTGACAAAGAACTGGTGAGTCACAGCATTATATTTGTCTGAAGGTAGGAGCTAACTACACTGAAACTAACATACACTAGTTGTTTACAGTCATGAGTATCTGTTAGTTAAGTCTATTGAACTACTTTCACCTGAGTCATATTTAGCATAATTGTACTGATGAGCGCTATTGTTTACCTTGTTTTGGTTTAGGCCTGAGGATGAACACGTAACATGGCGATAAGTTGTACCATAGACCATCAGTTCTGTTCAGAGATGCATTTTCCTTCCTGACAAATACTGTAAAATGATAATAGTTCCAGTGGAGTTAGCTGCACTGGTGAGGACTGTCTTATATATATATCTTACAGGAGGTGTGAGATATATAAGACAGTCCTCACCATTTCTTTGTCAGATGAACTGAAGCTATTTGAAGCTATTTGGATGAGTTGCGAACATTTTCACTCTTAAAACTTTTGTCCAGTTGACAGAATCACATTATTTCCAGCTTTTTTTGCGTATATGATTTCGACGTCATGTACCGGTAATCTGATGGATAAAAAGCAAAATGCAAACTTCTGTAAATGGGAATTCAGTCAGCAAAATGTACAAATTGTCAACCTTAATACTGTGAGCTAGGTGCCAAAACTGTATGATGTACAAGTGGATTTCTGAACAAGCTGATTTAATATGATGACAAATTATCTACGATCGATATACATTTTTATACTTACTTACTCCTTGAGCTGCTCTTGTAATGATCTTATTTGTATTTAATGTTAGACACACTCAAGAATGTGCGCACTTGCTCTTTCTTTAAATCTCACACTAAAGATAATTTCGCTCCAATCACTTGTCTTTGTGTTTGTCCTCTTAAAAAACCTCTTTCTCCGGTCACCTCTAAATGCTGTCCTTAAGCTCATTGTGCCAAACTCTGACCTCCCATTATCCACTGTCCGCAGTCGAGACAAAGAAGAGAACCAGGCCTTCAAAGTCAATCCCACTACCCATATCAATAATTAAAACTGTTTGTATTTCAAAAAGAATATTTAATTCATATCAAAACAACCCATATGAGAAGCTCGATGGATAGCTTTGTATCTGTGATGAGAGAAATTGATAAAAGTGATTGCATTTTAGGATTCAAAGGCAAAAAGGCAATAAAAAGTCCAATTAATATTGACACAGTGGATCAGGGCTGCAAACAATTGTGTTATTGTTGTATTGTGTAGATCAAAGGGGGTTTTAATAAGGACATTAAAAAATAGATCTGAAAATTCACTCTGATATTCCGCAAACAAATCAATACAGGATGTGCACCGTTCATTGGTCTTTTATTGCAGCGCAGTAGGAACCACCGCGTAATGAACAACAAGAGCGCAGGGCTTGGGGGTCACGCTGTGTTCAAAGTCACTCATATGCAATGTTCTGCATAATTGAAATAAAGGTAGAACTCTCCGTGGCGCCGGGGCTCCCAGGCTTCTGCTGTTGTCCAGGAGAAAGATGCGATGTCCAGGTAGAAGCGGCTGGACGTCCATTAAACAATAAAGGTCATAACAGCTTTGCAGCGCCAGGCTCCTTGTTTTGGAGCTCGCATTCTCAACATCTGTCAAGAACTCAACAGGATATGTAGAATCTGCGCTGCTGGACTGGGGTTTGGACATATGTGTTCACGTCATATTTGATCTGAAAAGATGATTTTGAAGGCATCTAGCGGCAACGTTGAAGTTGGCAGTTCCTTTATCTGGAGTTGATCCTGATTCTGGACACATTTGACTCAAGAGACAATGAGTGAGGAGTAATAAATAGTGTGTTGAATTGGAGAGTGTGCCGTGGATGGTGGAGTGGAGAGAGATTGCTTTTATATGAATGTAAGGGATGGGACAAGACACAATTCCCACTAGACGAGACAAAGAGCTAGTGTCCACAAGAACGAGGCAAAGCAAGGTTTTTGAAATCATTTTCCTTTTCTCCTTAAACAAAATATTTACAAAGAACATGACACAGAAAGGGAGCATACAATTTACATAAACACATCTAAATAGTCCTATATGTGTAGTCCAGCATCTCTCTCCCAATTAATCCAAAGCCTTTCGTATTAAGTTTGAATGTAATTTTTTCCATTTTAGTTTCAGTTTCAGTCCAGTCCTTGATCGTCTGTATAATTTGGGTCATACATTTTTTTGTCTTTTTGCTGCTGCCTGGAGTATGCTCCAGAGCTAGCCGTTGATTGTGTCCATCGCAGGAGTTTTAAGGCCCAAGTACATAGTTCTGAAGTCGCTATATTGGGATTTATTGGATTTTTATGTCTGTGTTGATGTCCAGCCATGATTATGTGTGATAGAAATAATAGGAACTCAAAAATATAATAGACTGCTAAATGAGAGTGTCAAATAAATGTGATATTTATTTACAATATGTTCGTTGTTGATTAATCCAAGAACACATTTAAACATGAAAACTTTGAACTATACTGCCTTGTCTTGATCTTTGATATTGCGTGTCTTTTCTTTCTTTGTTTCTTTTATTCCTTTTTTTTTTTTTTTTTTTTTTAAAGTAATGAAAGTGGTTTGGGACACAGTATAGTTTTAGACATTATGTGATTATTTATTCAATAGCTTTGAGCTATATAGCCCTAAACCTATACTATCCTTTTGTAGGAACATTTAGTGACACATGATTAGGCCTGAGCTCCCTTGTACTTTATTTTGCTGCAATATTAATGTGCATGAAGCCTCTCAGCTGGACAGGCTAAAAGCCCCCTTCTGGACCCCACATTGGGGGGGGGGGTTCACCCCACTAGACCCCACTGGAACTGAGAGCTACATACAATGAAGATAGAACAGATGTATGGGGATATTGAGGACTCTGTAAGTGTTTTTTTTTTAAGGAATTTTTTGTCCCGTAGGCTTTATAAGTTAGGACAGCTTTAGCGTGAAATGGGGAGGAGAAAGAAGGAAGGACATGCAGTATATTGTCGGACTCATGACACTGCGGCCAGCTGCACTTGGAGCCTGGTATGTGTGCTGCTGCCTTAACCACTCGACCACCGGGCAGCACTGTAGTGTTATTTCAATGAGTATCAAGTTCACTGGTTTTACGTATAGGTTATAATATGTAATTTCTTATCATCATCAAATGTACACTGTTAAGAAAGTTATGAGAAAAAACAGTCCCATTTACTACTACTATATTATTTTTCTATGATTTGCGTAGTTAACTTATTATTTATGTACATGTAATTCCCATTTCTACCTGGATCAAGTGGACATAAATGTAATGCAGAGTTTCTAACAGAGTTTATGTAATGAGATCAAAAGTTACAGTAAGTGTTAATAGCTGCAAGTTGTTGACTTAACAAAACTTCTGATTGGATCATAATAAGTTGGACATGCACTCACGTCCATGTATACCCACAGTATTTCCTCACCGTGCGCACCTTCCTGCCCAGCTCTCATCACTATTGTGCGCAGCAGTATACTATAATAAACCTAGTTTGAAGTACATTAACCTGGCTCACAACAATGGTAATGTGCACCCTGAGGGGGAGGCAAGCATTATTGACTTCCTGTTCCTGCAATGCTTTTCTCCTAACTGTTACCTGAACTCACTTAAAGTTTGCTGGCTCATGTTCAACAATCAAAGATGAAAAACATACTTGAATGATTACAAGCATGAATGATGTTAGCAGTAGTGAGAGGCTGGGTGTGTTATATTTGGACCGAATTTTAAAAATATAATTTTATTATGTGTTGCCATATAATGATAACTTTGGTGAGTCAGACAAACTGTTTTGCTTCAGTAGCCCACACAAAGGAAGGATGTCATGGAAGTATTTAAAACATCTGTAATTTATACACTTTGCAAATGTAGCATTTAGTGCCGAGTGCCCCATGTAAATCAGCTTTTTTTTCTGGCAAATTTGTCTTAAACTGTACATTTTTATATATATTATATTATATATTTATATTGATACCATGTGCCAAAAGAATAATGTCAAAGTGCTGTAATTCCATTTGACAAAGGTAACGTCCCATAGAAACGGTACAGAGAAGGCATCGTTGCAAACAGAAACAAGTGTAAAGGAACACTTCTGCATAGATATAGAACTCTGCAATGAGAAATATAAATGGAAATCCGATGTGAGTGTTATTTTAAAGTCATCTTAACAAACTCAGCTCCAGTCTTAAAATATTGACTATCTCAGAGTGAATATAACAAAATAACATTGTTGTTTTCCCCTATTTAATTTAATTTCCAACCTTCTCTGATTCCATGTTGACTCAGACAATGGCTGTAGCCCCCCGTTCCTCTCCCCATCCCATTTTCTCCTGCCTGTGCCGTGTTAAAACAGAAAAAACTCATTTGTCTTGTATTGTTGAAATTTTTATTAATAGCAATTCATGTCATTCAGGCGTGACCTCTCTGTAGAAAACATTTGGGCCTTGTACAAATCTATCACTCAAGTTGTCAAAAAAATTTGTTCTCATGCATCATACATGGGCCCGGCGTCTGCGGGTGGAGAGGTGGGATCCGGCTGGCGCTAAAACAGAGCACAATGTTCAGTGAAATCATAAACAAATGATTTATTTAAACAGGCAAAGCGTTATTTACTCCAGTGTGCGTATGCTGTCTCTCTTCTTCCTCTATCCGGGCGCACTGTTAGTTCAGCACATTTAGGGGCTGGGAGCATTAGCAAAGGAAACACAAACACTCCTGGCAGGAAGCTCTACCCTGTCGTGTAAAGGAAGAAATAGGTAGGCACAAACAACCAAGTGAACAAATTATGCCCATGTGCTGCAAGAAGTGAAAGGAGTGCCAAATGTGTAAACTGCTACAGATACGGTGTGGGAACGGTTTGCTCATTGATGCGCGGTGTACTGGTTTTGTTAAATGAAAGTATGTCTTGTCAGAATGCTTCACGTTTATATGAGGTTGCTGTCTGACTGTTGTCCTATTGACTACTCCAGTGACTGAACGCCGATTCTATTGATAAAGGACAAAGGTGGCAATCAGCATTATCTACGACAGCGCCTGTGATGTCAAGACATAAAGCTCCGACTAAAGGGTGGGTCGTTTCAGGGAAGGTGTAAAACTTTGTACCAACATACTACATTCAGAATTGACTTGGGTGTTACGGATTGTCTTTCTCTCTCTTTGTCTCTCTCGTTCTCTCTCTTGTGCTCTTTCTCTTGCTTTATTGTTTTATTTTTTAACAGCATAGCGTAAAACACACACTTTGAAGACGTACAACTACAATAGGTGGCAAAAAATGCACCTTTTCAATTGACTGCCAACCGTCACTAAAAGTAACACAACAACAACAACAACAACAACAACAACTTGGGTGTTAGCTTGAATTCTATGGTTACCCAAGCGTCATTTCTTGACCCTCTGCTTCTCTGGCAAACACTACTCACTATGAGAAATTAATTTAAAAACATATACAGTATATTCAGCTTTTTATTATTTTTATATATATGTATGTATGTATGTATGTATGTATGTATGTATGTATGTATGTATGTATGTATGTATGTATGTGTAAAAAAAAAAAAGAAACAGAACAAGACACAGAACATTTATCTTTCCATTTGATAAATGATATTTCAGTCCAGTCCTCCAGTCAGGTTTGTACCCGTCATCCATATCTTTGTTTTTTTATTTTTTGCTGCTGCCAAAAGTACATTCCACATGTATCCATCTATCGTTTCCATTAATGGAGTTTTACATTTGAGATACATTGTTTGAAAGACATATTCAGTTTTTCTAATGCATATTAACTCTTTCATCACTGTGACAGGGTTATTTCTTTCCTCTGCTTTTAGTTGGCTGCTGTTTTACACAAAGTTAACTTGCTAATATATATTATATAGCTTGGTATACACTTTATTAGTTTTAACTCGTAGATATTGTTGAATGTAATCATTTATTTTTAAGGGATGTCGAAGTAATTTAATATATAATGTTGCATATTCTTTTCACTTGATTTGCATTGGGCAAACTACAAATAATTCCTACAAAAATCTGTTGTACGAATCTCTCAACAAAGGCTGCCCTGGTCAAACCAGAAACACCAGTGCTTTTGATATACTCGGCTCCCCTCTGCTCCACTCCACAAAATATGTGTTCCAATAGCTGCGGGCCAGGAAGACCGACAGAAAGTGGACGGTACAAGGCTTTGAGAACCAGAGGTGGGGTGGGGGGGGGCAGCAGGGCTGGCCGGAGTCCGAGTCTTCTGCTGCCCTGGTCTGTCTCCTGGTGCAGCTCCACATGCTCAGCACAAAGGTGAAGGGGAAACAGGTCACAGCTTTTCTTCTTTTCTCCTCTACTGCCCCCCTACACCTCACAGGAAGCAGCACCACCCTTCATTTAAATAAATAGTCTAGTAAATAAAATAGATCGCGGATGTCTTATTTTGTTCATTTTTGTTACAGTTGAAGCTGCTTTGGCTCTAAAACTTATTATGAAGCTTTTTACATTTACAGGCACATACGCTCTCAACCCCATTTTTGTCTTGCTTCTCCCGACCAGCGCCGAAACCGGTCAGACCACTGTTGTCCTGACTACATGCAGCTCAAAGAACCTAAATTTACTCTCTGCAGCACAACTAAACACATTTTTACAATGAAACACAGGCTAGTTCCGTTCTGATGTAGAGACTAACTAATACAAAACACCTTCAGCTACAGAGGACATTAATCGACAACAAACTTTGACACCTAAATACTGAAGGCCCGATGCCACTTGCCGCTATACACAAACGTGGGTATTTGAGTCACTTATTGTGTACCAAGCCTGGAGAAATACACAAAACAAACAGGGTACTTAAGTGTCCAAAAAATTGTTGGAGAGGGGGTGCTTCGTTGCAATCTGGTAGTTCACAGAGAGAAAAAAAAGAGCCTTTATTGCAGCATGTTCTTCTTGTCTTTGGGAATATTCAACATATAGCTCTACACATATTTTGCTACAATTATATTTATCCAAATAGACAGCTGTTTGTCAGAAAGGGTGTCTGTATTAAGCCTATTCAAAACCTACATACAGTGTTATTATTACTATTACAGTGTATTTATATAGCACTTTCCCACCTTTTAAGGCACGCAAAGTGCTTTACTAGGCAATGTGGGTGAAGTGCCTTGCCTAAGGACACAACAACATTTTCTCTAGCGCTCCACTGTGGCACCAGGTGTTCCAACGATCTCCCATTCAAGTACTAACCAGGCCCTGCCCTGCTTAGCTTCCGGGAGCTGACAAGAATCAAAAATGCGAGATGCAAAAGTTTTCTCATGGCCCTTTCAAGAGAAAAAAAAGCGCCATATTTTGGTTTGGTGCTAGTACATTTGGTTCATTAGTCATGTCTTCCTCCACACTCATCAAATGATCTCACACTGGCCTGCCATGAGTTTTACTTGTCAACCTTTACATGTCCTACCTAGGGGAATGTAATCTTCACAATGTATCTAGATTAATTTTGAGGTATACCTTCATCTTGTCCTTGGAATTCACCTCAAAGCAAAAAGAATCTTCTCAAAGCATAACGTGGTGAAGGTTAACTGGCCTCTTATCCACCTTAAAACAACCACAAAAGAGCTGCTGACTAATAGCGCCGCCTCATCGCAGTTCAAAAGGTGTCAGTGCGCGTAAAGCTCTCTGTCGATCCCGGTCACAAAGCAGCAATGGCATGAAGAATAACAGCGCTTCAAAAGATGCAAGCAGACATTGTGACAATCCGACAACTTGTAACTTTTCTACAAACAATGATCACACATGTTCAAAAAAGACCCCCTGACATTTGAAACGCATGAAACGGACGGTCGGTTGGCACAAAGATCAACGCTGCCGGCGCAGAAACGGTTGAAGGCAAGGCAATTTGATAAATGCGTGCCTGGTCATTAATCTGATTTTTTTTTTTTTTTTCACCCCCCAAAAAAACAAGTCCTAACCAAAATTTGGGAAGTGCTTTTCATTGCACCATGCTCCGAGGTCTGGGTGAGTATCTCCCTGCAGGCTCTCAAACATCATTAACATAATTTTTATTTAATTCGATTTTATTAGATTTTTTTTCAGCTCCTTGCTAATCCAAACGAGTTGTATTTACACGATGGATCCGCCATAGTGGTTATAATTTCTATAGAGTGTGAATATGCAAATAACAGCTCAAACATATGAAAACACACACCCTACATACAATTATGTAAATGAGTTTGCCTATTCATTCAGTTACTCTCCCTAGTATTCGCTCATGCATTCATTTGATATATTAGGGGCTGGCAGAGGATGGCTCTCTCTCTGCAGGCTGTAGTAGACACACATTGGACACTCCCTCGACAGGGCTGACTCTGTCATGGCACAAGGCCGCAAGCCACTGCTGTTGTTCACATGTTTAGTGTTTTTTTGGTTGTGATAATGAAGACAGTAACAGCTGCAATGCATGACTAGGCATTTTGCTTTGACAATGTAGATTGATTAATGTAGAAAATGTAAAAAGTTGTTATGATTTATTTGGGGGATATTTCGGTCTAGTTGATATTTCTGAATAGAGCATTTACCCTCTAAAAATGTTTTAAACTTTATTTTTAACTAAAAAAAAAAAAAAAAAAATCTAATCTTAAATCTCACTTTGATAAGAAGAAATAAAAAGTTTTAATGTACTGCAGTTTCTTAAATTTTCTTTTTGTTTGTTTAATTAAAAAAAAAGGTTTATTTTTATTTTTATTTTTATTTTTATTTTTATTTTTATTTTTATTTTTATTTTTATTTTTATTTTTATTTTTATTTTTATTTTTATTTTTATTTTTATTTTTTTTTTTATTTTTATTTATGACATGGTCCTCCAAAACACATGCTGTGCCATTAATATTTAAAGTAAAGAAAAATAACCCACATAATTAGCCAAATATAAGCATGAACCAAAGACTGACAAATAGTTCCAAAGACTAACAATGATTCAGGCTGTTCGTAACTACTTAAATAGAGTGAAGGGTTTTAATTAATAATTAATTAAGCCTGAATCAGTTTTTTAATAAATAATTTGTTCAATGTGACTCAAGTCTTTGTTCATGCTTTATTAAGGTTTTTTAAAAGTGAAATTATTATTATAAAAAGTAACATGACTACATATAGAATTTTTGGAAAATGTGCACCTAATTGAGATTTCCTTTTGCTTTTTTGCATCATTTTTTACAAAACCGGTAGAAACTTTATAATGGGGCATGAAAGTATTCTTGATCCCAGCTTTAGACAAGACAAGCACTCTCGTCATCCTCTATGACACCGTTCAACTGCCTTTTTCCGACCTCTAAACAATCCCCAATCCAAATGTCACCGCGTGGTTGATATGAAGACAAATCTATGGCCTGACATGCAA
>BJKM01000328.1:517500-745710 GCA_015082035.1 Chaenogobius annularis | reverse complement strand
TGGTTTTTTTGTGTGTTAATATTATCACTTATTATGGTTTCATGGTAGAATTCTCTAACCTATACAAAGAAATGACTTATTTTTTATCACTATCATTAATATATTATCTTAATTCTCTTTTAAATGGAATGGGTCATTATTAATCTTTTTAAATTAAATCATTTTATGACCTTTTAATGATTTTAAAGCACTTGCACTGCTTTTGTTTGATATCATTTTATCTCATAGTGTATGTGTAAATGTGTTTTTATGTATTTGCTAATTTTATTTAATGCTTCATTGGCGTTTTATTTGGATATCCTGTGTTTGTTTGTTTGTTTGTTTGTTAGATCTCTGTTGTGTTTTAACAGGGTACCCATAGCAAAAATAACTTCTCATTAGGTTTTCCCAGTATAAATGAATAAAATGAATGAAAATGAATGAATCTGTTCTAAATGGCAAGCTTCCAAACCAATGTTGTTGTTAGTGCGCACACTGTAGAATAATATCTAGTTTACAGTAACATTAGCAAATTGATGGGTTATTTTGTATTCTGACTGCATTCTACAACTATATAAATGTATTTTACAATGATAAAAGTGTATTCTGTGTTCAGATACTGTAGTGGAGACTTCGCTGTACAAGATTAAGCAAAATAATCCATCTATATTTATGCCATTTTGAATGACATTTTCACTATTTCGAGAGCTCATTACGGCTTTCCCTTTGCCTCACTCACACCACAACAGGCTCCTCTTAAGCCTTTGTCCTACTGCCTCCACTGCTTAATCTTCTCTTTCTCTCCACCCGCGGTTTTGTATGAACATTTTCTTCACAGTCGAGAAATTCTAACTTTTCAGAGCGGAATCAATATGGACCATATCTTCCTCTGAGATTTGGAGTATTTTTGAGGCGAAGATTGCCTCCATTGTTGCCCTTTGCAAACAGAAGACAAATTACAATTGTATTAAACTATGACACAATAGATCATAATTCTACATTTTGTTCTTTGCATGTGTATTTTATTTAATGATACAGTCTCAAAACTACAGAATTGTTCTTTGCTTTTCCCCTTGCAATGGATTTACAAATAAGCGCAAGGCTGGGGGCGGGGCTAGTGCAGCGAAATACAATACAGCATTTCTCAAACTCGCAGTAAGTTTTCAGTAAGTTTACGATACGGGAAAGCTAACTTTGATTACAAAAGCTCTCTTCTTTACATAATGTTAAAGTATTCAAACTGCAACACTCACAGAAGTCAGGGGGAGATGTTATAGTTGGGGAAGCGCTCTGTACATATTGTTGTTGTGATTCATTCTCTGTAATGCCAATACTTTTTAATCGCAGTAAACAAAAGCTTAAAAGTGTGTGTGTCAGCATTACAGTGCACTCAGCTTCAGGTCACATAGTGGATTTCTAAATGGGCAATGAGATAACGTGGAATGTCAATGAAAGAATATCAAATAGAAATGTAAAATATAAACTGCTACGAGCGGTCAGAAGGCTCCATCCTCTGGTGCACTGTGGAGTGAAGCTAAAAACAGATGTTGGCTGCAAAGTTGTCAGCAAAGTGGTCGGGGAATGGTCCAAATTAGTCTGGTGAACCTTCAAACACAGAAAACAGGTGGACTCCCAGAGTATTTGATGAGGGATTGACATTTTAGAAGCTCAGAAAAGCGCCAGTTGAGTCCTGGAATTTGGAAGTATTGCAACAACACTCTGTAACTGCTGTTGAGACAGTTGTGTTTTATTCTAGAGGGACATTTTGATCATTATTTGAGTTCATAATATTGTAATACGGTCATAACCAAGGTGACATGACTGGAATGTAGAGAGCAGTAACTGTTGCATTATGGGTCCGAAGTAACACGCATGGTGAAGACATCAGTATGAGACGTGAGCCTTATGTTCTTGCATCAAACCGGTGCAGTTACACACTCAAGGTGACTTCATCCGGGCTGAAGCAGTGACCCAGATGTATCTGCAGCCAAACTGAGTTGAAAGAGGTTACAGCAAGAAGGTCCTGGGAGTTTGCATGTTCTACCCGTGTCTGCGTAGGTTTCCTCCAGGGTCCGGTTTCCCCTACCACTAAAAACATGTGTATGAATGAGAGTGTGTTGTGAGAGTGAATGCGGGACAACGGATGTTTGTAAACATGCCGAACGGGACCGGCATGTTTACATCATGTGTTTCATGTATGTTCATTAACATGTCCCGACTAACGAACCAAATCCATTTTTAAATTTAAAAAAAAAAAAAAAAAAAGCTCACGTATAAAGCATTATTTTCTTTATTTCTTTTTTTTTTTAATCTATTTTTAAAAGTATACTATGTAACTTTTGTGAAGATGTCACTGCTTTGCCTGGAATGCTTCACAGTATGGCATTAAACAGCATGAGACAAACCTTGGCATATTTGCATGTTCAGTATTGTGCACTCTCCCATATTAAATAAACATAAAACATAAAATAAATATAAATAATTGTATATGTTCTTTCAATTACAAGTGTTTGCACTGGCAATAAAATAATAATTTTAAAAAAGCAGGCTTGCCCCCCCACTCATCTAACTGGTACCGTGGCCTGGTAGCGGCTTCTGCTTGTCTCCATGGAGATGGATAAGCTCAATGTCATACTGTGGAACATGACAAGTAGATGGTGTACTCTCCAACACACATATCAATTCGAATACCTTAGCGTAATAATACATTTTAGAGCTTTTCATGACACTCCAAAACGCTGCACAAAACAATTACAAAACAGTCCAAGTTAATCAAACCGACTATACAGAAAAGATGACATGAGAAAACGTGATTTAAAGATGAAAAGCCGTTTTGAACAAATAGGGCCTGAGGTTTTTCTTGAAGGTCGTTGTGTAGTCATGGAGTTGTTGAGTAGTGACTTTAAAGTGCGTATATATGACAGGTTAGACAAAAAAAATGTCCACAGGCACTATCTCCAAACAAAGTCAGCTACCTGCATTTAAACACTGATTTAATAAACTCAAGTACAATATGGAAAAAAACGTGTAAGTTACTGATTGAATATCTGTTATTGGCCTTTAACCATGTCTTGACCTCATTGTAATGACATTTCAATGGATTTGAGGCAGAAATGCTGAGAACGAGTTTGATGATAAATGGTAAATGTTCACATTTATGTCGCGCTTTTCTACCTTCAAGGCACTCAAAGAGCGATAAACCCCTCACCCATTCTAACACACGTTCACACACCAGTGCACACAGACAAGGCGAGGCGGGTGTCCTGCCCAAGGACACAACAGCAGTATTCACCTGAGGGAACTGGATTCAGACCGCCAACCTTCGGATCAGAAGACGACCACTCTAGTACCAACTGATAATGGTGATTTATGGCCCTAAAACAGCGCAGATGATCTTGGAGCTCGACCTACGGCATCACAAATGTGTGTGGACATTCAGAATGGAGTGTTTTTGACACTCGGAGAAGAGAGAATGTACTACACTAAAAAAAGATTCATAAAACAGGTGTAAATTAAGATAAATACAACTCGAGATGTATTTTTTGCCGAGTGAACAATGTTTAAAAGCTCAAAGAAGAAAATTTTGCACAAAAACAACACCACAAAATCAATACAAGCGATGTACCTGATAGAGACGAAACAATTGTTTGTTGCAGTGCACGTGGCATTGACTTCTTCTCCGGCTGATAAGGCATTCACATCATCTGCAGCCTGTAGAGGAGGAGGCGTGTTCCCATCTCCACCGTCTAAGCACAAACTAACACCAATCTTACTCCTATTCTATCTGAGCCTGGAGGCAGACTCTTTCAAGCACAATTCCCTTTCCTCTCTCTCCTTGCAAAGCTGCAAATACAAAAAAAACATGTTCCGACACCCTGACTCCATCTTCAACCCCATCCCAGCTCACAACGATGGGGCGGTAGACTCACTCCGACCTCTCTGTGGCGACATGATCACCTCTGCATAGTCAACACGCGCCAAACAAAGAGTATTCACGCGCTGTGTGCTGCCGAGGCACTCATCTCTCAGGTTTTGAATAAAGCTATAGGAACACTGTTTACAAGGCATCAACATCTTTGTGCTGGGAGGATACGAGCGTTACCTCAACAGTGAATGGAGATGAAATTCTGCTATTTAAGTCGCGCTTGTCTGAAGAAGCCGAGAAAGCAACCTAGAAGGCGGGGGGGGGGAAAGTTAGATGTTTTCGATATGCAAATCCATTTATTTTCTTGACTTGCAAAATCAGACTGGCAAAAGAAGATCTGTTTGGTGTCTATTGAACGGAAAAGTCTATCTTATTGAAACATTGCAATTCAGCTTTGTACAGCCTGTGCTGGAGAGAACGTGATGTGTGTTAAGCAACTACTTTGTGGCGGGAATTGGACTTGAACAGGACGATATCTTCAAAAATTTAACAAATGTAAACACTGGATGCATGTAACCTCATGTGCCATCGGCGAAATGATGGCTGAATGTCTGGCATTTCTGGGGTCAGATTCCCAGTTTTTTTTATGGGAGTAATAGAACAATAGAACAAAATCCCCCAGCTGAAGTCCAGACCAAGCTCAAGATCTGGAAATGGGACTCTTGACATGTTCATTGAAGGATGGGGATTAATAAAGTATAAACCTTAAAGCTTTAGACCAGGATTTTCAGCTGGTGCTATGGTTCAGTTTGTGTGTTCCCTTTCCCCCTCTTGTTTCAGCAGCGCATGTGTGTGGCGGGGGGGCGTGGCCGGCGTCTCACTGGGCTGCAGCTGAGACACACCTACACTTCATAATTTCCTCCACCTGCAGTACTTCAGACCCTTCTTACCACGACTCAGAACGCCATACAAATCCGTCATGTTCTTCAGCGCCGCCCGACTCACCTGCTGCTCCTCGTTTGTCCTTTGTGTGTCTCGCTCCAGATCCCAGCGTCATCTTGCTCCTGCTCTGTGCTAAGTGCCTCCACTGCCTACAACATTAACTTTTGCCACATAAACTGCTAAGCCTGCCTCGGCCCCGCGACTCTGCTTTTCGGGTTCAGCCTGTAAACACTTTTTTGAGTGCTGTGTTGGCTGTGAGGAAGAACACATCCAACAGGCACTCAAAAACTGTTTATACCCGAAGTGGGCAATAGAAAAGGGAAAACAAGTACAAAAACAAACCAAAAATTAGACCAAACAAGGGCATAAAACAACATAACCGGGTGGGACACCGAGTTTAAAGACACAATCATAATAGCGTACATATGGGGGAATCATGGAACCAACACAAAGAGCCATGAAAAACATCAACACTATAGTGAAACCGCACAGCTGCTCGTACAACCCAAGGGCAAAACACAACCTGATCAAAAATGCAGCACAATATACGAAATACCATCGGAGTTTCAGTACAAGGAGGAAGGAACATCAGGAGGAATGTGAAAAACAACTACTACAACTCAAAAATAATCGGAACGGAAGGATACAAGTGCAAACGCTGGATATGTGAAGCAGCGGAGATCAGGGAACGAGGCACTACGACAATGAACAGAGACGAAGGAGCTTTCATGCTGCCACGCACGTCTGGGGCACGCCTCTCCAGAGACCGCCGGGCGGGAGGGGGCGGGGCCAGTCGGATCAGCTGATAAGTGAGGAAAAAAACAACAAGAAACAAGAGAAACTAAACTAACAAAAGAATGAAATCAGAGCTGCATTACTTGTTTTCATTCACATTATTTGACGTTACAACAAGAATATAATTGTACTACTATGTTAATAAAACATAACATAGTTGTACAATTAAATGCAACTCGTCATGAACTTCTGACTTGATGCTTGTTGATGCTTAAAGGCTGATGAGTGTGAACTCCAGACTTATTGTATGCAATCAGATTGACCTTTGCTCTCAGTACAAAGGTCATTTGAAATAAAAAAAAAACATGTTGAATGTTTATTTCAACATGGTGGACTAATAACTTAAGGAACAGCGCAGTCGGTGATTAAGATTCATGGCAGATGGCAGTGACGGGGCAGACACGACGAGGTCTCTGTGAAAAGGTGCATTTTGTTTAATGAATTATTCAAACAAGGAATATAATCTTAAAGTGGTGTGTTTGAATGACGTTACAACCACATTATTTGATCTCTTTCGATTATATGAGAGGGCAAATTGCATTTCCATATAGGGATGACTTATCACTGAATTTAAAGCTGCGCCATGTAACTTTGCCAGTGGGGGAATCTGTCACCATGGAGATGTTATTGCTTTGCCTGTAATGTTTCCACAGTATGGTATTAATCTGTCAAATATAAACTAGCTGAACATTGACAGATTCATTGATGTTTTCTCAGACTCTAATTTTACATTACTCACATGTTATTGGATTGGTTATTATTAAACCATATTAATTATCTTTATTTATTATTCATTTATCTTGGATTGCAGTGTTATCTCTTATTCCCCTGAAACACTTTCTGTTTTCTGTTTTCTGTCACACATCACATTTTCATCATGTTTCATCATTGCACCTTTTGTTAACAAAAGTGCTTTAAATGAAAGAAACTTACTTCAATGTATCCAAGCAACAGTCTTAATGAAGTTGCAACATATGCATCTGTTTAGAACATCTGACATTGAAAATATTACCTTTCACCACATTAAAACAAAATGTAAATTGAATGATCTTGTTTGTTTTTGCAAATGCACAGTTCATTGATTCATCACAATCAAAATGACATTTTTCATTCAAAAGTTCAAAAAGCAAGTTTACCATCCAAACTCTCATGCGTTGGTCAGATGTTTCATGTGCTCATTGCATCTCATTATCACAAGTCCTGATCTCAGAGGCATCCAAACTCTCATGCGTTGGTCAGATGTTTCATGTGCTCATTTGCATCATCATTATCACAAGTCCTGATCTCAGAGGCATCCAAACTCTCATGCGTTGGTCAGATGTTTCATGTGCTTCATTTGCATCATCATTATCACAAGTCCTGATCTCAGAGGCATCCAAACTCTCATGCGTTGGTCAGATGTTTCATGTGCTCATTTGCATCATCATTATCACAAGTCCTGATCTCAGAGGCAAAAGTGACACTGGTTTGGTTGTGATTGAGTTCAGACTTTACACATTTCTACACATTCTACACATACTTTCCAAGATCAGTATATATTCAAACATTTCAGTAGTAAATATAATTTAAATAAATACATTTTTAGTTTATTTTATCAAGATATTTTATGTAGAAGAAAACTGAGAGATGTCAGAAAAGCAAATACATCAACACTGCTTTTGCAGTTGGTGTTCTGGAAAATCAGAGAGGTCATTCATCACACAGACATCACACTGGATATTTGTACACGCAAATACTGTTGTCTTTATACATTACATACATTCATGCAGTCTTTACTTTCTGCTAAGGTCATTGTCCCTGTTTGATTTATGTGTGGCACCTTTGTTGTTTGATGTTTTTGTGCTCACAAATAGTTGTGTTTTGTGTTTTTTTAAAGAAATATGTCAAGGCAACAATCATGCTGTACTGAAAAACAAGGTACATTCTGAAGGATTTCTGGTTGTTCTGTTCTGAGAAAGAGCCCGAGAGCTGTGTGATTTCCCTGTTCATGAAGGTGTCTGAATCAAGTGATCAAACTAATCCAGGTTTCATTGAGAAAAACTATGATTCTCTGAAGGGAAATTCACACACAAAAACAAGCACAAAAGTAATGACGGTTCACATTCACACTGGATAAAAGAATCAAAAGACAAAAATTGAGGAATAAAGACATAGAATATCCATTCTAATCAGGGGCATCGGCCGTGAGGGCATCAGGGTAAAACCTGAAGATAAATGTGGCTCTGGTCTAGGTCAATGATATATGCAATATTAGACATTTTTAAGACCATTTTAGTCTTACTTTTATCTTAGGCTGGTGTAAAATATTCTTTGCCGTCTGTGTACTAAAAACCATGACTTTAGCTGCTCTAATGTTGCACCTTGATACAGGAACAACAACTTCCCCTTAGTTCCCAATAACATGGCTATTTTATCATCTAATACATTGTCTTTTTAAATGCATTATTGATATATTTGCTTTAAAAAAAAATCTGTTTCAAAAGGTTAAGGAGCAAAATTGTATTATTATTTGAGCTACAACTAACTAATCAACTAATCAAAATGATCACGTTCTTGTTTTCCCTTCAAATACTGGCTTCTCCAATCTGAAATGTACTTTCAACCATAGCAGAAAACCTGTCAATTCGCTGTGTGACGGAAATAAAATCTTTCTAGCTCTTAGGATCATGTTTTTCAATTTCCGTTCCTATTCCATATACTCAGTTGCGAGGACACATTAAGTATCCATGCTGCCTTTCCCAATCTGCATGTTTTAATCCCCATGACTGCAGAGTCCAATGAGAGCTGACAGTTTTATTATTGCCTCAGACCCACACACAGAGACGTACAGGCTCTCACAGCAGAGCGGGGCGGACTACGCGCTGGAGCCCACACACTCTTGGATCATACTTTAGCCTGGGTCAGCCTCTCGTGATGCCTCACACACTTACACCACACAAGTGCAGGATCACCTCAGTGTGGAGCTGAATATAAACTATTGTGTCATCACGTTACGCATTGAAAATTACGTCATTGCAAAACAAAAAAAGGAGGTCGGCTCAAATTGAAAAATTGGTTATTGTTGAATGAAAATATGCAAAAAAGGTGATAATTCTGCCCCTCCCCCATTCACAATTTTACATTGTCATTCCAAACATTTACAAGCATTTTTTTAGCACATTTCTGATGGTAAAATATTTTCTCATTATTAGTATTATCCTAAAAAAAATCCTATCTCTCCATTTGACAACTACAATGTATTGGAAACTTATTATTGGGAAGGGAAAAGAATGATTGAATGAGTCTGTCGTGTTCGGAGCTGCACCAAGGACACTTCCAGTACGTGTCTCCATCACTTTGTGAACAAACCCAATGACCCACATAATATCTTATCAAAATCCAACAAAAAGACCATTGTGTAGCCCAGTGGCGTTGCAAGGGTGTGTTGGGTCCCCAAGCGAAACATCAAAAAGGGCTTTTTGGACAGACTCCACCCCTTCTCTTTACCTTTGAGCTTAAAGAAATGATAAGCGCCTATAAACATGAACACGAATGTGGTTCTTCTACTTTGCAACAATAAGGCCACAGTTAGTTATTGCAGTTGCTGAACCCATGACTGAGGAGATTATATCACAGGAATTGGATTCAGTGATGTCAAAGAATAAAACAATAGAGAAATGTTCTATTGTCAATGAAATGTTCTAATTGTAATGAGCCTGTTGTAGTCATTGAACACGGCGAGCGTTTTCTATGTTCACCCTGTGCAGAGACGCGTTGATGCGCGACCAAAGCGGCGTGGTGCGAATCACGAACGAGGTGACCGGTCATCAAAGCGCCAGCCTGGAGACACGGAGATACTGCTGGCCATAATCCAGGCGCAGTTCCAGGAGGAGATGGTGGTACTCTCCAAACTGGTATTGGTAGGATCAGAAGAACCCACAGAGCTCCTCCTTTTTGTTACGTAGGAAGCAACCAAGGCGAATTCGCCTGGCAGACAGAGCGCCCAATCCATGTGCCTGAAGCGGCTGGGAATTTTCAGGCATCTGGCACATTTTGATGCTTTGTATTGGCATGTACCTTAAAGACTGTCCTGTGTGGATATACTTCATCCGCCTTGCCTACCATCATTTAAAAGTGGTCATTTATTTATAATTTTTCATTTTATTTTAACTCAATATAGCATTACTGTTGTTTAACATCTTTTGAGGATGGAGGTCATACTCCTGGGTTAAATCTTTTCCGCAAAAACTGCCACATTTTTAAATATTCCAAGAAAAACGAAACTATTTATTTATTTTTTAATCTTGATTCATTAAAACACCAAAATGTGTTTAATCTGCCCTCATATAACATGTATCTCATCTCATAAAAGGAACTCAGATCAGATACTCGAGTAAGCAGTGTTCCAGGGTCAGTCTTTGCTTACGGTCCTTTTCCTCCACATAAATTTACCTCACAGCAATTTGAGCTAAATATAGTCAGAAAACCGTTGAATTTATCAGCCAGTTCTTCAGGCCATCCCCCTTTCAAACCGCGCTGTGAATAAGGCCCATGCAGTAGTCATGCCGTCCCCGTAGTCCTGTTATTTGGAGCTTTCATTTACAGAAAAATCATGGTAAAATACTTGTAAAATCCTGTTTGGAGCTCTGACCCTTTGGCAATTTTGCATCAGTGCTTTGACAGAGGGGCAATCAGGAGCATCCACACAGAACATGGTCATTATTTCAATCAGCGGACGGCAGGATGACAAGTCCAGGTGCACTTCAACAGACGCAAGTCGTTTTGTGATGTGCAATTTCAACTCGGAGATGGGACAGTTCATGAAACCTCCCGGAGAAACACCACAAGAAATACTGAGATCCACTGAGTTGCAATTTGAGTCCTGCTTTGCTTCAGATCAGCTTTAGTCATGTTTTCTCCTGTTTAGTCCTGGTTTAGTCCTGGTTTAGTCCTGGTTTAGTCCTGGTTTAGTCCTGGTTTAGAGATAGGCGACACAGTGGCTAGCAGTTTGCATGTTCCTCTCTGTTTGGATGGATGTTCTCTGGGCACAGGAGTCGACGACAGGTCAGGGGTCTACAAAATAGTGTCCAATATTTAAAGCAATTCAAAAGTATGAATGACATATCGTTTTCTCTCAAGTTCATTCGGTTTGAAATAACCAAATTCGGCTCTTTTGCTGTTAAAGGATGCAGATTGTCAAACTCTTCCAGCTACAGTCCTGACCAAGCCGAGCACAAGATCTGGAGATGGATCCCGGCGTGCCTTTCAGCTGCTGCTCACTGCTCCTGACAGGTTGTTCCCGTGGAGTTGATGAGTCGAATGCACGATCATTAATTTCCCTCATTAATAAACCTTAACCATGTTTAGAATGGAACTGTATTATTTTATTTGTACGGTGCACAACAACACATTTACCAAGACAAAGTCAAAGGAGAGATGCTGGTGCCAGGTTATGCTAATGCTAATTTACACTTCAAGGTCTTGGAATGTCATGGAAGTATTCGAGAACACAAATTTAAGTATGCGGATGAATAGACCAATCAAAATGACACATCTGCTTCTTCAGTCACATCGCTCAACAAAAATTCTGAAATCATTCAATCTCACACTTCACACAATAAAGGTTTGGTAGATTGGGTTAATCTGGCCTTAATCTCTTTTTTATAGTCACTGGATTACGTTAGTTCTGGTTGAGTCCTGGTTTAATCCTGATTTAATCCTGATTTTTGTCATGTTAAATTCTGGTTTAGTTACTTATTACTGTATGTGTGGGTCTTGACTGTGTTTGTTAGTCCTGGTCCTGGTCTAATCCTGGTTCAGTCCTCGTTTACTGGTGATTTACTCCTGGCTTAATCCTGGTTTATAGTCGCTTGAGTAATTAGCGCAGCCATTTTTATAAAAGAATTACCAATGCGTGACACATAATACAAGAATAATCCATTCCCTGATGTGAACCAGCTGTCCTCCGGTGGATGTGCGCATGCTCAACTCACTACACCACTGCCACCCTTCATTTGTTACGATTCATTAGTTCAAAATAGCCAATAACAAGTGCACTAACATTTGAAATCACAACGGGAAATTGGTTCCATCCCATCAGTGTGAAGCAGAAGTCAGGGATTGCCCTTTAATCTTAAAGACAACCGGCCCCGCCCCCAGCTCCGCCGACAACCAACCCAAGCCCCTAAGCCCCAGCCTTTAAGCCCCGCCCCCCTGCTCTCCCGACAAATCCCCCCCACACAACATCTGGCTCCACATTCAAACGCTGCTGATCATTTAGTTTGGTTTTGTCCCGAAATCTGCAGGAATCGTTCTGATCTCCGAACAAAACACAGGGGAAAGTAGACTCTTCCGAAACACCAAAGCGGGGAAAATGTCTGAAAATAACAGATTTGCCTGTGTAAGGAGTTGCCGTGTCAACAGTTCAAACTGATTAGTCAAGGAATTAAGCCTTATTAGAGTTTGTAGTTTATTTGATGTTGGGAATGCTGAATACTAAAAGATGATATAGAATGATTAATGATATGGCACACAAACATAGTAATAGTAAAATGAATGGGTTTCATGTTTCAGGTTATACACAATTTTAGACCATTTTTGACCCCCACTCAAGGCGCTGGGGCGATCTGTCAGGAGCAGAGGGCGACTGTTGTGCAGCACTCGGGGGGCACAACAGGATCTTGAGCAAGGTTTTGTCCTTGACCTCAGCTGGAAGATCAGCCATACTGTGCATGCGTTTGGCTAATTATCCCGAAGAAACGCACCCAGACGGAACTGAACACGGAGGAATTTCAGACAGAGGCCGGAATCAGAACCAGCTCTGCCGCGTTATTGGACGACGGGGCACCTGGGGTCTTGGTGTAGAAATGTGTCAATTATATAGAAAATATGGAAATAACTCTCTTTTTTTTATATATTATGAACAAAAACTAACAAAACAAAACCTGAATCAGAATCAGGAAAAGGTTTATTCCCATTGTCAGTGAACAAAATTCACAAACATAGGAACCTGTTTGGGCGTTAGGGTGCAACATAAAACAATTATTAATGATAATAGCAAAGTCTATCAAATCAAATAAAGCATGCATAAATTAAGCATTTACAAAGTCTGTTTGTAGTCCCTGTAGAGCATGAAAGGCAAAATCAAAGTAAAGTCCAGAAAATAAAACATCAGTCTGTTTCCTCTTATGTAGCTTTCCAATCTCCAGTTATCACTCCAGTTATCATTTCAATGTTCACCCATGAAATCAAATATTGGCTCTAAATAAATATATTATGTTGCATGTTCCATTAAATATTGTATGCAAAACAAACAGCTCTATTTTTTATTATTTAAGTAGACATTTCATTCTGTTTAGACCGTTCATCATTGAGCTACGAGATCGGCAACCTTCACCTCAATGCAAATATTCTGAAAGCTTTCAATGACAAACGGCATATTTGATTTTCTAATTGCCACTCTTTCAAACTGTTGAACTTTTCGGAGAATAAAATGTGTCATTATCTCTGTGATTATGCTATTGTGTTAGACAGGCGGTGTTTGATGCTCACTCCAGGGAAACGGCTCCGCAAATTAATTTCCACTTCCATATTTTTGCATAAAACAATGTGTGGATGTGACGCTGTTCAAATATTTAGCCTTGAATTACAAAGTTGTGATATTTTTTACCTCGTTTTCCGTCTTCTTACTTTATGTCGATGCATTTCTATTCAAGAAGGATCAGCCATAAAATGATGTACTCTACTATATTCTGCTCACTAATATATTTTGCATTATGACGGCGTTTTGTGACACTCAGATTCTTCAAATTCTTTTTCGATTCTTCCATCCGTCACCTTTCAATCGCAATATGAACTTTTTGGACTCTGCAGTCTTTACACTGCATGGAAAATTGTTCAAATGTATGCAGGAACACATTTTATTTCAAACCAAGGTCAAATATACTGCCTCAGCTCGCGCCCTTGGATACTCCGCCCGCTCGTGAACGCGTGGGGGCCAAGAAACACTCCCCGATGAAGTCGATCACAACCGTCCAGTCATTAGCTTCCGTTCCCCCCCCCCCCCCCGCGTTCTCCGTTTTGTGTTCTGTCCACGTTCGATGCCGGCCCGAGCGTGTTCCTGCTCGTAGGCAGCCAGCGTGAGGATGCGCCCGCGCTCAGAGGCGACTGGCGCGGTGACGGGAGGGGGGAAAACGGTAGGTGAGGAGGGGGGGGGGGGGATTAAGACGTCCCATCTGTCGCGGAGGTTCGGATCAAGCCAGTAGAGGAAGAGATCATTAGGAACGGAGAAATATTCAAGTCAACATTGAGTCATTCGCTAGCGCCGGACAGTGACGAATGACCTTGTGGAGATGTTGAAGTGGGCCTACATCCAAGGTGCTGTTCCTGATTTTGAACCATGAGTGTAAAACGAAACAATAATGAGCGTCGTCGGATTTATACACCGTTATTAATTCACTGCATTCAAATGAAGAAGAAGAGAAGAAAAAAAAAAAGAGAAAAAAAAAACACCTAACAAAGAATGGCACATCATTTGCGGGACATTTTCTGAGTTCAAAATATATATCTTTTTAACTCCGGTTTGAGGTTGCAGGTCAAAAAGCAAAGGCATCATTTGAGCACCAAGTTCTAAGTCCAAGGTTTTTTCCCCCCGGTTTTTGAGTTGTGTCAAAAAAAGTAAGTAAATAAATCAATCATCAGGCCCACTGAGAGGAAAGAAAAACCTGCAAACCTGCAAGCTTAAACCGGATGAATAATACGTTGAGCTAAGAAGATAGACCACAAATAATGTCCTGGGTTTTTCATTTCACTGGCGCTCAGGGCAACCAGAAGGAAAAGAAGTGATGGACAGCACATTCAACAACTCACTTAGAGAATCTGACCACTAAGGCTATAGTTGACTAAATAAATTCTTGGTCGACTAAAGAAAACATGCCCTGTGCATCAATTGATCGACTAAAATAAGAAGATTATTTATTAAGATCTCTAATACACAGAGTGGTTCAAGTAAACTGCATAAAAGGGTGATTAAACTGTGCAGTAAGCTTTGGTCGACTCAGTCCACGCTTTCTCCTTTGGTCCATATAAATCTCGACAATCCAAATTAAATAATTAGTTCACTAATAAAAAAGATTTGGTCAACACCATTAAATGATTAACTTAGGACCACAGCCATACTCAAAGGATTGTGGTACATTTCGTATCGTCTTTTCCTTTGGTGAAATTCATCATATCTTCTTTTAAATATACTTGTGCGTTTTCATTTATAAAGACCTTGACATTTTCCATGACACCCTCAGAAGCGTCATCCCACCGCTGTGACGCGTCAGCTGATCAGACTGGCCCCGCCTTCTGCCGCCCCGTGGTCTCTTGGAGAAGCGTGTCCCAGACATGCGCGAGTATGAACGCTCCTTCGTCTCTGATATGGCTGATTTTAGCTCTAGGATTTCCTGTTGTGCTCTCACTTCTTCTGCCCTTGTTAGTCTTGTAGTCGTTTACAGTTGTAATAAACGACTATAAGATGTTTTTCAAGGTATATTTGTGCGGGAAAAACATCCTAAAGGAAATGTAAGCTTGTTTTTTGCCCGAAATGTTACATGCTGGGGCTTTAATGCACTAATGCACAGAGTGGTAAATGATTCGGGCAAGACAGATTGAACTATTCCATTCTCTATACATTTTTTCCAGGATTACAGTTCAGGATAGTTTTTGTTTTTTCTACTTGAAATAAAGAAAAGGTCCGACTTCGAGCTTCATGCTGCACTGACCTGCTCAGCTTTTCCAAAAACCCATCTGTTGTTGTTATCCCCTCCACATCCAAACTCCAAAGCCCCCTTAAGATCTCAATTCCCCTTTTACTCCTTCGACACCACGAGTTCTGAGCGTCGCGTTTCAAGGACAGCACTCGCTCCAATCCTGTCCCATCTTTCTTTATAACTAAACCCATTTTGTGTAATTATGCAGTCAAATGTGAGGCTCCATTCTGTTCACATTTGTAAGGCTAAATGCACAGGTCTTTTCACAGTGACATTGTTCTTGGGGATCGGACTGAAATCGAAATCATGAGAGCTAATGAGGCTGCGCTTTAGAAATTGGAGCATAATTTAACATTAATTATCGCAAATGAAAAGAAGCAGAGATAACGACATGAAAATGGGGTCTTCATTTCGCAGTCGGGTTATGCCTGCGCCGCAGTTGGTTAGCTACAAAGGTTATCTAAGAATGACGCTATAAAAAGGTGCACTAAAGCTTTACGGGAAGAGCTTTTATTGCTTTGCGCGGGATGTTCCGCAGTATGGCTTTAAACCTGGGGACAAGCAGGTGATGCAAACAGGTCGCGTTAGGAGTTTAGGTCAGAGTGGTGCAGAGGCCAGCGCTTGAATAAATGCTGGATGAGGTGACGGTTGTAATCGCTTCAACGCGTGCAGAGAAATCACAAGTGGCTTTACTGTTGGGGAAATAGTTTTTAGCAAATCTTTTCCATGTTGGAGACGGAGGTGTAGTTGAAGTTAGAACATGGAAAAAAAAACAATTACTGTGACAAAAAGCACATTTAAAAAGGCAATTAAAGCCAAAAGAACGCATAAAATGTCCAAATCAACCATTGCATCATCTGCCCTGGGAAGAACATGCAAAGAGGTTCGGTTCCACACTGTCCACAGGAATCAAACCACACACCTTCTTGCAAGGGGGCCGATTGTGGTACGCTGTTTTCTTATATAAAAGTAGTAGTGTGTGTGTGTGTGTGTGTGTGTGTGTGTGTGTGTGTGTGTTGTCGATCATCGTCTTCACTGCTAATGAACAGTTTGGCAGTCGGGCGGGAATCGGATCAAGTGTTCGGGTTATTGTCGCTTCTGCTGACGGTCAACAAAAGAACATTGACGTGATTTGCATAACTACACAATGCGTTTCATGAACTGTATAATAAATAAAATGTCAACAGATTTGATCGTGTTGCTCAACCAGCGTGACAAAACATGAAATAATGCACAAAATCTGGTATTTTCAAAGGATTGACCACAACAATGCAGAGTGGGAAGAGGAACCAGAACTTCTGCACAAAGAGAAGAAGTAAAAGGAACTAAATTTAAAAACATAAATCATGCTTATTGCTTTGTTCGGAATGTTCCTCAGTGGCATTAAACATATCCGCCTTGCATCAGTTCAAGGGGTTTCAGGTGTTTTAAATGCAATCATGGAACTTGTCCTCAAACGAATCCATGAGGTACAATTCTAATAAAGTTACTCAAGTAAATCCTAAGTAAATCTGAGTAAAAGTATTAAACATCTTTTATTTAACCAGTGAAAATTGTAACTTTGACAAACTTCTTATTCCTACACCTCAGTCCAGTCTGCAGCAGTGTCTTGAACCTTAAAAACACAATGTGCCAGAGAAGCTTTTAAAAGCCATGTTCGATGTAATGGGAGAAACCTTCACTTCAGCCGCTTATCTGATGGTGCGGGGGTCATTTGTTTGCCTCTGGGACCGACTGTATTTTGGAAACAGTTTGGTATCTACGGAAAGTCTTTCCACTCGGCCGTTTGTCATTTTCGTGCAAGTTTCTTTTATAGGAGCCAAGTTTGGACATGTGTTTCTGTGCCAGGCGAGTTGAGGATGCGGCGCCAGACTCAATCAAAGAAAGAAAAGGGATTAGACCAGAGTGGAAGACTCAAATGAAGACTAAAATGAGGGGGGGGCATGGCTACACTGCGAAACAACAGCCACGTAGACTCTTGTTCTTAAAGGATGTCGCTTTTTTTTGGAGGAGGATCTGTGCCCTTCTCGTCTCCATGGAGATGTTACTGCTTGGCTGACTGCTGTATTAAATTACAACATGACGGACCCGGGGATTTATTCGACTTGACTCAATAGATTTTTTTCTAATTTCAAACTACATTATCTGCCAATATGGGTCAGGAAATGGCACTTTCCGTATTGGCAGTATATTTTGGTGTTATTATTCATTTATATTAATTAATTCACCATGTTGAGATTGAGTCATTTATTATTGTCAACGATCTGCGAGTTCAGACTTTGGAGAAACAAGTTTGACTACGTTTTGTGTTAAATTAAAAATGACTTTTCTTTATGTTTAGGAGTTTATTCAATTTGTAAAAAGACAAAATAATATTGAATCAAAAATCCATCAACATGAGGGGGGAAAATGTATGTTTTTTTTTTCCCATATTGCCCTGCTGTAGGAGATTCTGTTTGTCTGTGAAGAAGAGACAAAGTAAGAATGGATCCAGGAGAGAAGCAGGTGCCGAATTGTCCCTTCAGAAACGTAAGATAGTGCACCTTTAAGTCATATAAATCGTTGGATATTCCTTTCGTGTATAAGGCGTGACCACGGGATCATAAACATGAGACGAAGCTCCTCTGAGCAGCACTTACTCTGCAATATTGACCTAAAACGATTCAATAAAAAGGAACAATTGCAGTAGAACAAAGATTACTACCGGATTCCCTAAAGTGACAATAAAGTGTACCTTAACCTTTCTCTAAATACAACGTCCAGTGGTTAAACAAGAAGAGAAAACAAGTAGAACATGGTTACAGTTCTTAAAAGTCAAGTTATGGTACGTCTAAAATGTGTAGTTTGTTTTCACGATACCAGCAATTTGAACTCAATTTAGACTCTAAGGAATACCACAATAATAATGTAAAAATGCTCTTATTTGAGACGATAAACAAACAAAAAACTATGCAAAATAATAGTACTTTTTATGTTATCATTTAGTTTAGGTGATTGTTGATACTTTTGACAGCAATCACGGGCAAAATGACTAAAAAGTTGCCCCTCCAACTACACTTAACGTGTTCGGGCACTGACAGGTTTGGAACAGCATTTAGTAGAGATCTGATGCATAATAGAAGTAGTAGCAACAGTTCAAACAGCAGTAGTACATGTAGTAAAAGTAGCACTGGCAATGGTGTTGTTGGTGGTAGTTGTACACGTAAAGGTGGCAAATATAACGAACACTTTACTTACTTGAAACTCCTGTAATGCAATAATTAGGTCAGATTTGTTATGAAATATGATGATCAAAAACATCAGGCGTCAGATCATAAGTGGATTTTTAGAGGAATTGTTGTATTTGGAAGACAAAGTACAACATTTTGAAGTAACTCCTTCGACCTTTCACATGTTCTCTTTCGTTTGTGTCTTTTCCGCATTAGTTAGTTAACCCGTTTGAACAATGAGAAAGAAATCAGATTACCCACATCAGATTTAACCGTTTACACGACGTTTCAATAATCTGATCACTCCAGAAATCAGATGATCATCACATTTTTGAGTGTAATTTTTGATCTCTTAAAGTTGCACTATAACGTTTCTCGCTCGTCTCCATGGAGATATTATTGCTTTGTATGTTCTACAGTATTAAATATATCTATGAAAATGTAAACTCATGTATAAATTTTTGATGATCACACTGTAACAATTACTTACAGATGCATTGTCCTTTTGGATTACAAACTTTTCAACACAAGAAAAGCATAATCAACATTTATAAATACATATAAATAAATAAACAAAGTGTAACGAGGCTTTGTTTTAAAGGTCATCTCATTAGCAGGCCAGTGTAAAGCTAATCGTGGCATTAGAGACTTTCCTTGTAAATATCTAGACTTACATAATCGCCACGAAAGCCAGCGGCGAGGGCAAGCAGACTTTAAAATCTCGGAAACTGGCCCTGATCTAACGCTTAAGGCATCTGACATGTTTGTGACCTTGTAAAGCAGATGTACGGTGAATAAACAACAGAAAAAGCACAAGAATTAACGCGCGGGGGCCCTCTACTGGCGACGAAGAGCAGTTAATCCATTTGAATTGCGAGCCACTTTTTTTTTTTTTTCCAGCAGTACAGTCCTTTTTAATAACAACAGTAAAAACAGTCATAATTTGAGCCGAAGCTAGCGTGTGTACAGTAGAAGGCCAATTATAGACTTTCAATACAATCTGTAAATACAAATCATACATCAATAAAACCGAGGATGGATATAGAACGAAGGTTTAAAAGAGCTGAGGTCCACTTGTTTAACCCGCTCAGACGTAGGCTAGCTGCTCTCCCAGGATAAGATTCAGGGATTAGATATAAAAAATGAAACGCCAGCACGCCGAACACGTGAAATCTACTAACCAGCATGAAATGGGAAGTGAAATTGTCCGTGAAATAAACAAATAAATTGCTTACAGTTAAATGCCTCAAATGACAAGATGTGGCCACTGCTGGGACGAAAATGCTTTCAATAAACTGTGCTAAAATCATAATTTAGAACTTAAAAATGTCTCCCGGGTGAACGCTTCCGTGCCGCTGACGTCTGCGCTCTGAAAACGTACTCTTGGACATTCAGTTTATCGATGTGTAGGCCGCTGACCGTGCAAAGTTTTCAAGAAATCCAGTCCTCCAACGTAATCCTTCAAGTGTAAATTAAATGGTTGGTCCGCGCATCACCGCTCGCCCACACGGTGTTCCCAAAACAATTCCTGCTAAAAAAAACGGCCAACTTAATATAAGGCCACTCGTCGGAAAAGATGAAAAAACAAAACGGTCTTTTCCGTGATTGGTCCAGGCCGGCACCGCTCTCGTTCCAAAGTTCTCGAGGATTTGGGCAAAAACAGTGAATAACCTTACTGTAGTGCCGCCTTCAGTCGGTAAAGGGCAACGTCAGCCGCTCGAGAATAGTTCATTTTTCTACCAGTGCTGTCGGTCAAATATGGGGAGGGTCAAAGGTCAGAGGCGGATGACCCGCATGTGTTGGCTTATACGACACGCACTGCAACATATCTACACCTGTTAAAATGGCTTGAATTCAGAATATTCATCTCGATTTGAGTCGGTTGTACTTGTTAAGCTGGGTTAATGGTTTCCTTCATGTGGCGCTCGTTTTTTAGAGATGAGAAAAGGACATTACGACTTTTTTACATTTGCATTCATGTGTTTTCACCTGGAAATGTCGAGATGTAGCCAGTCAACATTACAGGCAATAGATAGATAGATTTGTAGCTTTTATGATTAGGATAACTCACAGTAAACGTCAAAATGTAAGGTTTAGTCGAAAACTCTCATGTTAACGATGAATTGAGAATCGTAGTTTCTAGACTGCAGGTGAAGCCAAGTGTGGAAGTCGGGCAGCAGCGTTTGACCCAAGTTCTAGAGTTCTTTTCCCGACTTGTGTGAGCGTTCAAGAGCATTTTTCAACGCCTCATAATTACCTAAGTGAGTCGAGCCTTTCGGGATTGTTTTTAAGCCTTTCAAACTGGAGTAAAAATGTTGTTCTAGTTTCAAGTAAGATTTTAGTTTCAAGTAACTTATTTAGTTAACATATTAAGCTAAATTTTTCTTTTGCCTCTTTTGCTGAGACTAAACTACACAATACTTTACAAAGACATGGTCTGTAACCGTGTCCCGTCTACACAATCTTATATATTTGAACTAGGGCTGAGCAATTTTGGAAAAACTAACATTTCAATTTGGTTTTTGATTTCTATTTCAATTGCTATCAAGATTACCTGTCCAAAAGCTTTTGAAATTAATTTTAAAAAATCAAGCAAGTAGAATTATAAGATGAAGATTTGACTGTCTTGACTGTCTTGATTTGTTTACCAGGTTTAAAGTTTTGTCTGTCAGTAGAGATAAACGAAAGTGAAATAAATATTCCACAATAGCCTAAAAAAAAAGAAATAAGTTTAAAAAGGCCTACAAACTAAATAAACTAACTAGTCACAACTACTCAAATCAAGATGACAGATTCTAGGCATTTTAAGTCTCGGTGCAGTGTAGCGGTCATTGAGGGGCCATATTGTCAGTCGTCCCCCCCGTGTCCCGAGCGCAGGGCCGAGGAGGCGGAGTTCTCAGACGTCCAGGCGACACTCGCACAGCTCCTTGTAGATCCGCTTTCGAATGCGGGGCATGTCCTCCTGACTGAAGCGGAAAGGCTGCTTCACCGACAGACACCGGCAATACTGAGGAGACAGCACAACATCGCACTTCAAGACACGCTGCGTGAAAATGTACACCTCTAGATCTGCACGCTGAATCGCTGGTGAGAAAGATGGAAAGGACACTATTTAAGAGGCTCTAACTGATTTTGAACCTCGAGTGAAGAAGAACATTTTAGCCACTTTTCACACTTTAACCTTGAACCATGACAGAGTTTTTATCCAAAAAAAATTCCTTTTTTTCTAAAAGTATAGGCAATATATCTGTGATTATGATGTACTACGGTGGAGCAGGACATATTTCTTGTTGGGCTGTAATCAAAAGTAATCTAAACACTTGCCTTGTAGATGAATTAGTCGACTAAAATGAAGCGTGGAATCAGTAAAAGCGCTCAAAGCGATCTCCATGACAAGAAAAGTAAATTGCACATTTGTTCACGATTCGTTCCAAATCTCACGCTAAGTGGTCCAATGTTGACAGAATAGATAAGTCGACTAAGCAAACAAAGACCTACAGCCCTATTTTCCTGAACTACAGAAAATAAAATTTTTATATATTTTTTTGCCGCCAAAGAAAGATTTGCTTGGGACCTTTCTCCAGATCTAGGGCTTGGTTCATTGACAAGGTTTTATTTAGCTGACTATCATAATGCAGTATTGTACATTCTTGACACGTGTATTTGTTTTTTTATTCTTTTAAGACTAAGTTGTGTGAATACCTATCGTTCAGTTCACGCGTTTCAAGCTAAATATTTTATTTTTAAATGGAGAAAAGTCCTTACAAAACTCTTCAAATAAGGAAGAAATAATTTGCCTTAAAATACGTTGATGATTTTCTAGAAGACTTCCTTTTGTAGCTAAATGTGCTTTGGTGGAATTTGTTAAGTTGTAAGTACATGTTTCTGTTATCTTTTCATTTCAGTTGCATTAGTCATCATCAAACATGTTTTGTCAAGACATTTTCATTCATTTTCTTGCCGCTTTCTGCTCCTCTTGAGTGTGGAGGAAGCTGGAGCCAATCCCAGCACTTTGGCACAAACACGGTTTCTTTCACGGGCAATGAGTGCGGCAAGATCCGGAGTATGGCCACTAACCACTCTGCCACTGCACTGTCTGGAGCTGAAAATGTCATGTTCATCAGAAGTTAACGTGGTGTGTTTTCATCTGACATCACTGTCACGTTTTTGCACACATTTAACAAACAAATAATTTGGTTTGGCAGAAATGGTTATGTTCGATCAAGCTGGTGATTTGGACGTTTCACCCAATAAGATTTGGATTTTTATTTATTGATAAGGTGAAGGTTTAAAATCATAATAATAATAATAATATGTATCTTTTTGTTGTGGTAAATAATCTAAATAAAATAAATGTCTGATTGTGTCTGTTAAATCCTGGAATTTAACAGAATTTCAACTATGATAAATTGTATGGCATTGCTTCATGTTAAGACTTATTTCCTTGGACTTTGAGTGCGTTTGTGTCTTGTTTGGGGTTTTGGGATTGGTATGGTCTACGCTTGGTACAGTTATTTATGTTTTTATTATTCAATTCAGTATTTTCAGCGTTTTAACGAAATCTATACTTTTAATCATTATGCTTACTTTTAATTTATTTTTATTTTTTATGCTTACTTTTAATTTCCTTTTAGTTTTTATGCTTACTTTTAGCCAGCAAATATATGACATTGACCAAAACGTGCACTTCCTCCAAAAAACATACAACCTTTTTCTCCACAAATGGGTGAAAAATACCGTGATGTAAATAATGACACATAATAACTTGCATTTTATACAAAATAAGTTTGTGAACTAAAGCCTCTGATAAAAACATATACACCAATTTTTTGTTGCTTCTTTCCCCCTCACTTCTGTACTAAACCTGGGACACGACAAACCACAAAAACAGTGTGGCCTGTGGAAAGAACAGAACAGCCTCACCTCAAGGACAAATACCCCACAGTCGCTGTCATTTTTCTGCTGTGGAATCCCCTGGGAACACACAAGTCCAAGAGTCAAACAGAGAACGCGGCAAGGATGTCCACTCTGCTGCACCGACTGTGGTGCAGTGATAGACTAGAGAGGCTACAAAGTTATAGCAAAACCAACATTCAGAAATGAGAATGACTGGAGATTTCAGCTGTGAATTATCAAAAATATTACATGCACAAATTTAAACGTAAAAATCCCAGATATGAAATTATGAGTATTAACAAAACACTAATTGCTGTTTTTAAATTGTCTGAAATAAATGCCTGTCATGAAAACATTCCACTGAGGTTGAGGACCAATGGCTGAAGTCTATAGAAGCTACTGTATTTAATGAGCAACAGCCTGGACAGATGACTGAAGCAATGACAGATCATGAAAAAGCCATGAAAGATCAACATTTCACATTTCTGCACAAATCATCTACTCTATTCGTCTTCGTCTATGAATTATAATAAAGAAAAAACACATCACATATATCCAAAATAAATACATGATGGTGAATATGGCTAGAATAATACTGCAGAATTGTTTAATCAGGTCAATTAGGTGTCTCCTCTACTCTACACTTTTCTACGACAAAGCAGTAATTGGTCATGTAACACTCCACCTGTGAAGTGAATTCATGTCCAAGGACATGGGAGAACCCATGGTAACCAGGGCCAGCACTGGCCTAATCTCATGCATAATCCCTGTCTGATTCATTCCAAACCAAATGTTACATTTATGTACACCAAGCTATTTTCAGGCAAAATCTTTCAACATTTTACCTTGATGATGGTGATCTTCCAGCCTTTCTGGAACGCGGTTTGTTTTTTTTCTTTGGCTTCAGCCAGAAGGTACTTCATAATGTTCTGAAAATTACATAGAGACGTTAATGTAGAGGCAGATTTTCACATTTATGCTTGAGCTAATGAAAATATTAAAGCTGGGGTATCCAACTTTTTTCTTCTAAAAGAGTAAAATGGATTATTTTATGGCACAGAGTTTAGAGGTGAGAGCGTAAGGGGTTTCTGACAGCCAGAGATACAACTGACAGCTTTAACGACCTACCTTCTCCTTTGACAGCTTGCAAACAGGTAAAAAACAGGTAAAATCATGTACCTCAGCTTCAAAACACACAGACCCATAACCGCAGCACTCACTTCTGTGGTGTGCCTGAAGACGATGCCTTGGCTGTCGTAGTAACTGATGGTTTTGTGAGCCATGCTGACAGTGACCAGAGACCAGTGGATCTCTAAATGAATGGGAATGAGCACCAGCCACTTGGAAAACAGGTCAATCTAAACAAGGAATACATAAAAGGGTACATTAAAACCTAATATCCATTGATCCACAAAAGCTCAAGAAACCAAAACATACGTTTAAGTGAAGCTGAAATCATTTAACATTGGTCTCGATAAAGAAAGGCGTGCAAACTGCATATTCATTGCCTTCACAAGCACAAAAGATTGCCTTACTTTTTTGGTCCATCTCTTCACACCCTCATAACCCTTGGCAACCAGCTGCTTGTGAAAAAAGCTGTTGAAGAAATGAACCTAAAACAACACATCAATAAAACGAATTAACACGATGAAAGTTAAAGGTCCTTGAGTGAAACTTGATATAATTTGTCACATTTCCTGGCAACTCATTTCATGCTGAAAGAATATGATCAAATAAATCACTACAGTCGAGCTTACTTTCTGTTCAGTCGCCTCCATGATGAGCTCTCCGTACATGTTGATGATCTAATCAAATAAAAGACAGATAGTGCTCTTGTTTGTAAATTTACAGTTAAATAAGAACATGTTATGAAAGTTAATGTAATGAATGCAGGTTTGATCAAAACAAACATAATGCTGATTTGTTGATGAACTTGACCCTTTTGATGTAGGACTTTTGAAGTGTGATCTATTGCTGAAGAAAACAAAGACGGCAATCGATAATATAGAAATTAATTATGCAACTGACACAATATCCTAACGCAGGATTATCCCCCAAAAGATACTCTAAATGTACAATATCGTTAAAAACATGAGATGCGATAATTAATAGTAGAATGAGAGGAATTTGTATCTATTAATTCAACCGTCTACAGCTCAACTCTTATTTAACTTATTATAGGACACATATTATGCATCATTTCAATGTTATTGGCAACATGCTCCTTTGCTTTGACATCTCCTGTTTTAGAACTTCAAAAATGTATGCATTGAAAAGAGCTCATTACTTCTGGTAATTCCCCTGTAAAGATTTTGTGTTTGCACGCCATCTACTGGCAGAAGAAGGAATTACCATTGGGAAGTAAACAAAATCTAGCTCACCCCCAACCTGCTGATGTAAACATGCAGTTGTGTGACGGACGAAACGTTCAGAGCGTGTCTGTGATGATCTCTACTTAAAACGTCACAAAAACTGGGAAATGTGTTTTGTGTGAGGCACAGAGAAGGAGCAGACAAGACCTTGCAAACAGGATTAATGAAAAGAGTGAATGACGCTAAATATAACTCCAGGTATTGTTTTGCTGAGGGAACAATGGTATAACATGGTATAACATAAATTCTAATAATGTGTCCTTTAATCCACACAATTCCACATTTCCTTCACAAACACCATCACTGTGTTTGTACCTGGTCGTTGATCCAGTTCTGCTCCTCTAATGTGCTTAGGTCCTCCAGACTCAGCGTGTGTCTGTTGTGTGTCACCATGAACCCTGCCACAGGAGCAGAGGCCTAGACCCGCTCTGTACAGCTTCACCTCCTTCTGGATGTCCAAACCCCTGAGACAAACAACAGGTTACGAGATTTAGAAAGGCGTGCATTCATTTATTAATTATTGACGTGGAGCAAGTCAATTTAAATAAGAAAACTGGTAAAACACAAGGTCAGTTTATGTATTCTGAGCTTTAAATAGGATGATTAAACAACCCGGAGAGTCAAATAAAAAACACTTAAGAAAAAACTTAAGACGGACACAACCATAACCCTTTATTTCAACTGAAAAAACATGAATAAGATTTGAGCTGGTGACGCTTACGTGTTTGTGATGTCAGATTTGCCCTTTGTCTTCAAATGCTCCACAACATCGTTTTCAGCAAGAGGAATGAAACTGCCATACTTGACATAAAAGCTCTCGAGGAATTCTAAAAGAGAGACATTTAACAATTCAGCACAAGACATATCAAAAACTGTATGGCACTGCAAGTAAAGTTGAATTATATATCACACAATTAAACTAGAATGTTTTAGTTGCATCAGCTTTAGCGTATTATGAACAAATTCCATATCAACATTGATGGTCACGTTATGTGTTTAGCCTGTCTAATATAAAACCATTTTCAGAAGTATGAGAAATTAGGATCGCTGCCATGGCATTTAACAATTTAAAACAGAATATATATATCTTCTGAATCCGAAAACATCCTCAAAATGAAGCATATAAAAGAAAGCTGAAACCCATAAATGGTAAAGGGATTTGCAATTCACCAAACTGGAATCAAATCTAATGATCAGTTGTTTTTTTTTAAAGAGGTCCACATCCAATCATCTTTCAGTAAAATCATGTAGTTTTGGAGGCAGATTTCAGTTTTCTGACTGAGAGTTTGGTCTTCTTCATGTTCTGGAAATTACTATTACAAGCCACATTTATTTGTTTTGAGAAAATGTACAGATACACTATATTGCCCAGTCATAAAATCAGGACACCCCAATTTATAATTTAAACACCTCATTATACAAACACAAACCATATTTACACTTTAAGACCACTTTTGGAGACACATGACCCAGTTGTCTAGCATAATTCGTATGCTTGCGTCAACATGACAAAAGTGCACTTACTCCTTTTCCCACAAACATTTTTTGTGATGAAAGCTAATCTGTTCAACTGCCGGTGTTTATGTTTGGTTAGAATTCATCTTAAAGTGAGATGAGACGCCCAAGGACACTGGGGCTTCAAACCACAAACGTGCGCGACAAAAGATGCACATTTCGTTTTGAGCAGTGTCGCTAAGGCTTGCATAATCTTACCATGGATAATGTCAACGAGCTGCTCGCACTCGGCTTCTTGTGATCCGTCATTTAACTGCTCTCCACTGCTCTCCTCAGTCTGGTCCCCTTTGTCCCATGTTCCCAGTCGACAGTACATCCTGTGATCCCGTAATGCCCACAGGTGCTCTTCAATGCTCACCGAGATGGGCTCCTGAGGCGGAGGAGGAACAGCGGGGGGTTTGGAGGGCTCTGAACCCATAGCTCCGATAACTTCCTGAGTGTCGTCTTTTGGTGTGGTGATGTTTCCATTGGACAAAGTAAGATTTACAGAGTTTGTTTTCTCAGAGGTCTGGTCTATCAAAGTCAAGTCAACAGCAGCGAAATCTCCTGGCTTTGTACAAATCTGCAATGGTCCATTTGTCACTTGAGATTGACTCCAATCTTTCTTACACTGCAAACCCATTTGTAGAAAAAATTAAATCTCCATTTTGTGACAAAGATTTTCGGTCAGTCTGCTCTTCTTGTTCTAACTTTGCTTGTTTGTTTGCTTTTGATGGAACTTGGACATTTGTAGAAGAACATAATGCATTATCATCAATTTTCCTTTTAATCTCCCCTGGTGTGGTTGTAGTAGTTGTAGTTGAAAGAGTAGGTCCTATTTCAGAACTGCTTTGAACCACATCAACTGGCTTATCCAAAACCTTCATTTCAATTTCATTGTTATTAACACTTCCCTTTGCTATCAGAAACTTCTTATTTTGTATATTTTTTGTGTCTGATGACACAGAGTTCACTGCACTCCCATCCTGATCAGGGATCAGTATTTCTGTGGAATTTTGTGAAGTACTATCAGCTCCCATTTTAGTGCCTTCAACTTCACCCAAGTTATCATTTGTCAAGTCAAAAGACTTTGTGTATGTCAAGAGTCCTCCAGTCCTTTTAGGAGTCTCGTCCAGAGCACCTTCTCTGGTTCTGGCTCTCCCTCTGGCCCTTCCTCTTCCTCTGTTTGCGATCTGGACATTGTGGCCGTGGCCGTGGCCATGGCCTTTAGGGCCACAGCAGTCACAAGACTTAGGAGTCCTTTTCCTCCCTGATGTGCGGCCATTGAAAACCGGTTGACCAGGGGTTGATGTTAAAGTGGACAATACAGAACTTGCATCATTGTTGATGGAAGAGTCAGCATTACAAGGAGTCGAGACATTGGTTGAATCAGAGTTCGAGGTGGGTTCGATGAGTGTTTGGGGTAAGGTCTGCTCTGTGGTGTCTGCAGACGGGGGGCACAACAGGGGGCGCTGTGGTAGAGGCTGGTAAAGGCAGTGCAGACGTTGTATTCATCGGGGAAGAAAAGCCGCTGTGAACCATGACTTTCTCCTTTGGCTCTTCAACCCCATCCCCAACACCGCACTGCACACTCGCTTGTCCTATCCTCTTGTCCTTTCTTCTTCCTTATATGACCCAGAGATCCAGGGCAGTTCTTTGTCTCTGCAATCCTTATAACGTCAACTCAGATCTCCACAAAATCCTGAGGACATTGGCAATCAAGCAATGAAAAACACCAACGGGTCCTCATTTGATGCCCTAGAAAAGAAGAAATAAATACAATCAAAAAGACAGATACATAAAAGGTGAGATCCAAAAGTAAACACATTTACACAATGTACCATATCAACCTTTTGAAATGGTCACTGACGACAACTGAAGAACATCTTAAAGTGTCTGGAGAAACTAACACAAAAATTCAATAGACTTTGTTTTATTTTGACAAACGTTCAATGGTGTCATAAAATTTATATTATTAAATAGACCCTTTAAAATCAAGAATAACCATAAAATATTTTCAATGATCAACTCAACAGATTATCAGATCTAAATGCAGTTACGAAGCCTTTATAACATAAAATAAGCAATCAAAAGAAAAATATATTAAAAATTGTCTTTGAAGTTTAATAAAATTAATTCAATAAACTGTAGTAACGTATGTAATATCTGTCTATATCTCTTACCATCATCCAAAATGTGTATCATAATCTCCAATTAAATGTGTAAATCATATAAAACACAATTCTAAATGTGTTCAAACCAGGCTCTGATGTCACTAGCACGTATCTGTATCTTCAATTTGCCAAAACCAACTTGTACTTTAGAAAACGTTTCACAGGGGGAAAACAAATGATGCAGGGAATTGTACAGTCTGCCCATATAGTCGTATGCTTATTTAGCTCATCGGTATGAGATTTACCAGACTGCAATTGCAAGAATTATAGCCAATGGTAATCAAACTAATTGTAAGATTTGACACTAGTACGAACGGTCAGCTGGTTCAATGAAATAACTTGAGAGAATAAAATAACAACACCCGTTAGCTAAGCGCGTTTAAAGCTAACCAAGTTATATCGCCTTCACCCCCTTCATGCACACTGAGCTCTACTGTGAACGTGTGGAAAAGAAACAAACGATGGTTCTCGTACAGTTGTATAAAGTGCGTGATTCTCTAGAAAGAGCCTGAGACGTGTTCAAAGAAAACATACGAAACCACCAAACAGCCACGGCTCACATTTCCTCCATTTTTGTGAGGAAGTTGGCGTAATTCGATGACAAAGGAGCACTAGCACGTAGCTTACTGATGTGTGCAAAGATCAAATGTGCAAGATACAGCAAAATAACTCCGCTGTTTTTATTTTAACACAGCAAAACAACAATCCGAGTTCACACTTACCAACAACACGGACAGAAGAAACAAAACTGTGGTCGCTTATTGATTGCGTCATCACGTCGACGACAATGTACGTAACGTGTGCGTCGAAATAAATGAACATAAACAAATACTCATAAAAAAGAAATAATAACATATACAAAATTATTTTGAAAAATTTAATGAACAAATAAATGCACGTTTTCTCTCTCTATATACACATGTATATATATGTGTTGTGTGTGTGTGTGTGTGTGTGTGTGTGTGTGTGTGTATAAAATAAATAAATAGACAGACAGACAGAGACAGACATAGCCTATATTTCTTTATTTTAATGGAAATTAAATTACTATTAAAATATATGTGAAAAAAATATTGGGAGTTTTTCTCAAATTAAAAGACAAACAGGGAGAGAAAAATCTTTCTGCATGTTCATACATATTAAATTACAATGAAAATCTTTTGAGAAAGGTCCTGAATATAACAGTACTTCACGACTTGAATTTGATCATTGCTATGGCCGTGGGGGACATTTGTTAATTTTCATTTGCTACACAGTAATAACAGACAAGACACTCAACTGATTTTTTTCCCCCCTTTAATTACAAAACATCTGAGAACAATAAATAAATCTAACAAGTGAAACATTATTGGCTTGAGTAAAAATGAAACCCTAAAATAAAGATTTAATGATATCATTTAGAGCAGAACCACAGGTATATCTCATAAAAGGTCACATTTGTGTAACAAATTCAAACTAATACATTTTATCTAGGAAAAAAAAGAAGAAAAAAGAGGCAAGTTTACTCTACATCTGAACTAACTAAATTGGAAGTCATATCTATTATACATTTTGTACAAAATCAGTGCTCAATTATTATTTACCTCCATGATGTAAATAAACAGGCATGTGTCTATTCAAGAACCATTTGACTTGAACTTTCTGGCATTCATAACAGATAGGCATCTGTTATGTTTTGATGACATTCTATTTTCAAACCAGTGAAAACATTTAATGGCAATGTATATGATGTAAAAAAGGTAGCATTCATTCTGTTACATATTAAAATGACACTATTTAAAGCGTATTTACATCTTAACCTGTTTATAAGCGCCATTTTCTGTACTTATTGAGATATAAGTTAAAATATCTGTTTTGAATTGTTCATTGCTATGACAACCGTGCTAATTTCTCTTCTTCTTCTCACTCTGAAACCCCATGGGTAGTTTAGGGCTTTGTTGAAGATGTGACTGAGGAGGCCCATCACGACTGTGGCATTTGGAGATGAGGGAAATAACATTCAAAGGCATTAGAGTCAATGAGGAAAAAAGCAAACAATACAATCAATACAAAAATCCTCTTCTTTTATGAGAGAAAATGACGAGCTTCACTTGGGTTTGAAGGTGACAGTGATGCAGTAGACTTGGCCAGCTGAGGTCTGTGAACCTGGAAGTAATAAATAACAATCTTTATGTCAATTTAATTTTGTTTTATGTTGTCGTATTTTTTTTTGTTTTAAACAATATAGATACCTATCAAAGTGAGGCTTGGATGGCTGGAGTGTGGATGGTTTTGGAGATTGCTGCGCCGGTACTGCCCCCTGTTGTTAACACTTGGAGTTGCAGCTGGTAGTCGCTGTCTGGTTGCAGTCTTGAGACCATCACTGATCTTTCAAACTGTGGACAAAATAATATTTATTAAAGCTTTTTGATTTCATGATGGGTTGATGTGACGACCTGCCCCTCTGTCCCACCTGTTGAGAGAATATCCCACTTTTTTTTTAAAATCAGTATTCTTATTAATGTCACTAATCGCTAAAATGTGAGATTAAATGTATCGATGTACAAAACAAGGTAGGATGCATTTTCACTGCCTGGATAATTTCCGGGTGTCTTGTCTTGCTGGTATAAAATATGCTTTTTCTATATAATCTCATTCAATTTATATAGAAGATGGGGGGATTGGGGGATTTTGTATGAAACTAAAACATATGTAGATAATTATTTTACATTGTTCATTGTAAAACTGCAAAATATGCAGTGGCATTTTCCCGTAACAAGCAGCAAAGAATGTCTCCTTTTTTATTGTTGAATTTTTTTTTAAACATTACCCTACAGACAGAGTCTGAATAAAAAAAAATAATACTCAGTAGGAGGAAGTGAGCTTAAACATTGTTATAACACAATTAAAAACTTGATTTTACATACATTACTAGGCAAATGTATGTCTTTAAAATCTTATTGCATGATTGTAATCTGTTATTTATTTATTCAATTATATTATGAACAACTTGTCCAGTATTTTCCAATAAGATGAAGTAGGTTCTTTAGGTCTAAGTCAAATTACATTTGCGTATTTTAATTTCATACAATTTCTGGAGTGTTTATTTTTGTCACTTATTATGTTTATTTGCTCTTTAAATACATTTCCTTTTTAACAATAAAGCTTTTTGGTAGTACAACAAGTAAAAAGAATAATTTGTCATATCAGTTTTGTTGTTCTGCTTTTTAGACAAAACAGGGTCACCGTTCTAACCTATGACATGTCTCACCGGAGCGATAGTCTGCGTTTGTGAGATGAGTGTGTCTTCTCTGGAGGTGGATGTAACTGGAGACTGTAACGTCCACGTGAACTGAAAGCCCTCCACAGCAGAAGGCTCCAGGGCGTGTTGGGACATCCTCCATCGAAACGTAGAGAGCAGTGTCCCGTTTATTTGTTGGAAGTCTGCAGTGAGGCGCTCAGGACGCAGTACCACCTTTCTGACCACCAGGTGGTGCTCTAACACAAAGACAATATGCAGTTCAGACATTCTCCAAACAATTATTCATTATTATTCATTTCCTACAAACAGAGCTATTTATTGATCTTAATTTACCAAAAATGTTTGAGTTACAATTATGTTACATTCATATAGTCATAAACATGTGTTTCTTGCAACTTCATTTTAAAATATGTTTTAATGTTTTCCCCATTTATTTTGTTATCTAAGATGTTACACATTATTTTATGATTCGTCAGTCAGATTAGGTTCAAACAATTTAGATTTAGATTTCTGTACTCCCTCATAGGTTTTTTGAATGATTATGTTCTACTTCAATTTGAGTAATATTACTTCTCGCCCTATAAATGTATAACTTAATCTTAAGACTCTTGTCTGTAAAAAAAAACCTAGCACTGTACGATAAAGAAATTCATTTAAAAATCATAATATTCTATCCTTGGGGCACTGCGTAACCTTTTTAGTGGAGGGTCCGCCACCTGCTTGTCTTGGAGATACATACATGTCAATCATCCCTGGTGCAATATTTTCTGTCCATATGACAGCTGTAAATAAGAGTGTTATTATTATTAAGATTTTCCAAAGTTATCTGTTTTTATTATTATACTGGGCATAATCTGCTTCTGTACCCTTTGCTGCAACACTGGAATTTCCCCATTGTGGGACAAATAAAGGTGATCTTATCTTATCTTATAAGTTAATGGAAATGTATGTAGCCTGTGCTCTTACTGTTTCAAAAGGAACTACATCACAACTGAACCTGTGTTGCCAGAGCTTTAACCTGCAGTTAAATTCAACAGTTTGTCCTTCTCAGTTTATGGACAGGTCATGGCTCATGTTCAGCTCCTTCTCCTCCAGATTTCCAGGCTCATGAGCTGCAGAGGCCAAACTTGCTCTGATTCATGATTGGTGCAGGAGCTGGGCTTTAGGTAGTGAACATTCAGATCAAAGAGAGGACCAAGTGGTTTATACACACTGCATTTCAGCTTCAAAACTGGCAACACAAATGAGAGACGAGGCGCGTTCATGTTTCGCTGCGCCTCGTCTTGATGAGCGACGAAAGCTGAAATGAGAGCGTAGACAAAACGCCCAACAGCCTCGTGCAGACCAAAAGGGTCAATTGGAATGTTAGTCTTGAGAACCAAAACAACAAATTATAACATCAACAAATTGTCCATCAAGACCAATGTTTTCGTAATAAAAAATAAATCAGTATTCCAATTGTTATCAGAAAAAGCAATATTTGATTTGAACATGTTTACCTCCTCAACACGGAGAGGTTATGTTTATTTAAAATCTTTTATATTGTTCCCATAAGATATACATAACCCACACTGTGGAACATTCCAGGCAAAGCTATAACATCTCTATAGTAACAAGCAGATGGCAGACAAAACTACTTTCGAAGAGCAACAACTCACTAGTTTAATATTTCCATCACTAAAACCCCCCCGTAATCGTCTTATTTATTATATGTTATCGAGTCATAAACACTTCATATCGACTTTATTTACCTTCTGTGTTGCAGGACAGACTCTTGCCTCCCCGGAGCCTGACGGAGGAGCAGCTCGGGGTCGTCACCCAGGCAACCGCCTCTGATGCCGGTTCGGACTGCATCGCCACGGCAACCCGGTACTTGCAGGCAAACAGCAGGCCGGTGATGGTGTGGTGTGTGCCCTGCGGAGCGAGAGAGAGAGAGAGAGAGAGAGAGAGGGGAAAGACCGGGTCAGGTTGGCGCGAGAAAGAAGAGTGATGTTTTAAATAAGATCCATGACTCTGCTCGTTGAAATACACACAAAAACACACCATCTCGTCCAAAGTTTGAGCAGAGGTTGGCAGATTTGCACTCTGGCTTGTTGGAACGCGGAGATAACGTAAGTGTTTAAACAGGGCTTCAGCCTCGATCAGCCTCACTCATGTTGTATGACCTCAGCACACTGTGATGTTTATCAGCGCCGCGGCCCAGTGATTGTTACTGACGAGGGGTTCGCAGCGGGACGTCAAGAGATCTAAACTGCCCCAAGTTCCTCCATGCTCCACTTCATCGCATGATAAAGTTAATTTTGCGGGATTTGATGAAGTAATGTTATTTTTTACATAGTGGATGATGTGCGATTATGAAAACATGTCGTGTTCAAGTCAAGACTGGGCCCTTTCCTAACAACCTGAAATGTATCGGACTTATTTACCGGTATTTCATGAAGTGTTCTCAGCCCTGTGCATTTTACAGCCTCTGGGGCAAGTCAGTTGCCTAGGATCCAGACTGGTTCTCTCAGTACATTCTATAACGATTTTAGTCAGGTCGCCACGCTGCATCGCAGGCCAAAACCAGACCGAGCCAAAGATCAGGTTTATTTCAGTGATGCATGGGAAAAGTGACCATCTATCATTTAAAACCAAATCAAACTTCTCTCACCTCAGATTAACAGCCTTCTGTGCTTCGGTCATTGATTCTGCAGAAATATGCAATGTTTTTCAGTCCCTGTGATATTTTTCTCTTTTTCCTGGTAAGCAGCCATATTTGATTTGTGTGTGTCCCTGATTGGCTAATCCACCTGTCAATCTCACCCATCTAAACTTTGGAAGATGAAACCAGTGACTCACATCTTTGTAAAGTATTGGAGAGGTTTGTATTCTTGGCTGGCCAAACAACCAAATCAGGCCCTTGGTGCATTTCAATCAGCCTGCAGGAAGTTTTACATGAAAACAGCTTTTGACTAATATGGCGAAACACCGGAGTGCACCTGGTGCCCCTCTCCAGCCCCCGTTCGCTGAGCGCGCCTCACTCCTCTGTGAAACTCAACTGAACTCAATTTTAGTCTGATTTTCTTCTGATATTCCGTCGTGTCTCGTCACTCTCAGTCGTCACTAGTTCTCGTAGTTACGACTGTAACGACTGGACCAGCCTTTTCAAAGTGTGCAACACGTAAACAGTCAGTAACATTGCATTTTAAGGCTGATTAACTATTTACTGACACTGCTGCGCAAAAAGAGCTGAAGGGAAAAGCACAAACAATGGCTTATTATTCCTGTCAAAACATCCAAAGTACAACGGGGATAACAAATACTTTTACACTTTTACACAGATTAAACATGAAGTCAAAATCAGACGCAACTGTTTTCTACTAGTCATGACTGGGAGTGTCTAAGCACGACTGATCCTAGTAGGGTCGAGCTAAAGCTGTGTAGTGTGTCCTCAGCTTTATTTGCACAGTTAAATCTAGTCGATGACATTTACAGTGTGTTTACCTTTACTGCAGTGGTCTTCTCCTCACCGGTGGCGTTGTGAGCGCAGGTATGTGGGAGCCAGCGCAGGACGTAAGGACCTGGATGTCTCTGCTTGGCTGTAACACACCGACAAAGACAAAGGGAGGTCAGACTGTGCATACTTTCCACATGTACATGCTGCTGTCATCTGGGACTGAGTTATGGAGCATGAAACATCTGAGAGCACCAGGATGAGGTCTGTTTTAGCCGCACGCCTCGCTGACAGCTCCAGCTCTGCTCAGGCTCTCAGGGCCGTAGCAGGGCGGGGTGTGGTGAAGTGTGGTGAGGTGTGCTGGTCCCACTGCTAATTCACAATGTTTTAGAAGAGTTAGGAGAGTCACGTCTTGTGATATATGCAAAGACGATGGAGGATTTGAAACTGTAATCTTTCAGTGGAGGGGTAAATGTGGTCGTGGTTTAGTCAAAAAAGCCTGTTCCCAATTTTCAAGAAGTTGTCTGTGTGGTTTTGCATATAGAAATCAACAAATACGTTTTCAAGCCACCCAGGAAAAGGGCGCATTGTTGACTTGTTGGTGCACATGAGCATTTTATACAAATCAAGCTACTTTAAATTATATTTTAGTGGTTCTCCATTAAAAAGAATAAATGAGTCCTTAAGCGGAAGTGTGATTACAATAGAAGTGCAGGTCAGTAGTAAAAGTGGGCGGGGTGGAACAGGGCTGTCAGAAGTATAAAAATGGAATCTAATTGAAAATGAATATTGAAACTCATTTGAGCTGAAGTACTGACACAAGAAATATCAACATAGATGACAGGACGAACTTTGACCTTTCCTGAACAACTTGGAATGATCTTGAGTTTCATCAGAACTAGTATAAGACCCCATTGCAACATAAAGAAAGCAGCATGGTGGCAGAGCGGTTAGAGAAAAGATCTTAACAATTAATTAAAAGCTGGTCTTCCAATGTAGTTACCAGAAAAGGCTTTGTTGCACAACTGTAACGGAGCAGCCTGAGTACATAAAGCGCAGACTAAATTCAAAGATATAGTATTTTGCTGATGCTCTTGTTTGTTTTCTACTCCAACAGTTAATTTTCCCAAACGTCAGAATGACAAATAGCTTCCATTGTGCTGCGAGCTCCTTTGTTGCACTCACAATGATAAGGCCACTTCCAGAAGACCTTGACTTGCAGCTGGTCATCATGGTAATGCGGAGCCGCCACCTCCAGACGCAGCGCTCCGACGGTCGAGGGGTTAAAGGAGGAGTCCGTGTGGGGAGCCAGGCCAGAAGAACCAGAGGAACCAGGAGAGCCAGGAGAACCAGGAGAACCAGGAGACGAGGAGGATGAAGAGGGGAGCTCGTTTGAGAAGTCATCTGCTTTAATGGAGAACAGAGACATCGTTCAGGTTGAGAAAACAGTAAGTTTGCCAAGTTTTGGCAAACCCCACTACGTAACATTTCTGCCAATAAATCAACTGAAGGTGGCAGAATGGTAAGCACTCTCACCTCAGCAAGAAGGTTGCTTCTTGCTCTGTGGGAGAGTCACAGTTTTTTTTGTAGAAATATCCAAACTTATATAATAAAAATACATTTTATTTATCAGTGTCTTTCTTGGCACTCAAGGACACTTTAGAAGGAATAAAAGACATCAACAAATACAACAGTAACACAAAAAAACAACAATACAGACAAATTAACAGTGAAAAAAAGACAATCTGATCCACAAATGTTGAATTCTGCTCCACAAACCATATTAACCTTTTCAATCTTAAAGCTCTTTAACAATGACAACAATCATGTTTTTGCGGTTGAATAATGTCACCAATTTGTGAAGCTATTATAGATAAAAAATAATTTCAGTTGTGTCAATTTACGACAAATTGGACTTTGGGCCAGTTTTTGTTTCATGTGGCTTGGCCCAGTAATTACCATATAATAAACCATAAACCAGGACAAACATCTGTAATTTGACAGTTAAATGAGAAATTCTACTATAGAGGATTGACCTGTCCTCTAGATCGATCTTAATCTATAGGGATTATAAAAGGTCTTGATGTTACGGGACCACAAGAGCCTTGAAATACTTATTTAATTCACGATAATAGTTTTTTTTTTTGGTCTAAATGCCCCTCATTAGCTGTGAGAAATGAGGCCACAGAAAATGCACAGAGCGAATGATGAATGGTGAAAAATTCCACATAAAAGTGTAAGTGTGGGGCTTGATAATTGAGCTGCAGCTGCTGTAATCCTCGGAGGGCCGCCCGATGGGTCACCTATAAATACCACTGCTGCCTGGACTCCCATTAACACCAGCTCTTTCCACTGGATTCACTTTAAACACAGCAGCTGCAGCGCTCAAAATGCTGACAGTCAGCAAATGCACCACTTCTACAGTTACCGGAAAATTATGAACAATAACGCATGGTTCTGCATCTGCTCAAGCTCTGCACTGCGTTCTTTTGTGGCAGTGGCATAGTGATTTGGCAAAGTTTGAGGTGAGCTGCCCTCCCTGATGCAACACGCTACACTGCTGTGATCGGCTTTTACTGGGAAACAACGCCAAACAAACACAACAAAACTGGTAAAAAGCTGGTAAAATAAATTGGAACATAAAAAGTTACAGCCCAACGGGTCCTGACAAAATATGAAAGCCAAGTTTGAATCCCGAGAGAACACTATTTTGCAGATGTATTGCAGATTATATTTTACAAAAACTAGAGTATGAATACAGTAGTTACAATTGTATAGCATGAAAGGGGTGGGGCTAAGTATGTAATTTTACTTATTCCTTCAGTCGTTCAATTACCTGTATATGTCATGTAACTTGAAACAGAGATTTTCTTTTTTGTTGATTTTTTAATTTTATATCAATCAAAATTCATTCATTCATAAAATGTAAGAATATTATTAATTTGTTCATGGTTCTAAGTGCAAAGAAAATAAATGGGTGATTGAATTATGATGAAGAGATGGCATGTTGACTACTTCTGTGTAAGTATTTTATAGTGATTACTGATATAAAACATTAATCAATCATAAAAAAAACAATCCGAAGAACCTGTAGTTTGTTGGCAGAACGATGCTTGGGTCGCCACTGGTAAAACGGGGGTCGAGGGGCAAGACGGGCCACAGCTCTGCACAGTCGCATTTGTGAGTGCTTGACTTTGAGGCATCAGCTCCCCAAACTACATGAAAAAAAAAAGCGTGTGTTTACCTGTGTGAGTGATTGTGGTGAACACGGCGTGCGCTTTGGGACTCTTCAGCCTCTTCTGGCCCCAGTAGGCCACCGTCTGGACCGACAGGACATAAACTGTCGCAGGCTGCAGGCCCTGGAGCCACAACTCGCACTGCGCCTAAAAACACACACACACACACACACACACACATCGTCAGTGAGTTAGTTATCTTGACCTCGGTGACCTGTGTTCTTTGGCTGATGTCGTCCACAGGCTGCAGAGCCCGGTTAACATCACTGTCATGGTCCTCCTCTGTGTATACACGCAGGATTTACAGGGGTTTAGTCCAACTGGGTGTGCTTCATGTCTGATTCAGGCTTTTAAATGGGCTTTCTTCAAACTGTAACATAAAACCAATGGTGGAAAGAGTACTGATGTAAAAGTACAATTACACGGCTAATGATGTACACAATTAGTAGTACAATATACTGCTGCCAAATTTGTACTGATAGGAAAAAATCCATATGAAAAATATTTTGTTTTATAACGCAATTTTTAAAGCATTTCAGATCAGTCTTTTACACAAAACTTGATCAATCAAACTGTAAAACTGAATTCAGTCATTTTAAACGGGAATCCACATTTTCTCTGAACTCTGGCCAATCAGAGCAGGTTATGCAGTGTTGTTATGTGTGTTTGTAGAAAGCAGCACGAACAATAACAGCCGTGCATTAGTACAATTGGGACTTGTACAGTACTAAGTAACTTCTGTGATTGAAAATATAATGATACACAGTTAAAGTACACTCAATTACCAGTAAACATACACGTTACCTAAAGAAATCAACTAAATTACAAGATACAGATAAAACGCCAGCAGATGATACAAGAGCGCTGGCTGCTGGTGTCCCGACGAGCTTTTAACACACAATAACATTATCATACAAAATATACGCAGTGCATTTATATTCAATTTCCTGTTGACGCGCACTCTTTGACCCGCACGCAGAGAACAAACTGAACTCATTCACACTACTTACTGATGGGAACACTTTTTTGTAGTCTGGTTCACTGTGTGTAAGAAAATATGGACATTTGAGTGATGAAATGATCAGAAGTCAAGAGTCTGGTGGAGAAAAAATAAACTTTAAATATATGGATTAATGCCAGATGATGTCAAGAGGTGGAGCAACTCAAGAGAAAGAAAATGACGACGAATTGGAATAATAACAGATAATCGAATGAAATAAAAGTCTATTTTTGACCAGAAAAACTCAAGAAATCTCAAGAAAGAAGTTTAAAGGTGCACTTGAATATTATGAAGTACGATTATCATTAAACATATCTATCTTGCATTTATTCACACGGTTATTTTGTTGCTCATATCACATTTATCTTATAGTGCGATGGGTCTCTCCAGGATTAATGCCATACTGTGGAACAATCCTGGCAAAGCAATGGCGATAAAACAGAGAAGCTACACAATGAACCTTAAAGGAATACTCTAGTGTTTATCTCTTTCTGTCCAAGTCCATGAGGTTCATTTGGTCATCTGATAGCTTTATTCTGTTGTTGTTGTTGTTGTTGTTGTTGTTGTTATTGTTGTTGTTACGACGACGTGTCTTTAGAGAACCACATTACGGGCAGAGGACAACAAACATCGTCACTGTCAAGGAGGCAATTGAAATACAGGACTATGAACCGGGACGAAGGGGCGTTTTCACTCTCACACACTTGGAATACCGTCCTGAAGAAGTCGGACAGCAGATGGCGCTGCATACACCTCCGCACACCGGAGCTGTTCTGCATTAGCCCCCTGTGTTTGACGGGCGTCTAATTAACAGGCTCTCAGTCGATCTGCGCCGTCGGCCTGCGCTAGTCACAACAATGAGATGCAGCCGCGATAACTAATGTGCCTGTGCGTCGCCGCGTACTCCGGGCATCTGACTGAACGGGACGAATGCTGCAGTTAAAAGCCGTTTCTTGGTGTTCTGCAGACAAAATGGGGTTGAAGTATTTCCATTATGGCCCGGATAGACAAAACACATGTCGTGTACAGCTGCGTGTGTGCGTGACTGCGTATGAGTGTCCAGAGTAAGGCCTGGGTTTCTATTTTTGAGAATAAAGTCACCTCATATTATGTGTAGGAAGCTGATGTATATTTAAACAAGACTACACCGGATTTTCCAATGCTTTGAATGTCATTTTTGGGTTGTGTTTTAGACAGGAAGAACACGCAATTTGAGGATTTACTCATGATCAAGAAATGTGACAAGATTCTATGAAAACAAGAACACAATGTACATATACTCCAACAACAACAATATATGCTGTATAGATTTAAGTTGTATGCCAGTGTTGTGACAATCAGCTCATACATATTGCCACAAACAGACAATTTGGTATAAAAACAGTATGTTAGACACATAGGAATTTTTAGTTTAATACATGTTAGTAGATAACAGAATCACCCTTGATTCGTGTTGAAATGAGACGAAAAGTGTTCCACAATATGTCATTGAACTTATATATCTTACATCTACTCAACCATTGCTAAATACAAACATTAAAAAGCATGCATTCTTAGCGTGCGTAAACACTTGCTCAATCACCACACCAAAATTGGGACTCAAATTAAACTAAACGCAGAACTAAATGAACAATAGACCAGGACTGAACCAGGGCTGAACCAGGACTAGAATGGGAAAAAAACAAATCTACATAGAACTATTGTGAATGAGCTGTCACCCTCTCCACAGATCTGACTTGCACCTGGGCCTGGTGACGAAGATGAAGTTTAACGCCGTGCTGTGTAACATTCAAACCAAAGCAATCTCCATGGAGGCAAGCAGCTGGCAGACCCTCCACGAGCAACGTTACGTCGTGCACCTTTAAAGTGATAAGTGTCGTTTTTTTTGTAATTTTTCCATTGTTTGATTTTCTAACTTTCTGTTGGAAAAATCAACAATTTTACGATTTAGTTTTATATGTATTTGTCATCATACATGGATTACTTTGGCTCACCTGTCCTGTTGTGGTGCTGTGGAGGGTTGAGCATGCAGCTGCAGTAGGAAGCCCTGTCACATGGGGGGCTCATTGACATTCCAGCCGTCCCAGCCGAGCGAAACACAGAAACGACTCTAACATATGAGCTGGAATCACACCGTTTACCTCTTCTACCAAACTATACACTACAATAAACTGTGTTGAGAGTTAAAAGGGCCATTGCAGAGTGAGTTTAGACAAGTCCCGAGCGTATTATCTTGATTGAAGTAAGACTTGTCCTGTCTGAGAGCCTGTTTGTGGAGATTATGGGCACTTTGGAGCGGCGGACCAGGCTTTGAACGCATGACATCATCATTGTACCCATAATTGTATCTGCAAACACTCACTTTGGAAATGCACTTTCAACATCGCTTCAAAGAGCAGTTTGGAGTTCTTAATACGATCCCAAGCCAAATTTGATATTAAAAGGATAATGTAGGCAAGTGTGTGGAGGGACAGATGGATAAAGTCCGAATGGGTCATTTTATTTTACGTTACGGTAGTGTGATTGGAGTAGTCAGTAGCGATGTTTCTATTACAAAAAAAAAAGCTTCTACAGCACAAAAAGCAGAAGCAGTCGACTAAAAAAATCGATTAACTGACTAAAAGAGGACGCTGGCCAAAGCTGTCAAAATGATTGGGTTATTTGGCAAAAAGTACAATGGAACGTTCATCTTCAAAAGTGAAAAGGCAGATTAAACTGCTCAGTCACTTCCCCCAAACTCCCCAACTCACTCACTCTTTCTCCTTTTCTGATGCGGTTCGTGTAAATCCTTTTAATCTGAAGGAATTAGTCGAGAAATACAAGATTTGGGCAAAGGACGAATCAACTACTGGACTACTACAGCCAGTACAGTAGTCAGAAATACTGTGTTAGTGTCGTTACTTAAAATAATATTATTCAAGTGGAAGTACAAAGTAAAAATAAAGTTAAAAATATCTCTGAAGAAGCGATGCAAGAGAAAAAAAAATTGAAATAATGAGATATTGTCAAATAAATCTTTTGTCAATACGAAAAAACGCAATAAAAAGTATGATGTCTGAAAACTACTCTGATTACTTTCTGTTCTGAGGTGTCCCTGAATGCACTCTGAACGCCCCCACTCGTCCTGACCCTAAATAAAGACCTTCTCTCCCTCTTCCTCTCTCACACGGTCCCAGTACCTGACGCGTCTTCCCCGATCGGACCGCTCGCACTCCACAGAGAACCATTATCCCGACACCACATCTGCGCTCCGTCAGTCTTGTCCGGACCGGCTAACGACAGTACGTCCAAGGCAGATACCGCTGTCCTTTTTCCAAACAATATCCCGTTCTGACGTTCCCAGAAAGACAAAGAGTTGGCGATGAAGATGAAATGAAAGAAAATAGCTTCGGAACACTTCCATCTGACGAACCACATCTTTATGAAAACTGTTGACTTTAGATACTCTTAAAAGCCTTTATGTTTGACTATTAATGTGACGAGAAAAGGGCAAAAGCTTTATCACCTCTAATATTCATCTTTTTATTGTATTGCATTACATGTACTTGATTCACTTTTTAAATAAACTGTTCTTTGTGGAGTCGTTTTTGAACTGCATTACGCCAATTTCAATAATATTTGGATTGAAGTAACAGTATATTCTTCCTTGAGTAAAAGTGTCGGTTCCTCTTCCCACTGTGAGGGAATCTACAAGTAACAAAAGCTTTATTTTAAAATTATTAAATGATTTTAACATTTGTGGTTTTTGCACTGCTCATTCAGATATGATGTCGTATTTATGTGTCTAATATTTTGTCCTTTCAAATTATAACTCTGATGTTACGTTCACAGTGTCACTCTTAATTTCCTCAAATACTTGCACACTTTTGCTTGAGTATTTTCTTGGATCCCTGCTTTGTACTTTCACTTGAGTACTAAGATGTTGAAGTACTGTTTCGCTTTGTATTTGAGGCTGCTTTACCCACCACTTTTGACTGAAATATTTGTCAGGTACGCATCTACACTATACTGTTATACGTATCGATACTGCCACTGTTGTTTTATGTGCGTTTTACCTGTATAAATAAAAAAAAAAATACAATAAAAAAAAGAAATGTTACAGGTCAGGTCTGTGGAGAGTCTCAGTAAGAATTCAATGTTTCAAGGAATTATTTTAGCAATTAAAACACCAGTAATCTAATCCGATAGGTCATTTTAATGCCATACAGTGGAATTTCATAGGCACAGCAATAACATGGAAAAAACATTTGTGCACCCTCCACCAGAAAAGTTACATAGTGCAGCTTTAACTCTGGCTATTTTCATACACTGACATATTATGAAAACTTGCACAGATGTTGTGTCTAAAGCCATTCTTATTTCCTACTTCAACTGCTTTAAAGAGTAATTACTTTGACACTGATATCTGATAAATAATCCAACAATCGACCAGTTAAATCGTTCTGCACGGTTTGGTTTTATTGATCACAGCTGCTTAGCGGACATGTTATTTAAAGCGGCCCTTAATGAGGTATGTGTGATGGCATTTTCATTGGATATAATTAACAGTAATCTTTATCTTTGATCTATAATGATAAAGTAAGTACCACTTGTGTTTAAAAAGATTGTGGTTCTATTATTGTCTATGAGAGTTTGTGCAAGAATGCAATTATCAGCTGTAATAAACTGGAATTCCTTTGCTGATTAGTTTAGTGTGTGGTTAAGTATTTTGATTGCTCATGGGCCTTGTAAATCAGCTCTGATCCCTTTTTTACTGCATAGAACATAGATTTTAATTGTCGGACTATTTCACAGTAAATTTCTATCCATGTGTTTCAGAATGATTAAAAGTCAGGATCAACAAAAAACGAAAAATCCTATTTTTTGGTCAACTGTCAGGCCTGAAACAGGAAGCTGAAACCATGAATAAAGCAAACGTTTAACTTCTGTTATATATAAGCATTTCTAACAAAAATAATTTTATATTGTGAATAATGTTTCTTAAGTAGTAACATTGTGATCTATAATTGTGAGGAAAATTTGCCTACAAGTGATTTCACAAACTCACAAGTGTGTTATGCAACTACCTTCTTTTTATGATACACCTGTTCCCATGTGTTGTACTGTATAACACATATTTGTTCATTGATTTTGAAGCCCCATGCGCAGTGTGAGTTTATGAGAAGCATCAAGTTGGACCACTTCAGAGGCTGTAAACCACCTGGAAACAGTGAGTCATGTGCAGGTGGACTGCAGGTTTACAGGTGCACTGGGCGTGTGCTTAAGTGGTGGTCAGCAAATAAAAGATTTTTGATGAAAAACGTTCACAATCAGATCGTTGGTAGACTTTCAAAAGCAGACCAGAATCATGCAAGATGCCAATTGTTTGTTTTCAAGACATGTCCAGGTCTGTGATGGATGCAAACAATCAACCCTCAATGCCAGGGGAAGCCTTGCGTTTGGCCTGAGAGGGGATATGTGCTGTGAGGAGTATCTACTACTTCAGTTCTGCACTGAAACGCCTGCCGGAGGGAAGTGAGATCAATCCAGTCCATCCCCCTAGAACAGTGCTTCTCAAACTGATGATGATATAGACCTATAGCTTATCCAAAGTGCCAAACATCATCACAATCTTGTTTGTATTGTACGTCTTCAGCCCAACAGCCTGAAACATCTGACAAATGATATGCTGAACATTTCTTAACAATAAAACACAATAATAATGACATTATGACCGCGTCTTACCCCTTGTGTGACTCTGGTGTTGCTGTCTCTGCGGCTCTGCTCCTGTGACCTGGACAGGGGCCGCGTGTGGACGTTACTGTGTCCCGGGTGTGACCCTCGGCCCACCGTCTGCTGCTGAGGGCTCCACGTCACCCTGTAGTTGTGCACAGGCAGGTCTCCTTCTCTCGGGACGTCCCAGCGCAGCAGCAAACCCACTGTGGCCACACGTCCTCTTCTGTGGACACACACAAGACGTTCAGTCACAAATGACAAATGAGGCTCACTGCTTCTCGCTTTAAAAGGTCGTGTTCGAGGATCTGAGGTCTGCATTCAAGATGAACAGCATGTGGCACTATTTTAGAACATTTTGAACCTGAGCATTTCTTGTTGTAAAAAGTGTTGTTGATATAGATAATATTATTATCATTATTATTATTATTATTATTATTACTGCTAAGAAATCTATACCAATCTACAAATTATTGACCAAATCATCAGATCATACGTTTTACCTTACGATGCACTATGTCACTTTTTGGTACCAGGAAAATGTGTTAAATAATGTTTGAATCATAATCTTTCATTTTAAGACAGCGTAAATCAAAGTGAATAGTCATATAATTACAAAACAATTTATACACAAATATTTATACAGTATTTATTATACATATCTTGATAGTGCCACTTATTTTACCTATTTACATGTTTTTAGTGGAAGGGGAAACCAGAGCACCCAGAGAAAACCTGTGCAGACACAGGGAGAACATGCAAACTCCACACAGAAATGCCCCGTGCCACCCGGGAATCGAACCCAGGACCCTTTTGCCGTGAGGCGAGTGTGCCGCCCAAATAACTATGTATTCTTGAAGAAGGAAAGAGTTAACAAAGCCTAGAAAAACGTCGTCATTCCAGCAGTAACTTCCATTCCGTTCCACTTCCATTTCAGAGGCGTTTCAGAATGACGTCACATGAACCCAACGTCGGGCCGTAAACAATGTCATTTCTGCAGAGTTTTATTTGTCAACTGTTTTCAATCAAACACGCTTTATGTATGTGTTTTTATCAGCATGTTACGCAGAAGCTTCCATCATGACCTCACCTCTGTCATTAAAACTTTTATAAGAATGTCACTGTGGTGATCTTAGCAACGACGAACTCACAGTGAACTCTGCAATCAGGGAAGCGAGCAGACGAGAGGGTTCACGGGAGACGCCAACAAGAGCGGCGTTTAACTTTCTATATTTAGTGCAAAGTCTGCAGCTTTTGATACGTGCAGTTAGAAAGATTGCGCAGAAAAGTGACTGGAATGTTCCACAGTGTGGCATTAAACTTGTAGGTCTGGCATTTATTAAATTCCAGATGCTTTTATTGCTGGAAAATACGTTTAGACGAGTTTAATGCCATACTGTGGAAGATTCCAGACAAAGCGACGGTATCGCCATGGAAGAAGCAGGTGGAGGACCCTCTGTGCGAGTATTATTACGTGAGTATGCAGGTATGATTTTGCTGAAATGGAAAATGCGGAGGGAAATATAGGAAATGGAACATGTTTGAAGTCAGCGGTTAGTTAAACCTATATTTCTTTTGTACTTTTTTAACCTATTAATAGCTTAAATACGGCGATTGAAGGCGAATAGACAGAACATTTTTACTTTTACGTTGAATCATTGATCAAAATCAGAAACAGTTGACATCCTGATTTAACGGCACAGTATGTTTTTTTTTGTTTGAGTTTGTACATTCCAGATAACGATTAACGTAAATAGTCGCCAAGTGGTTTCAGCCCGGTATTACAGCCAAAACGCACATGAGTATAGAAATGTGAAGGAAATGTATCGATGTTTCTGTGATTCTGCCTGAGAAACCAGACTTATCATCTTATCAGGCCCACAGTCTCCACCCTTTGTTTATCTGTGACTGTCTTCAAGTGTGAAAGTTAATCAACGTGTGAACAAAAGTCACTGTGACTCTTTGTACTTCAGGTATGAAATACTCAGAGCACAGGGGCTCGGGGTTGGACCGGTCCATGGACAGGTCTGGCCGGGTCTTGTTCTATCTATATCGCTTGTAACAAAGACTAAACCTCATTCTATTTCATAACTCAGCGAAGCTTGAAAATGGATAGTTATTATCAATATTTATTTTCTACAACAGTAATATTTCTGGTGAATACATTTTACTCTACCTTAATGCTATTTTAATAATAATAATAATACTTTTTTCAGTATATTTTCTTTACCTTTCAGTAAACTGTGAACGAGCCGAGGAGGAGCTCCACTCCACGGTCTGGTTCTCCACTCGGATGTGCTGAGGGGGTTCAGGAGGGGCTGGATCTAGAACAGAACACTCTTGTGAACACTGGGCGATCTTAGATGAACATGTATCAGGCAACGGCATCCTTTCATTTCCGGTTCAGGGACGTAAAGATCAGCATAAAGGCATATTTCTGAATCAATAAAGCATTTGTCGTCAGCGTCCTTGTAAAATCATTTGTTTTCTCACAGATACACTAATTTAACGTATCTTTTTCACCCTCTTGTTCCTATTCTCGTGTCTTGTTTGGTTATTTGCGCTGGTCGTTACTAATGTTTGCGAAACAATTGCCCTTCAGGGATTTCATAAAGTGTTGAAGTTGAAAAGTCAAACCAATCTTAACGAATTTAAGACTTGTACGTTCTTGTACTTATATTTCATTGTATTAAAAAATCCATCAGAATCCAGTTGATGATGTAATACACTGACTTCATAATTGGACTGCAACAATGAATGGACTAATAGTTTTTTGATAAGAAAAACTGCAGAATTGTTAAAGCAAAATGGGGAAAAAAAGAATATGATTTTTCTCATCGATACACTTTATTCATAAATACAGTACTCTCAATCTAAACGCTTTCAATCATTGTATTTCAACCTTTATTTGGTCGATAACGCATTTAAAAACTCTCAATGTACAATAGAAATTATTGTCGATTACTAAAATATTCGTTAGTTGCAGCCCTACTCCTAATTTGCTTTTTTTGCAGTTTACTTTCTATAAATCCCAAATTGTAGTTGTCTTTTGAACTCATCTGGTCATTTCAGAAGAACATTAACTCATATTTGGTTCTTCAGACTGTGCGGCTGCCCACGAGCTTAACCTAATTGTCTAATAACCCGGTGCTTAATGCGCTGCAGTGAAAGAAAATAGAGGGAGGCCGCTCCGATTCCAGGGGGGAAGGCCAATTTCCTTTTGCCCTTGTTCGAGTCCTCCACGACAATTGGATTTAGAGCTTCAAAAGGTGAGCGATACAGGAGACACAGAGGGTTCCTGCTCAGTAGCCATGAGACCACCGCCGCCATCAGCCTCCCCAAAGGTCCAACTCCGACCGCGCTCCTGCGTTTAATTACCGGGCCGCATTCTGTGTTCGATTAGAAACTACAAAATGTATCTGATTAGGACTACATTCCCCACGAGGCCCCCAGGCTGTCCTCCGAGATCAAAGTCAGAGCTGTTATATCAGAGTACAAGGCTCGTCCCTGCGTCTGTGTGGTTCGTCTCGTCCCACAGCAGCGTCGCACTCGGCAGTAATTACTTTAAAGTGATGCTTTGGGTTTGAAGCGAAGTTGCATGTGGTAGTAAATAGTTAGTGCTTCACTTTAGATGACTATCACGGCAGTGGACTGAAGCAGACGAGCGCTGGCGGGATTTTAAAAACATACTTATGGTATTTATCGCGTTGTGGAGACGGAAATCTGTAAACGCAGTCACTTCACGGGGAGCTCGTGCTTTGAGGTCTTTCTGCTGCTATTAGATCAACAAAATCCTTGGTTAAGACATTTTCTTCTTACATTTTTTAATTGTTTGGTCGGTTAGTTGGTGCAATCCTTCATTTGTCCATTGCAGAAAAAGTAGAAAATGTTTAAAAGGTTGTCAATAACAAAATAAAACATTACCCATATGACTATATACCTCAACGTCACAATCTTAGAACAATTGAAAATAACAAAATTAGTCCATGACCAGGGCTAGGTAGAAGCTTAATTGTGCTAGTTTAGGTTATGGTTAGGGTTTGGGTTAAGGTTAGACAAGTAGTAGTTATTGTTAAGGTTGGGCTCAGTCTTCAGGAAATAAATGTACTGTAAATCAAGAATATTCCCAACATGTGTGTGTATCTTACCTACGTAAAACCGCAATGACTGATTGTCAAATGTGACAAACTAGGTCCTGGCGCTCACAAATGCTTTGGCACATTGTACTTACGGTTAAGGCGCGGTTAAGGTAAGGTACACGTTGACATAACATGAATTCTTTTAGGCGTCGACACCGCTTTAGAGCAGTGAAAGTGAAGCAGAGGAAAACCGGCAACGCTCGGGTAATCCTAGCGACGCTCAGGGCTCTTTTTCTTTTTTACAATCAATACATACTTGGTAATTATCCTGGTTTTTGGCACAAACTTCTCCTTTTACTCGTGATGCGTTCATATTGTCCTGGTTTGGTCTGGACATATCCTGATGGACTCGCTTTCATCCAGATCTAGTCCTGGTTTAGTCGTGGTCAAGTCCAGGTTAATCCCGTTACAATGTTGATATAACATGAGTGCACGAGTGAACAAAAAATATACATTTTCTCCACCAACTAATACCTAATTAAAAGACACTCTCATCAAAAATCCAAAACAGTTTCCTGCAGAGCTCAAAATGGTTTGTACCACCTTGTGATGTCACATGTCTGATTCCACGGAAAGCGAAAGTTAAAAACAAGCTTCTCCTTGGAAACAGATGTATTCGTTTGATGCCACATTGAAATGTTATAACAAGCAAGCAGGAGGACACACGTCCAGGCCAAGTACGAGTCAGGTCTATGGACACTGACGCCCGCTCATAGTAAGGATGTTTTCAGGGTAATAAAACAATCCAAAATGAGTTATTTTAGCTTGCTCACAGTGTCAAATTGTTCAAGGTACTTTCAGTGTTTTGTAACTTATGTTCATTGTTTGTTTGTGTGGTGTGTTTTTTTTTTCGATGTCTTGTGCGCTTTTTACTGTATTTGCACATGTCTTTGCAATGTGTTTTTTAACTGCAAATGGCAAATAAACTAAACTAAACTAAACAATTTGGCTGAAAAGGTTACATTTTAAGTTATCCTTGACGCCCTCCTCCATCCACCACCCTTCGCCAGCCTCTTTTACTACTTCAATCCGAATAACATGCATCTCAACATGAAGCATTTGGAGCATTTAGCATTGCTTCCGTCCCTCGAGTACCAGCACGAAGCTCGTCCTTGGTGTGCCCCGTGTAAAGACGGCGTTTCCTCAGATCCACACATTCCTCCGCCACCACAGCTGCTCATCACTTTGAAAAGCTCATTTCGAGAGACCACCGGCTTCCTCACAATCAAACGCTCGCTCTAGTTAGCATCGGGTCACAGCCACAGCGCATGAACTGCAGCTACCCCGACATGTGCCAGCTTCCTGATTTGTGACCCCGCGACCTCTCACCCCTGACTAATCAGTGTAATGAAGGGGGAACACAAGATGCGAGACCCCATCAGATGGCATTCGAAGTGCGTGGTTCCAAACTTTGACCCGGCTCCTCTGGGTTTACGCGGACTCAGACCATGTCTCAGAGCGCGAATGTGGCATAGGACACGGAGGATGTTTATTGCACGCTTTTGTCAAACTGTATTTACAACTCAGCAAGGCATTGGGACTGGGTCAACACCGGCAAACACGTTTACCAGACTTTTACGTAACGAAGAAAGACATCTGCACGCGACTGTGTGAATGATATTGAGAAAAATGTATATCTTTCTTTGGCGTTTGTGCTTAAATGTTGCCGTAAATGTAATAATGCACAAATTGTGACTGGGCTGTAAATTATTAATTATTATTTTAGTAGTCGACAAGTCAGCAACTATTCTTTAGTCTTTAACGATTATTTCCATTTAGAGTCTGTGGTTAAGATAACAATTACAATGATTAAAATGTATTTATAATTGTCGACTAGTCATGATTAGTGGATTAGCCCTAAAAGTAAATGATCTTGTTAATTTTATCTTATTTTTGAATCTGTACTTTTAACCACCATGTTTACCTTATACTATGCTTACACAACCCAACAATATTTAATTAAGTACATTTATTATTGAAATATTGACCTGAATTTTTGTTTCTTGGTGGTTGGTATTTATAAATGTATGAGCAGGTTTACTACAGATCAAAAAGAAGATTTTATTACAACCAATACATCCAAAAAGTGGCCAATCATTTCTAATTTACTATGTCATTCCTTACAAAAGTTGATATGGCTTAAATCAGAGAAACAAATAAGCGTTGAAAATGAATGGGAACATCAGCATTCGTTTGTTTAAATGTGGTTGTTTAACAGTTTTGCAGGTTGTTCGGCACATTTTTACACGTTTAAGTTTAAGTGGGGAAAAACCTACAAAAGTACCGTAAAAGTCGAACTACAAGTCGCTATGTTTCACACGCTTTGAACATTTATATTGTCAATGTACAGACTAGCAACTACATAAAACCAAAGCTATTCCCAAGGGTTCCTTAAATGCCTGAGGAATCTAACATTTTGATATTCTTGACAGCAGTGGAAAATATTATCCCAGACACCTCTCGCGAGTCTCCCATGTGACTTTAACTGATAACGTTAAAGCGTATTTGTCTTTTTCCATCGCTGGCTCCGGCCCCGTTCTTCACGTACAAACATGATGTATGCGTTCTGGCAGCGCGCTCGTATTCCCCGCCAGTCCTGGATCAACACCAAACCGTGTCTGCTGTACATTCGGTTCGGGGCCTCCTATTGTTGGGTCCTTTTTCAAGTCCCGTCCCCCGAAAAACACACATAGCAGCACCGCGTCGCCTGCTCGGACTGGCCAGCGCTCGGACCAATGTGCAATGCAGATTAAAACACAAACTTACACAATTTAACTAAAAACATTTTGTATTTTTGTTTGTTTGACTAAAGACATGTTCCGTGCATTAATTGGTCGACTAAATGGGGTGTGGCACTGGTGAAAACACTGATAAATAAATATATTGTAGAAATAAAATTAAAAAAAAAATACATATTGAAAGAAAGACATTCCATTTTAAGATAAAGATAAAATTGCTCAAATAAATTACATAAACTAGTCTTTGAAATCAGCTTTGGTATCAATTTACTGCTATTAAATATTATTAATCTGACCTTCCATCATGGACACATTCACCGTCAATAACAATGAAGCGATGGAAAAAGTCATACAAATATCTCGGCACCATAACTGACCACAAACACTGAACACGTCTCCTCAAAATGCAAACAACATCTCTCTTTTTTCCCCTCCGTGAACTTCGCAAACTCCAGGTTCACCAATCGGTTCTGTGTCTGTTTTCTACAAATGCTTCATATAAGACATCCTCAAATGTAATTATTATTATTACAGCCTGGTTCAGTTCAGTCATTCTCATCCGCTGGAATATTCTTGAAAATATATTCAAATCATAAGACAGCAGCAGGAATCACCTCTACACTCACATCAGGAGCAGGTTCAGGTCCCTCACACTCAGGGCCACATCCAGCTCCCTAGCGCTGAGACAAAGGCCTGCTTTGTTATTTATTTATGTATTATGAATGTGCTTTTATGGATGGATGTGTTGTTCCTAAAGGATAAATAAAGTGATTTTTTTTTGTGTGGATTTGAGCGTACAATACTTGTAATTGGGAGTGGAGCCGTTCAAATGAGGCTGAAACAATTGCTGTTAGCTTCATCCTTGATTAGAGGGCCATTAGCCTTAAAAAGCCTCTGACAGGTCGGACGACTCATTGAACTAAAATGCAGCTAAGATAAATATATTTAGAATTTTCCCCCAAAAATTCTAATAATGTTGTCCATGAATAGCAAATTTTTTAGGCTTAGAATTTCACTTCCTGTTTGTAATTGATGACATCACACTTGGAAATTACAACAGCAAACACTGAGCAAAAACTCATCTCATGTCACCATTTTTTTTATTTGACAAATCAAACTCTATAAGAGCACTTTATTTTGTTGAATTAACGTTTAGAAAGTCAAAAAAGTTGTTTCTTTGTGTAAATGACGCATAAACCTCGACTGGAATGAGTGTGATGTCACTTCCTGTCATTTTTCTACAGATTTTTCTCCACAAATACCTACTCGATTGGTGTAAAACTATAATTTATATGTACAACAGGTATAAATACACCAAATAAAGTCAAAATTTGATAAGTCATAGGCACTTTAACATGCAACACTACTTTAAGGAGACGCAATGACTCAAACTCAACTGCAGGTATGTTTTTGTCAGATGTCAGATGTCATCACATGGCTCCGATATACGGCTTACTATATTTAACGATTAAAACATACACAGCCCGTCCAAAAAAGGAGTCACCACAGAAAAAAGTGTCACGTGCTCTAATATTTGGTAGGATCGCCTTTAGATTTATTTCCGTCCAGTGTGTCATTATTCCTCACACAGATCTTGTACTGATGATGTGAGAGAGTGACCACTGCACAAAGCCTTCTCCAGCTCATCCCAAACACTCTCACTGGGCTTCAGATCTATAGCTGACATCTGTTCCATGACCACGGGATTCGTCTTTCCACACGGTTGTTTCAGAAATGAGAAGCCACTCACTGCATCAGTTGGGTTCAAATAAAGTGTTGCAGCTGAAAGATCATCACCCTCAGCAGTTATCCAGTAGGAGGCTCAGACCTACTGTATTTGCTTAATTTAATCCAAGTGGCGACCTTTTCTTTTTGACAGGCAGTGTATTTTTCCCAAGGGGTAGGCGATTTAGGCACAATCTCTCCATTTATTTTATGTTTTCATATTTTAATTATGATGATATTCATGCAATATTATGGTAAATGAGCAAAAACATGTTGAAATACAGCACAAAATGAGAATGGACTGTAAAATGAACCACAAAACTACAAAAATATCACTTTGTACCCTTATTTGGAATACACTCAGCAGGTCTATGTTCTTCTTATTTAGAATCAGCTCTATTTGAAGGAGCCTTTATATTACAACATACTCAATATTTCAATCTATCAAAACTCCAAAAACAACAATTGAAAAACAGTCTTTTTTTCTTGCCCACCTCTTACTATCTTTTGAAAATAAATGATGAAATAGTTCCACCTGCCCCCTGCAAAGCACTCACTCAGCCCAGGTTTGCCATCACAATCCTACGTGAAATAAAAACGTGTCGACCATAAGTTCTTCATATATTCTGTTTCCTGAATGTACTTTATGGGCTGTTTGAAAGTTTCCCCGCTGTGAAGACCTGATCCATCAACTGCAGAGACGCAGAGGAGAAGCTTTGTTTAAAAAAAGCCACAAAGCTGGAGTCGAGTCCACTTCATATTGATCTGGCGTCCACGTTGAAGCCCGCCGTGGTTTTGGACATCATTTCCCATTCATTTTTACCATAAACTTTTAGTAAATTTAAAATATCAAGAATTTAAAGGTACGATGGAAGCCATGTCCCTAATTGTGTCGTGTTCAGTACAAACACACATTTATTATCTAACAGCCACGTACTGTAAATAAGAATGTGTCATTTTTATTTTATTTTTCTTTGCATTTATAGTAGATTTAAATATATTCATACAGATTTAAGTATATTTTTATGGAGGTTTTTATGATTCCACTTCTGTTTCTAATCTGTGTTGCAACACTTAAATTTAAATTAAAAATGTTTTCTTATCTTATTTCAAACTTGTTGTTGTAATAACTTGGTAGTTTATAAAGTTTCATAAACATATAGCTGATTAGCCCCAGAGCAAACTTTCAAACTTTTGTATACATTTTCCTTTAGATTTAGATTAGCTATCTATTCATTATCTGGACTATACGGACTCTAAAACACATTACTAAAGAAATTAGAAGCCTTTACTGGCAATATTTTTTGTTTGGTTGATAATGTATGTATAAAATGTACAAAAGAAATAATGGCAGACCAGTCGACTCCTGAAATAATCGCTAGTCGCAGCTCCATAGTAACCAGAAAAACATGTCAGTGAAAGTGTGCGTGTTTGTTTACCTCTGTTGGAGATGTAGTGCTTGCTGGGCGTGGTGAAGCCGCGGCTGCCCTGGCTGTTGACGGCCGCCACTCGGAACTGGTACCAGCGCTGGGACCGCAGATCGGACAGGAGCACGTCCTCGGAGAGCGTCTGGGCACAAAACAAGAAGAAGGAGATGGGGAAAGGAGTGATTAACTGAAAAATAATTCATTCATTCAGTTTCTTCATGTATGTAATGTGTGAATGCAAACAAAAGATCATTTCCCTCAAGATGAATAAAGTATCTCTCTATTTATCTATCTGAGACACGTAATATAATGTATTATATTATATTTCTGAAACTTTATAAAACCAGAAAAGATATGAAAACATTAAGGCAAGTTTGGGATTTTTTAAATATGTTTTTTGGACCGAAAATAACCTTGACACAGATGATAGTAACCGCAGAGTCTGTCGTTCCTTTAATACATTTTGACTTCCTTGACTTCCGCAGCTGCTTCGACTGTTGCTCCATTTCATAAAATACAAATGACATAGTGACAAAAAACAAGAAAAACATCCAAATTACAACAAATTCAACCGTACAATACCTTTAGATTTTAAGCCACGCTTCCATTAGTCTGACTCAGGGCAGCTGTGGTTAGATTTAAGAATCACCAAATGAATGAATAATCCCCTAAATAATAAATCAACGTATCTAGAAAAGTAGCACATGATGAGATGAATGAATAGTTGTAATACTTTATGTTTTAATCCTTCTCGTCTGTATTGAACATGAGGGTTTAAGAGCCGCGTGCCTGCAACTGTAAACACTGTATAATTGGAAGAATAACAGACATCTAACCAAGTCAAACCTATTCACTTTGACACTGGGAAATCTGCAGTGATCAGTTTACTTACATACACATGTTTCTGGACGGAACGAGAAGTCTGATGTGGTTAGAGAGAACCCGCAGTAATACGAGGACTTCCACAACTGAAAACCCTTAAAAAGCCAACGCTGAAAGGAGAAGGTGCAGGACAAACATTCCATAGTTCTTATAAAAGCAATATCAGCCAATGCATTATCCTCGTGTCAAGAAAAATACTTACGTAGTAGCAACACTCGGGTCTTTTTTGTGTTTGCCTGGAAAGTTCCAAAGTATTTCCTTAAATGTACCTATCCACAGCAGTGTGGGGCTCTTTAGTTTGGGTATTTGTTTTATTTTTAGATTCTATTCATGTTTCTGTCCACATTTGGGTTTAAGGATTATTTAGAACTGCCTTATTCATGATTTAGTCGCATTTTAGACCTGGTTGAGCCCTGAAATTAGAGTTTATTAATTCATTTATTTGATAGGGACAGTGCACAAGTTGTGTTCACGTGGCATCACAACTTTCCAACATCTTTATATTGTATAAAATTGAGCTGGAGCAGGTCAGAATTCACTGTCAGATTGCAGATGTGTCGACCTGATTCATGGTTCTGTAATTACAAGGCCGATCCACATGAAACGAAAACTGGCACAAAGTCCAACGTCATGTCTGGTCAGCGCAACTAAACAAAAGTCATTTTCTCCACAATAGCCTCAGAAAGCGGTGCCATTATTCAACTCAAATGACGTGACTGCTCTCATCTGAAAAGGACGATAAACCACAAGATTAAGACAACAAGTTTTACTGTTGTCTATTAATGATTTATAGTGTTCAACGTTTGGGCATTTCTTTCAAAAACAGTAAATCATAAGCGCAATCTGTGACATCAACTAATTCGAGAATGCGAACGCAACCTCTTAACGAACTCGGGTAAATACAACAGATTATGATAAAAATGCTCATTTCCTTGTTCCTAAGCAAGTACAAAACATAAACACATCAAAATAGACAGCACAGGACAAAAAAAAGGCTGGTTAAAGGTGATTGTTGACATCATCCGCGTTTATATACAGTATTATCTTCTGTTGCATTTCATTAATTACGGGTGCTTTTAATTGCTCAAAAAGACCTCGCCTCTTCGCAGATCTGCCTTAACCTTGGCCTAGTTATCTCGAAGGAGTTAGACACGTTTAATGTCACACTATGGAACATAATTAAGCATCTCAACAGCACAACGGAGACGAGCTCCTCCAAAAACGCAACGCACCTTTAAAAAAAGATCAGATTTCTTAGATATGCGGGGCAGCTGTAGAAAAAAGACCAACTTTTCAAACGCCTTTTATGCATCAGCGTGGACGGAGCGTGGAAAATCACATTACTACACGGCGCTGGAATTCAATCTGATAATGGCGAAAAATAAGTGTTTTAGCCCCAAGAATTCCTGGAGATTCCCCATGTTTTGTCTGTCTGCTGGTGCGAACGTAATGACCGTCTAAACCCTTTTGTAAGTCTATAATGAGCGCTCAGACATTCAGAGGCTGCCTGTGGTTCTCCGTTTGAAAAAAGTCTGCTTGTTTACCTACCCCCCCCCACACACACACACACACACGCACGCACACGCACACACACACACGCAGACAGGACACACGTGGAGTAGGCGGTTTACCCTGGCAGGACAGGATTTTGGCCCGGGGACCTCGCTTTTAGACAGACGAGGTGGAAATAAGGTCTAACATCCATCTCCATAGCTGAGCGCTTTCATCATTCAGACAAATTAAGAGTTATGAGGTATAAAATGTGTTACGAACGCTTTGGTGTTCACAGTTAAGAAGGGTGGGAACCATTTTAGCAGCTCTATAGACTTTTGTAATGCGATATGCAACTTATTGAAGCTGCCTGGAGAAGTTATAGAATAAAAAAGGTGTCTTGTGGACCAATACCTAACTGGTCATTTTATATACCGGTAGTTTTATTAAACCCAAGAATTCTCTCTAGAGCTTTCATGTTAACATATAGGACCCCCTCGAAAAAGCGATGGACCATCTCAAGGGGCTATTCCTAAGTAAAGAAATAAATACAGAAATATATAGATAGATACATAAATAAATACTATCAAGTGTGTAATGTTACAGAAAATATCACAATAAACAATCATATTTACAACACATATAAAAGACATGAGCTCAGGCGCGTGCACAGATAGAGGCAAAGAGGGTCTCAAGCACCTTTCCCTTTGCTTTAAGTGGCCTCGTGGTCAATTTCATATTTGCCCCATGAAGACGAAGAGATGTAATACGGTTTTCACTCGACCAGAGAATCAAATAATATCGCTCCGCTCTCCCCGTGACAGCTCTGCTCTTACAGGCAACACCTACGTATGCACAACGCTTCACTGAGAGAACTTTAGCAGCCACAAAGTCATTTCCAAAGAAGTACGACACATTTTAAACGCTGTGCATAAGCTCATTTAAGAGATATGGAAAGGTGCCCCTCAAACCTGCTACTAAAATATAGCAGAATGAAAGTAAGTTGGTGTCATTAAAAAGTCAAAAAAATACTTATTCAACCCTCAACAGCTCAAATCTTATAATAATTATTAATCTCTAATAAAAATAACTAAAATGTCACCAATAGTCAGAATCAGAATCAGAATCAGAATCAGAATCAGAAAGAGTTTATTGCCTTGTCAATGAACAAAATTCAAAAAACATAGGAACTTGTCTCGGCCTTAAGGTGCAACATAAACACTGAGTAAACCTAGTGCAAAGAACAGGTACCATCAACAAATAATAAGCCCCTAAAATTGGCCCATCTTTCATTTATTGAACGATAAGTCAATTATAGTCTAATTCTATATTCTATTCTAGGCATTTCAAGTAGTGATTCAGAGGTGACAGTTCGATCACCACCGCTCCTGTTGTGTCCTTGGGCCTTCGAGCGCGAATGGAGATTGAAAATGCAGTATAGCTCTGCAGTACAGTGGTCTAAGAAGCAGCACATGTATCAGGCTCGGTGCCTTTGTGAGATTGTTCCAGACTCTTACAATTTGCTGAATGTCCTCTGGCCAAAAAAAACCCTCAACCTTTTGGGAGAGGGAACAAAAGAAAATGCTGTACCAGTTACCATTTACTTTGTGTGAACCAATTTCAAGTCAATCAACCCAATTTCAAACTAATTTCGGATACTAAGGGAAAGGCTTGATATTAGATTTTGAAACATTAATAAGAAACATAATTTTTGGGGGGAAATAGAATGAGTTTTCAACAATAATAGCTAGTTTCTTTTTCCTAGTTCAGATAAAAAGACCATTTTCCAAAACCACTCAAAAACTATTCAGGAAATGTCCAATTTAGTCCTATTTATGTGAATTTAGTCATTGTCTATTCTTGTTCAAATGACTATTTCATTCTGATACTATAACCCACAATATCTACACTAATGCTCTTTAATTATTGTTACTACATTACCACAAAAACATGTTTCCACTGTCCAATTATTTACGTCCATGTTGCTGCCATCAAATTTGAATTGGGATAGGATGTTGTTTAAATTTTACAAAACAGAAAGCACCACCACTGCATTAGAATGTGATCTATAAAACATTTCATTGTTTAAAAATCCCTGTCACTTTCAGCGCAGTTTCACTTAGGTTAGACACAACCGTGAGGATAGACAAACATCATCATTTTCCCAAAGCCTTAAATTACGACGGTCCAGTATTTAAGCGAAATTATGGTGATTACTGGTTACCATGGTGACGGTGGTCCACGGAGAGGCGTGGTCCTCGCTGGGATGGATGCCCGGGTTCCAGCGCGACTGCAGGACGTACACCACCGGCTCCACGGTGACGTTGAACTTGGACACCCAGAGCACCCGGACGCGGCCCTCCAAGTCCTCCACGAAACTCATCTCCCGGCGCGGCTTCAGGGGAACACCTGCAGGGGGCGCCACAATGGGACATCAGTTTGTACGTGTCAGTATAAGTAAGAGATTGCAGAGAATATGTCAGCAAATGTTATTCTCTGGCTTTTAACACCCCATGAGTTGTGTGATCCTGTGCTTTTATATATTTGTATTTATTTATTTGAATGGTTTTACCTTTTTATCAGAGGTGTAATGAACTATGACGTATATGTACTTCATTACTGTACGTAAGTAGATTTTTCAAATATCTGTACTTTACTTGTGTATTGCATTCAGATTCCACAGCATGGACTCACATACTCATGCACAACCCGTTTGAAGAAATACACGCTGATTGGACCAAAGACCACGGTGGGAACATGAAAAGGACTGGGAGAGAGGGAAAAGAGAGCTGTGGGGCGAGCGGGGCACGCAGGTGAGAGAGGAGGAGCGCGTTCACGTGGCGACGGTGCAGGTTGATGCTTAAACAAACTGACTGAATCATATTTTGGTGGTGTTTGAGCAGTGTTGCGTTGTTCATAAACACAAACAGGACATAGAATAGAGCAGGCTTCAGCTCCTCAAATCAAATAAACACTTTGGAGAACAATTATATCAGTGGCTTTCTTTAGTTAACCTTCATCATCGTTAACCAGCTAAAATGTAATGTCTTATCTCTAGCATATGTCTCTTCACCACTTGATTAAAGTTTAATTAGTTGTAATTAATTCATTTATAACCCATCATTAAATGTATTTCATTTTTAACAGTCCCATCAACAGTATGTTTTTACTTTTTACTTGAAGTACATTTACGATGGTGTACTTTTGTACTTTTACTCAAGTAAAGGAATTTCAACTGTACTTTTACCAGTCATTTTTTGGACAAGTAAATGTACTTTTACTTGAGTACTGAACTTCAGTCCTTTCTCCAACTCTGCTTTTTATTTATAGATACATTTGCTCTTATTTGATTTGACTGCTTTTACCTTGTATTCTATAAGTACACAGTGCGGTTTGGATGCAGTTTTCTTTATAAAATGTGCTGACATTTTTCTGACAAACATTGTGATTGGATTTGCCATTTAAGGTTCAGTTGTTAATATAAACATAAACATATTCAGGGGCAAAAAATATGAGGTTTATGCATATAAAACAAGATAGTTTGTTATATTGAAATAACTGCAGTCTTTGTGCAAATTGCAACCTTTCAAATTGCAGTTTTGTTGCAATTGTGATACATCTTGCAGTTCTATTCTGAAACTTTAAAAGTTTACTTTATTGTTATGATACATTTAAATATAATCTAAGACGAGGTGTCTGTGCTTTATATATATATTGCTTGGACAAAAACATTTAAACTATATCTACAACTACAGTAAATTCAACAATTGTGTAAGAAATGTGTCCCAATAAGTCTTTATTTATCCAGTTCAGATGCGGCACTCACCTTTAAATCTCATCTTTTAATCAACTAATGATTTCATTTTTCCTCTGTAGAATAGACTAGAAAGGTAGAAAGAGCCTTTTGAGTCAAAATCAGACTGCTGTGCACTGAGGGCATTTCATTATAAAACATCTTATCAATTATAAACTTGGACTAAAGAATCTGGGACGTTGCAATAACTTTGAGGTGCGACATGGCGGTGCTGTGGGGTCCATCCTGCTTTGCTTAGTCATCCGTCAAAAATCAAGAAATTGTGCCGGGAACAGATGAAATACATTTTCATAGAAATCATCCCAGCTTTAAGACAGACAACTCGTGGTTGAAAAGATGCTGGTAATAAGTCGTGTATTTAATTTGTTTATTATTTATTTGTCTGGGACCATGCACAAACACATTAATCTTATAAAAAGAGAAGATGCTTGGCACCAGATTTAGCAAAAACCGAGTTTCCATCCACAGTCCCTAAATTGTGTATTTAACCAAGTGCATGGTTTATATGAGAAAACATGAGAACAGTGTTACCTTTGTATAGATTGCCAGGGACCTGGCAGGTGTGTCCGCAGCCATTGGAGCAGCACTTCCTGGGGGCGGGGCAGTGCAGGTCTGAGGAGCAGCTCTCCACACAGGCAGCAGCGAAGCCTGTGGCCTTCTGAGGAGCCGGGCAGTCGCCCTGTCGAGAGGTCTTGAGAGACAGCACAAACTCACGGCTCGTCACGCACTCCGTCTGTTTCTGAGCACGCACAAAGACATGAGGGTAAATGTATATGTATAATGTATAAGTGCACTTTTAGTGATTTATACTGTTCGTAGGGGATTTCACAATTCAATGCATTGGTTTTATTTTACCATGATTTCCAGATGCTTAATGTAATTTTACAAATTCTGTCAATCAACAAACTTAGGCTTGTGGCTGACAAGCATAACGGACAAACTGCTCAATGCCTCTGACCAAACCATTTACATCATTTATACAAAGGCAAGGTGGTTAAAATGTTTTGCCCAAGGACACAATGTTGGAACTGGAATCAAACTGCCAACCATTGGGTTTGTGTGTGGACTGACCCACTGCGGCTCTCTATGGTGTTATGTCTGCATTATATCGCCATATTCAGCGTTTGTACTCAAACACATTGATGACGTGTTGGAAACATCTCTGCTTTTCTCATATTTTTGTTTTGTAGTTTCAAATTTGGTCTTAAACTGAATTTCAATGAGATTAGGTGTAAACTAAGGCTGTGAGGTTGTTTTGCCAGTGCCACATTGTCTTTAGACCAAAAATGTCTTTAGTCAACTACAGCCCCAGTGCAAACAAGAGAATATAGATTTTAGATTTAAAGCAGGAAGAAACATCTCCCTAACAAAGTAAGGACTAAATGCTGGCAGACCACAAGCAAAACAAAAAAATGGGACAGCAGGGGGTCCACCACAGTTTGGGAAACACTGTTCTCATTCTTATGACCTCCCCAGACCCCCTATGAAAGCCACACACTGTACACTGATGAAACATTTCCTATTGCTAAACTTTACATTGAATGGGACACAACCTCAACTTGATTTTCCTGAGCGTGGTTTCACAAACATAAACTTACCCGGAGAGGTCGACATTGCAGTGTTTTGCTAGGCTTCCAGGCACTCAGCCATTCAGCCTGTAGCATGCCTCAGCTATTGTGATGAAAAACGTATCTGTCCCTCGACCACACCACAACTCTACAAACGTTAATTTAACCCCACATACATACTCACACAAACAAGGAATATGTAGCCTACGAACAAAGTAGAACAGAAAACTATTTGGGATATCTTATCTAAATGTATTGCAGTTGTGATCAGAACGTGTACTTTAACAGTTAGATTTAAGGTATCTATCCTCGCATTGAAAATAATCTTGCATGTTTCCACGTCAAAGTGCTCACTATTCACAGGGAAATACTAGTTGCTGGAGAAATTGTGTTTGCCAAGTGACTCACCATTACCATGTGTTTTGGTATTGTTTTATTGCTCAGAAATATTGGACTGAGATGAATGGAGCACTGGAAATCATCTTTGGCATTGGCAGCGTACTAGACTTCAGAACTATGTATCTGGGGCTCAAAACTTCTGCCATGGACACTGTAAATGGATACCTTTGGAATCTACTTCTGACAGCAGGGAAAAAGGCCATTACAAAAAATGGACGACACAAGGACTGGACTGACACATGAGTGACATTCAAAAAAATGTGAAAATTACTTCGGACTAAATTTGGTAATGGACAAATTTGACGCACTTTGGACCAATTGCGACATTTACTGCGGACACTTTTACCATGAACTATATAATTCAAGGATAATGTTAAATGTATTGATGATGTCTCCTCTGAGTCATTTCTACTGTTATGTGTTTCTAAGTGTATGTTAAAGTAAAAAACCAAATCTTCTTATGCCTTTTATACTTTTATTCCACTCTTTAAATATGTCAATATTGTATGCTTAGAAGTACGCCCTCCCACAAAGTCACCACTGACTTTCTTCATGCTGCCATTATAGAGGAAGAGTAAAATTTAATCTTTGCTTCGCCGCATTTTACACTACAGACCACAAACTATCAAATTCAATTCAATATTAAAAACATGGGTTGCCATCAAAGACACTGCACTTGAGTGGTTCATTCTTATCTGTTAGACAGAACATTGCGATCGCCATAATCTTACCTCTGCCCCAATTGCCTGTGGTGTGCTGCAAGGTTCTGTATTCGGGCCCATTTTATTTGCTTTATTTGCTTCCCATAGGACACGTTATTGCTCATCTTAATGTGTCCTTTCATTGCTATGCTGTCGACACAGATAAACCTGCCGCTGAGACCAAATTATCCTGGAAGTATAGCTGCTGTGTTAGAGCGCTTTAACAATGTGAACAGTTGAATAGCTCAAAACTTCCTCCACTCTAACAGTTCCAAATCCGAGATAATCCCAATTAACCCTCGGCCATCAATCACCCATTTTCAAAACTGCCTCAGCCCCTCTCCTCAAATTCTACCCCCACAGCCAGAAACCACAGTCATTTTTTATTGTAATCTCAACTGTAAAACACATAACACTCTCCTGCTTTCTCTACTTTTGCACCATTGGTAAAATCAAATTGGTCGTCACCCACTCCAACCTCCCAAGAAAAAAAATCAATATTCACACAAATAGATAAAACAAATGATACAATATATTCCAAGGTGTCTTACCTCACAGGACTTTGGAGACATCACTTTCTTGGTTTCCCATAATTCTTTGCATGGCTGAAGGCACTGCACAGAAAGTCAGGCAGCATTTGAATTTAAAACACAAGTCAATATGGAATGAATGTACAAGTTTTGTATTTCAGATAACCACCTCTTGAATAATTACAGACATGATGCAATCAGGATGGCATCATCAAAACCACATTTTAACACAGTGTCCATGATCAGAATTCTGTAATACTTTATATGATTTATATGATATGAAGATGATTGCTCTTTTTTTTTACAGTTATTTTTTACAGTTTTTTAATTTGATGTCATGTGCGTGATGGTGGCCATTGGTACCGATTGGCAACCATATCGTCATCAGTCAGGTCCAAGGCAGCCGTGGCCAGTGCAATAACACCACCACCGGTTACTGGGTGTGAATGAGTGAAGAATGCAAGTGCTAAATAGGCCTGATGAAGACACATAGGCAGAAATAGTTTCCACTCATCATTCATTAACTTTCTCAGAGTTGTATTTTGAGTAACATTTTACATTCCGTTTTTCTTTTTAAAGTATAGACTCCGGAAAGTCAATGAACCCGTTTCTATTAATCAATATTGTAGTTTACAATCAACGAAAAATAATGACCGACATGTGTGATTTTCCTCACTAAATACCAGGAAAAAAAAGCTCAATGCGTCCTCTTAAAAACGCTAAATTACATTTTCTATCATTTTTGACAATGTTCTTCTTGTTCCTGTTCTGTACTTCTGACACAACTTCCTTACACTGCCAAAGCCTTCTCCACAGGTCCACGCAGCCATCTGGTTCACCACCTCCTCAGTGAACCGCTGAGTGATGCCTCTTACCAAATCCAAAACAGACTCCATATAAAAACTGCGGTTTCACCTTGACCTCCTCCTCCTCCTCCCTCTCCTCGCTCTCCCTCTGTCTGCTTCAGCCCCACACAGCCTGGCTTCAATCAATCTTACAATTTATTCCACGTTTCCAACTTCAGTCGAACATCAGAATCAACAAAAGACTTAAAAACACATCAAATAAAAGGCTACCGGGGATGTATTGTCAATTCCTAATACAGATTTTGATAAGCTTATTCCACGGGCTGATGACAATTGACATGCTTTCACATCTGGTTCAAATACAACCACTACACTGTTTTTTAGGCCCTTCGTTTTGATAGATTGTAGATACTTTCCCTTCGACAGAGACTTATGGCATCGCAGAGTACCAATAATGGGTTGTCAGCGGGAAGCGTGATGGCCAGTTAATGTCATGAAATTGCTTCATTTCTTTTAAGTCATGGAAATACAAGCTCAAGTGATTCTCCACCCAAACTCTATCCCCCAAGAGCAGTGTTAACGAAATGTCTTCTTCCTAATGAACAAAATCCGGTTAGATAACAGTGCAAAGACGACTATAGGTGTGGCTTTTCGGGGTAAATGCTATAGCGAGCAAAATTGTTCCAGATGTACAGTGTTGTATTTGTTTAACTGAAAATTTCATCTGAATTTCACTAACCTTAAATCAAGGAAAACATACCTTTCTTAACTCATTGTGGAATGTATGTCAGCCTTACCTTTATCCTAATTTAAATTTTTCTAGTAGTATTCATTGTTTTGTGCTGCATCATATCGCCAAATTCCTGTGAAATTGGCAATAAACGGATAAACTGACAATGGCAATAACATTAGATTAAGATTCTGATTCTTGAGGGGTTCAAGTGAAGTTAATAGCAAGAAGAAAAAGTGACAAGACAAAAATGTTTTTCAATTCAATTCAATTTATTTTGTAAAGCCCAAAATCACAAAAGTAGCTGCCTCTCAGAGGTGCATAAAATAGTTGATTTTACAAGCAGAAAGTTAGAGAATCAAACAAAGAAACAGTACTTACACAATAATAAGTAGTAGTACAATAATAGCTCCATAGTGAAGCAGATTAACCAATGTTCACAGGAATTATGCAAATGTACCAGCATTCCCTGTCCTTAGATTTAGTTCTCGGCAAGGAAAAACTACCCAGTAGGAAAAAGTAGAAACCTCAGTGAAGGAAAGATCCTTCTCCCACGGACGGACAGGATGTAGATGGTCCAAGACTGACATGCATCCATTTTCACATAGAGACTGTAGAGCCAGAAACATTCAAAACAGAGACAGAGGCTCATCTAGTATAGCAGAGGTCATCCAGACTGATGTGGAGGGTCCAGGCAGATGAGGAGCATCCAGGAATGATGTGGAAGATCCTGGCAGATGAGGAGGGTCCAGACTGATGTGGAGGGTCCAGGCAGATGAGGAGCATCCAGGAGAGTCTGCAGATGAGGAGGTCCAGACTGATGTGGAGGGTCAAGGCAGATGAGGAGCATCCAGGAATGATGTGGAAGATCCTGGCAGATGAGGAGGGTCCAGACTGATGTGGAGGGTCAAGGCAGATGAGGAGCATCCAGGAATGATGTGGGAAGATCCTGGCAGATGAGGAGGGTCCAGACTGATGTGAGGGTCAGGAAGATGAGGAGCATCCAGGAATGATGTGGAAGATCCTGGCAGATGAGGAGGGTCCAGACTGATGTGGAGGGTCCAGGCAGATGAGGAGCATCCAGGAATGATGTGGAGGATCCTGGCAGATGAGAAGAGTCCAGACTGATGTGGAGGATCCTGGCAGATGAAGAACATCCAAGCAGATGAGAAGGGTCCAGACTGATGTGGAGGATCCTGGCAGATGAGGAGCAACCAAGCAGATGAGGAGCATCCAGGTCCACAGGTCAGGATTGTGGCATCTACGGTTCGGTCATCACTGGAGCTGCAGCAGTATTTGAAAAAGCTGATCTTTGCATGAGATTGTTGGTTAAATCCACCTGTCACACAATTAAAGCATGACTGAGGCTGACTAAGAGGAGATGGCTCTGGAAAAGTGCTTGAGCATTGAGCTGCATTCAACTGAGAAGCACTGGATCAGAGTTGTTTTGTTAGTTTTTTTTATGATACAGCGATATTTTAAGAGACGTATCTTCCTTATTTGAAGACTAGTTACAGTATTCAAGACTTTGCAGCTGTGATTCGTTGTCCACATATTTGAGGGAGAAAAATAATTTGAGTTCCAGACACTCTGCTTTCTCGACTGGATTGGACACAATACCTTGCTCAAGAACAGAACTAAGTCAAACCACTTAATTTCATTGACATTTGTAGGTGCCTATAGGTAAAACCTCAATGTCAAAATCCAGATGCACTGCACATATAAAAAGCCTGTCCCGTAGTCTGTAACGTAACCGGATCTGCGTGCGTGATGTGTTTGGTGAATGAGCTCCCTTGGGTCCCATCCTCGAGCAACAAGCTGCTCTGAGGCTTAAACTGTCAGACTTTCAGTGAAAACACTTCTCACAAATGTACACTCACAAATCAACAGGTTCTCTCTCGGCACACGGCCCGCCACCCAGAGGTGCAGCCAGGCCCTCTCCCTCCGCTCTGTCCACACACAGGGATCCAGGACAGACTTCACTGCTCTGCTCCTGATCCGTGTTTATGTGTCCCATTTTTACTCACGCAATCCCACTGCACCAGAAGGACCTCTATGTGCTGTTATCACATGCTGTTTATGCATTTGTAAATGGGCATTATTTCAATTACACAATGACTAGAAGTTCATATACATAGTGTTTAAAGCCTACAAACAAAACAGATCACTGCTGGAGAAGAGGTAGTGGCAGCGCAGACAATGAAAAGGTTGATGGTTTGCTCTTTCATTGACTAGAAGGGCTTCAGATTGAGTTTGCAAACCCCATAATCGGTCCGATTACAGGTTAATTGGGCTCCACGTTTTGATCAAACTCTGCCATAATCTGTTTAAATCTTAGGAAGGCTGGACTGTCTTGTTATTTGGAGCAGTACGCACCCACCAGACTATACGAGAGTGGCATACCAACTTTATCATTCCTGGGATTCAGTTCTGAAGACGTCAGATTGCAGATGGTGCGGCCGTCCTACTCATACTAAAGTATGAAGACAAAATCTGTTTAAATCAGCTAACCAGACATGTTACAGCAACATCACGTGACACTTCAGAGGACGGCAGCATGTCAGGGTTTACCTGGTCTGACTAAGAATCCGGTCTGAATAAGAATCTTTAACTTTCCCCCCATAATCAGCCTGCCATAGGAAAGCCCTCTTGTGCTCATTCATTCATTCATTCTCTACCGCTTGTTCCCGTTAGGGGTCGCGGGTGACTGGAGCCTAGCCCAGTGACTTAGGTCTTAAAGTGGGTTTTTCTCCCTGGACATGGAACAGCTCGTTGCAGGGTTAACAAGCCTTGCAGTAGTCAAGTACCTTGAACTTATAACTCAGTTAAATGCCCTTTACTCCACATAATTTAAAAGCAGCTATTTAAATAAAGATGCATTTTGTTGGATAAGAAGAAGATAAAATCTTCAAGGAACACTATTTTCTGTCGGTTGCATGAAATCCAATTAAAAACAAATGCCGGTGACTGTCTCTGACACTTGTTGCACCCATAGGGGATCACCTGAACCAGTCCCCTAACTTTATATGAAAATATTATTATTTTACCATAAGAACTACTTATGACCTGTAATAAGGCGTAAAGGCATTTGGCTGTTTGATGTGTTCTTAAGCACAGCAACCCTTACTATCAAATCTCACTTAGATTTTGTGAATCACACTTAATAGAACAACACATGAACCCGTATGTCCAAGCAAAGCCAAGGGGTGACATGATGACTTATGTATTTGAATGAAACCAACACAAAAAGGTCAGAGATGTTACTGTTTAACCCTGTGTAACAACATATAATATAGATTAATGACACTGGATGGGACTGTACAGGATTTCCTCGAATATCTCTCTGATAATGAATTGCACTTGGAGCTGTCCTGCTGTTTTATGGCCTCACCTGCCACGACGGAGGGATGACAGACGCTCTCGGGCAGGAAACCAGAGGTGAACGTGCGGTTTCGGAAAGCGCAGGGGTGCTGTGGTGAAGGGGTGAGGAGGAGAGAAGAGATGAAAGACCAACTGTAAAGCTGAGAGAGAAACGTGTCCGCAAACGGGACACAGGTTGGTGGAGCAGATGTGTGGTGTGTACATTGTCCATAAGGCGAGAGGGGGAAAAGTGTTTTATGGTAAATTATGTTCCCGTCTTGTCATCACATGTGAGGCTGCAGGATCACAACTAACGGTGGTTTCAATTCTTTTTGCCGTGCCACAAAGGTTGCCTCTGCCTGACTTTAGGTGTTATTTTGTGTTTGTTTCTGGTGGTCACTTTAACTATACTTAAAGGTGGTCACACGCTAGTGCTCTTTTAGATAACGTGAATGAAAGTGAATGAGTAATTTCTCTGTTGTTTGGTCATGGTGTCAATAATCATGAGAATACCAAAATCACAATGTTTATTCTCACAATAATCAACAGATTTTTATACATATTTTGGATACACAAAAGTGCAGAAATATCACTTACGTATATAGTTTTTATTGTTAACAATGTATCTCCAAAACAACAATTTCAACCTTATTTTTCCACATACGACAATGTATAGTCACATCCAAATGGACACACTTCAGATTTAGTTTGGTCTCTGGTCAAAAGTAGCGGAACAAATTCCAAAAATCCCTTTGAAAAGCATGTTAAAGACTCTTGCCAGACCAGGAGGAAGATGAAAAATCAGCCCGGCCAAATCCAACCTGGCAGAGCGCTACAAAGAGGAGAAAGAGAGAAGAAGGGAGAGAAAAGACAAATGAGATACTTTGGTGCTTAAGATCGTCACCTTGAAAATGTGCACACGGCCAGGACACAAGGCCAGACTATATTAGAATATTAGTTTAATTGCAATTTTTTGGCAAGTATTGTGATTCAATTTGGATTTGGTTTTTAAATAGTTTGATTTTGCTTTGAATTTTAAACATCTTCAGAAACAAACAACAAAATATAAACTGCTAGTTCAATACAAAAATCCCATGCAATTCCAGCAGGTTTTATACAAGAAGACAGCATATTTTGGGGTTCGCAGAAGAAATTGTGTCAGTTAAATAATAATAACCGTTTGCTAATTGCGAGCGTTCAAATTGCAATTTTGATTTGATTGTTTGTACTTTTTATGCACGAAACTTACAGTACAAAAATATAGTCAGTCAATGCAAGAATAATATTTTCATCCATCAAAAACACTTCCAATACCTTAGCCTGTTAAGTCCATACAAACATCTGTTCTGAAACCGAAGCCCTTTGAGCTGATTCCAAACCTCCTTTCTGTTTATTAGAACATCTAGAATAGAATAGACGTTCCATGTCCCACCTGCTCGGGGAAAACACGGTTCTTTCTTTTCAAGTGTTTCACCAAAGAAAATAAAGGGTTTTTTTGGTGTTGCAGGACAAATGCATTCTAGAAGGGAACACTGTCTACTTTCTGGTGCATGTAAGCATCATTTAAGTACATGGAAAAGGGAAGGTCCAAGCCACATTTTAGTCAGTTGCTGTTTAAAGTCAAATTTTTCTAACAACAGTATCATATTTTTCTCGACTTTGTTGCATAGATTTAAGGTGGCAAAATGGCTATAGTTTAGCATTCAAATATTGTGTTAAAAACATACAAATATGAATAAGAAAACCTAATCCACAGATGTAGAAATCTGGCTTGGGCTTCACCACACGTCACTCTTAGATCACAATAGCTCTACATTTTATAAGATGACTTGTTGCTGACAAGTCACAAATAATAACGGAACACATACTGTATCTTTTTTGATATAAAAGAGTTATTAAAGAGACTTAAAGAGAACAAAAGACACAACTGTTTTTTCTTCCTCTTTTTCTCTCTGTTTCTTTCTCTCTCTCCTTCTCTATCTTTCTCTTTCTTTTTTTTTACGGTATAGCGTAAAACACATACTTGAAGACGTACAACTACAGAAGACGTACAACTACAGAAGACGTACAACTACAGTGGGTGGCGATAAGTGCACCTTTTCAGTCGGCTGCCAACCGCCATTAAAAGCAACACAGCACCATCATAACAACAACAACAACAACAACAACAAGAATAAAGTCTAACATGTAATACTATGGATACCAACCACCAAAGAAGAAGATAAAGTCTAAAGAATGATTTACAGTAGAGAGTAAAACACATACATTGAAGACGTACAACTGCAGTGGGTGGTGGTAAATACACCTATTCAGTCGGCTGCCAACAACAACAACAACAACAACAACAAAAAAGACAACTGAATTTGCCATCGTTTGCTTCTATAATTGGTGGATAAAATGATAAAATAACAAAATATTGTAATAAATGTTCTTTTATTAATTTGTTTTTATTGATTTAATTAATTCATGCCTATTATTCTCTTTCATTCTTTTAGTTTTTAATCTTTTTTTTGTTGCTTTATTTGATGTTATCTTTTTAAATGATTCCAACACTTTGGACACGGCTTTGGTTTATAAAATGTGACGTAGAAATGAAGCGGTTTGGAATATCTAGTTGAAATGTTGAATTAAATTACAGGCTAATTAGAATCTTTTTAACGATTATTTCAAGTCTTGAGTCTCAAACTGCGTCTTTTAAAACACTGCAGCCAAGGCCAACCCCCGAACGCAGCGGCATCTGAAACTTGTGCAACTGTACCACCGCAATTTACACCCAAGCGGTGGAAAATCAACAGCCGTAAATATTTCTGTAATGGCCGCTTTTTGCCGTTGGCTCGTGAGGGACAGACTGGAAAGTGTGAAACGCGATCAGAACGGGGCCGGTGTGTTTGCGGTGCGGCTAATTCTAGGTTAGCTTAACCGTATTGCGGGTCAAAGCAATAAAAGACGTTCAGAACACTTCCATCTGGACTCAACTAAAACAAACTCTGCGAGGGAGGTAGAGGGGGGGGGGGAAATGATCGAAGAAGACGAAGCGGACCCGATACCTTTGTGGTCCTTTGTTCTTGGTTTGTTCAGTGGGACGTCCCGCTGGCTGAGGCACCTGGCCCACATTACCTCCGTCCTCTGGCCCGTGCGCAGAGGGGAGATGAAAAGCGGGAGGGGCGGCCGCAGCAGCAGAAGCGAAGTCGCATGCGTTTTAATGACGAAGGATGATCCGGGGAAGACGGGATGGGAACCAGATGTGCGCGCCGAGCAGGTTCCATTTGACCCGTGTGTGTTTGGACAGACAAAAGCACGCACAAACTGATAAGAACAAATGACAAGTCGCTGCTGCTTATCTTCAAACTATGATTCAGTTTGTCTGGGAAAATTACGCGGTCGACTTTTGAGGCTTTTGGACAAGACGTGGTTAAAGAAGGGGACGAAAAGTGCTTCATTTTGGACTTCATGGAGATGCGGTGGTTAAGCATCGTTTTAGTTGTGTTTGACGGAGTTTAAAAAGGGCACATGATGTTCGGTCCATGCTCGGATAAGTAAATGAGATTTGCATGACCTTTCAAACGGGAAAATGCAGAAATGAGTGCACTTGTCCAATAACAACATGCACTGTTTTAGGGCTGACACCAACAGAACCTGGATTAATTCCATTTAAGCAATTAGTGTGATTTTGACATGTGGAAAGTGGAAGAAAGATGGGGGAAATCATTTGTAAGTAAATTAAGATCAAGATCAGAATGCTTTCAAACTTAATGCTGCCAAGCCCATACTAAGGAACTATCATGTTGTGATATTAGACGTTCTTTAGCGCCTTTATATTATTATTATTATTATTATTATTATTATTATTATTATTATTATGTTAAGACATTTTAAAAGACAATTCTGTTCAAAGTTGTGTAATAAAAAGTGCTGCGAGATGCATATTGTGATAATATCATACCGATTAGATATTGTCACCATATAATTTAATCTCCTTTAATGTCCTTCTCTTTAAATTAAAGTAAAAGTGTGTAACTTTCTGGAGGTGGCACGTCACTGCAAGATTACGGGGAAATAGACCATTTAAATCATACTTTGGAACATTCTTCATGGAGGCGGTTTTGAGTAGAATGTTATAGCAAAAGTTAAAACATTTCCGTGGAATCAAGCAGGAGGCTCCTACAGGCTAAGTACGAGTCAGGTTTGTGGAGATGCAATAAGTGCAATAAAAAACATCTTTTTTTTTGTTTAAAGCAATATTTGAAGAAACTGATCCCAGAACAAATACTTGAAACCCATAAAGTGCAGCAAACTGAGCTCCCTCCAGCATTCATCACATAAACACACTGTAACTAGTAGTCAACGTTTGCCTTTAAAAAAAAACATGTTAATATCACCAAACGGCAGTAATTCAAACCTGGATTTGGCTTTTAAAAGGACAACAGGGAAACCTTATTCAGATCCCAGTGTATCTTGTAAACTTGATGCGGATGTTAGCGCCGCCAGCTCCCTTTACAGAGCCAGCACAGTTTTGTAAGCCCTCTTTGACAAATTCACTTTAAATTGGGTTCATAAAGACACGAAAATGTTCCTCCCTTCAGTGCAAATCTACTACTCAAGGCGAATTTTCCTTCCATAACAGCTAATGACTTTGCTGAGGTGCAATTCGCTGACCCCTTGTCTTTCATTGGCCCATTTAAGTGAACCGTGAAATACTGTTGTTTTGCCGTTTTTGGTGCAATCTACGCTATAATAAAGCGTATTGTGGAAAACGTAATGCCCCCATGACGCACAACGAAATAAAAAGTGAGTTCTTTTAACAAACGGTCACACCTTGGGAGCGTTTACAGCGCTGGACTTCCTCAGCTCGTATCATTCGTTATTGTGATTAATATTGGCAATTACAGCGCCGGAGGGGGACCTGCTCATTTCTCATCTGATTTATTTGCGTTGGCGCGGCAGACTGACTTGTACAAATGAAGCTGTGTGCACGTTCCACAGACTAATAATAGTAAACGTTACACTAAGATTCATCGTGTGCAGAGGTGTGAAGGAGCAGCTCTTATCATAAACACTGTATTTTTTATTTTAAAGTGGGAAAATAATGCATTATTTTGGGCTTTACTGACAAAACAAGTTAACGATCAAATGTGCGTGCTGCTAATCTTCTCAACCTGTTTGATGTATGTCCAAATTATTATAGAACCATTTTAGAATCCACAGAGATGTTCAACGCCTTCAAAGCTTTTCCTCAGTTATTGTCTTTGGTACGTCCACTTTTTATTCATGTAGCTGTGAGTATAAACAGCTGAAGAAATAAGGCGTTCGTTCTACTCAATGGTGGCGACGGGCAACACATTTCTCCCTGATAAAAGCGACATAAAAGCGACATAAAAGCGACATAAAAGCGACACAAAAGCGACATAAAAGCAACATAAAAGCGACATAAAAGCAACATAAAAGCAACATAAGGCCTGGTGTCTTCACAGAGGATTTAGTCGCCCATGGCTTATCAGCCCTGAAGAGAGAGCAGAGGACAGAGAGGCAGAGGGCAGAGGACAGAGGGGAGAGGCAGAGAGAGGACAGAGAGGCGAGAGGCAGAGGAGGCAGAGGACAGAGAGGCAGAGGGGCAGAGACAGAGGGGCAGAGAGGCAGAGGACAGAGAGAGAGGCAGAGGACAGAGGGAGAGGGACAGAGGGACAGAGGGACAGAGGGACAGAGGACAGAGAGGCAGAGGAGGCAGAGGACAGAGGGGCAGAGGGACAGAGGGACAGAGGGACAGAGGACAGAGGACAGAGAGGACAGAGGACAGAGGGACAGAGAGGGACAGAGGACAGAGAGGCAGAGGACAGAGGGGCAGAGGGAGACAGAGGGACAGAGGGCAGAGGGGCAGAGGACAGAGGGGCAGAGAGACAGAGGGCAGAGGGCAGAGGACAGGAGAGGCAGAGGGGCAGAGGACAGAGAGGCAGAGGGCAGAGAGGCAGAGGGGCACAGAGGACAGAGGGGCAGAGGGGTAGAAGACAAAGGGGCAGAGGACAGAGGGGCAGAGGGGTAGAAAGACAAAGGGGCAGAGGACAGAGGGGCAGATGGGCAGAGGACAGAGGGGCAGAGGGACAGAGGGCAGAGGGGCAGAGGACAGAGAGACAGAGAGGACAGAGGGGCAGAGGACAGAGGGCAGACGGGCAGAGGAAGAGGGGAGAGAGACAGAGGGCAGAGGACAGAGAGGCAGAGGGGACAGAGGGGTAGAAGACAGAGGGCAGAGGACAGAGGGCAGAGGACAGAGGGACAGAGGGGGCAGAAGACAGAGGGGCAGAGGGGCAGAAGGACAGAGGGGCAGAAGACAGAGGGGCAGAGGGGTAGACGGGCAGAGGACAGACAGTCATCTAAAATAGCCTAGATTTAGTCAGATCTAGTATAAGACCACAAAGTAGAATATAGAAAGTGCTACTATTTTGTGTTGAAAATTATAAAAATGACAGTCTATTATGAAGAAAAAAATGAGTGTTTTTCTGTCATAATTATTGTGACAACACGACAGAAAACAATTAAATGAGCCTCAATTGACTTCCTAATTAACGCCTAAAACTCAAATGGCCTCTTCAACTTAACTGATCTGTGAGCCAGCAGGTTGAACGCAATTTTCAGAGTTAAAAACACATGAGCTAACTGTTTAGCGCTGGCAAAAATGTAAGTGATCTGAAACTCGCAGGAGCAGTGTCCAGCTTGTTCATTAGCAGCCGCTTTTCTCACACGACCCAAGACTCCTACGTCTAAAAATGGAGACGCACAAGAGTCTTTACACTTCACAACAAGCAAAACAGATCATTCATTTGGGTTGAAATGTAACGCTCATGTCCGATTCTCTGGGTCTACAATCCTGCGTAAGATTGTCATAAATATTGATACCCAGATAATATCGAATACTAAAACTATTATTGAAAACTACAGACTCATGTTTAATTATCATCACAGAAAAATAGCACATAAATTGGACAAAGTTTGACCTTTCCTGAAAAGTCTCAGAATCGACTTGATCCAAATCAGAACAAGTGTCAGACCACGTGGTAATATGACCGGAAATTTAACTATTTTGTGTTAAAATGTACAGTTTATTGTATTGAAAACGAGACATTGTGGTTTCTAAATCAGTTTAAAGTATCAGACACTTCCCTTAGTGTCGACGTTGAGTTGTGACCACCAGATTAGACCTCGTAACGACCTGTTGTTGTTTGTTTCTGCCTGATGTTGAAGCTGACCTTTGTGACCCCATCAAATGGCCATAAACCCTGTCGGCCTGTACCCTCTCCACCGCCTCGGCTCGGCGTCAGAAGGTTTGTGAAAAGAGGAGAAATTACGACTCAGGTGTGCTGCGGCCGGGACAGCTCGCTTTAGCGCCCTGAACCATAACGCTCTCTGTCAGGAGGCGGTTAATATTACCGATGCCAGCTCATAAAGAGGTCACGCACACAGACATTTCACACATATTTGTCCACACAAGAGCATCATTACTCACACTATACAAATGGGTGGGCTTTTGTTGCAACTAGAATGTACAAAATGAGTGATGTTGAAATGGTGTTGTCCCGGGCCGGAGCAGGAGAACAACTGAGTGAGATAAATTGGTGGCGAGTGAGAAACGAACGCCAGCAAGTTATAGAGACCCCCAAAACAACCACCACGTACGTACGAGTCTCTTTTTACTCTTGAAGCATTTGACTCAAGAGTAGTACAAAATGTCGTCAACGTCGTTTTGAAGATATGCAAAATAATAATAATAATAATAATAATAATAATAATAATAATAATAATCATAATCATAATTCATTATTATTATTATTATCATTATTTCAGTAAAAAATGCTTACTTATCCTGAGTTCTCACAGTTGTTTTTTTCTTTGTGTATCTTTGTTTGTTTGTTTTATTCTTGTTGTTTTATCTTTTTTAAAAAAAGTTTGTGTTTAAAAAAAAAAAACTTTAAAAAATGCTACATAAAGAGCTGACTAAAAATACAAATGTATGTTTATGTTTCAAATTAAGGTATATGGTGATAGTTCTGCCCTTTTTGAGATTGAATTAGTTGAGGTTTAATCAAGATAATTCAACCTCAACTAAAACATTTAAAGACATGTTTTAACACCTTTTTGTGGGGTAAATATAATATCGTTCGACTATTCTCCCAAAAATATAGACATTTTAACCTCTACTACACATATCATATAGCTTCGCCCAAGTTACTTAATTTTGCATGCATATATTTGTATTTTGAGATAAATATCAATATAAAATAGTTTCATACACTCTCCCTATGACTAAAGGAACGTCATGTAAATTGTAGGGTTTTAAAAACAGACTTCAGTTGGAATTTCCATTTAAAATTCCCATCACACGCAGCATCTTAAAACTGAGTCTTTTTTTTTCTGCATGAATGGTCACCTCCATAAGGCCAATGGCCCACTCACAGGATTCTAAATCAAGAAAAGATGAACATGTATAATTTATGTTGGTGTTAATGTCCATTGTGAGTCCCGCCTTAGCACAAGTACAACAAACAGTGGCTCCAGCTTTGGTTTGCCACCCACTGCTTCAGGAACATCCAGAGAGCTGTAACACGGTGCAACTGCCGCCCCACCGAAACACTGGCAGCTCTGTGCGGCCCGTTAAACTCTTCTCCGATTCTAAAAGTGAATGAGAGAGTCGTCTGCAGCGTGTAGGAGGAATAAACATGAGTGATTTGGCTCTACGGAGGATGGTAATGCGGATGTAAGGAGGTTATTTTAACGGAAACACACAGGGCGAGCTATAACAGGAGCAGTGTGGCGAGAGAACAGGCCTGTCTGCAACAGAAAAGCACAGTGGGGACACGGGCTTACTTTGTCTGCTTTACATTTATCTATGAGCAGTCGGAAAAGAATCGTGAAGCATTTGTCATATAGTCTTTTGCAAGATCTCCTGTCTTGCAAAACACAAGCTTGAACCAGGATTTTACCAACAGGAGCACATCTAATCTTTTATTATTTTTAGGATCTCCCTTAAAATAATGATAGTCTGATATTGTAATCTGTTAAAATATACACTTATCTGAGCTTTCAAAATTGGCTTCCTACTTAATTGACATAAGAATCTGTTACCAATAATGAACTTTGAATGTAGATTCAGATTTGGAACAGTTTAGACAAAGTTAGTTGGTGATAACAAGTGACAAATTGTTTAGTGGAATAAGGCATTATTTAGCTACATAAATATACCCTTTTCATTGTGTATGTACCAAGGGCAAAGTTTAAGTATCTCCATGACTAGACCCCGTATCTGACCAAATCTCCACTGACAAGACCACAAGAGAAATAATAGTTAACTGTGCATTTATCTGGAAAAAAAAGGCAGCTCAATAACACAATTCATAATCCCAAATCTCAAACTAACTCACTCCAAGCCTTTTCCTTTCCACTGTCCACATTCAATCCAGATAATCCCAATAAAATAACAAATGGATTAAGACCACGAGCGACCAAAGGACTAAACGGCCTCTCTGACCGCCACAAACCAGTCACACGGGGACAGTGAGGTGACGTGTCAAAGGACAAAACTGTCACCGTGGAGAGGCCTTCAAGTGTTTCTGTACATTTCAGAGCCACTGGTCAGCAGAGCACTTAACATTATCAGATGCCCTGTCTTTAGACCAGGCAGTGAGTTCACCCTCTCATTATAAACGTCTGCGAGATGATGAATGCATTAGTGTTATTTACCTGAGCGCAGCGTCTGTGGTTTTCACACCAGTCCAGAACGTGGTCACTCTGCAAACACAATGCACAAGGACGAACGTTAGAATGAGCAGGGAAACAAAAATAAACCCGGCCGGGGAAAGTCCTGCCATCAGAAAACTAAATATTATTCCTAAAAGGTCACAGCTAAATGACATAAGCGGCTGACATTTGTGCTTATTTACATGAGTAGGAATAATTATACTGCGCATGCGTGACTGTGGAGAGGAGGAGGAGTCAAATGGAGCCATGGACCACACAAAGAAGATACAGACGACGGTGAAAGAATTAAGAATAAAATGAGTGATGCAGTAGTAGTGTTGTCACAATTCTAACATTTTAAACGTGATCGTGATACTCCGGAGAATGAAAAAGAAAAAAAAAAAGTGATGTCCTGATACTAATTTTGATACGATGAAAACAATCTCACACTTTTTGCTGACAGCCTGCATCGACGCACCGCAGAGAACTGCAGGTTATTATTTATACTATAAAATGTTATATTGAAGACAGAATAATAATGTCTTTGATTTTACAGCGCGGCCGTATTGCTCCTGAAAAACTTCAACACTGTTTATCGAAACCTGTTTAAACGATCTACTTTCGACACCATACAATTCGCGTCTGGGATTTTTTTTCTTTACCAACCACCCCAGTGTATGATGTGGTACAAACGTCAATATTTCCGACACCTCAAGGGGTTTGGTGATTGTTGAGAATGAGCTGTTAAATGTTCTTGTTCGCATCTTGACACAGGATGAGGAAATAGACGTTTCTCTTCCGTGTGTCATGAGGAATCCAAAAGAATCCTCCTTGAAGTCTGCATTCTGAGCAACATTCCCACAGACGGAAATAAACAGTAAAACATTTGCAAATGCTCAACAAATCTGTTGAAAATATTTCCAGATTTGTGTCACATTATTTGGATGAGCAGTTTGGATTTGGAACTAAATTCTTCCAAGCTCCACCAGAACAGGCTTGAGAACAGCAGGAAAAAGAAGTCAATAAATCAAGATAACTAACGATTAAATATTTAGAATATACTTAAATCTAACAATATTAAAAATACTTAAGTAGTCAGTTAAGATACAAGTTAAGATATAAATAAGCGTACCAATAATAAAATACAACACTATGGGATACAAAACTACTGGTGTACACATTATTTATAAAGCACATTTCGTAAAGAAGAACAGTTTCTGTAAAATACAAGTATAAAATACAAAACAAATAAACAATATAACTAACTAAGCAACATTAACCATCAAAATTTTAAAAACACACATAATAAATCGCAGGACCATATAAATAACAAGCAAACAGACTTCAGTGTATTTTTGTTCACTTATTATCTTAACCCCTTGTGCTTAGGGCCCATTTTTCTAAAAACGCCTGAAAAAATGAGCCCAATTTCAAACTGAAGCTGTTCCTGAACCCTCTGGAGCACAAACAATCGGCTGGAGCCTTTGTGAAGCTGAGACTTTGTAGTTTTGGACTCTGATGTCTGTTTCACTCTAATTATAAGTAGAAACAAGCTCTGCACAGAGGAAATCAGATTTTGACACTAGTTTTAGACATCTCTCCTCTTTAAAACTTGAAGGGTTAAAAAAAAGTCCAAAGCGTAGGACGTCCTCCTTTTAAGGGGTTAATATATAATAGGGTAAAAAACCTTTTTCTATGAGATCACACTTCACTTTGATTGGTTAAACCCATGCTTCATTCACTCAGAGCATGACAGTAGGAGTGTGAGAAGAAAAGTGTGAAAAAAACGCACATTTTTAGCCCTATAAAGTCATTGAAGTCCATAGCAGAGAGTATAGCAGTATATGTCAACACAATTCTACATTTTCTAATTGTAATTTTTCAGAAAAGTATTACAATTAGATTAGATTTGTGATTTATGTACCATTAATAGGATTCTGTTCAACGTTCACATTTTAAACGTGTCCAGGAGACTAGTTTGTACAGATCTAAACAAGTGTTAACAGTTTCTCAAAGCAGAATAAGACGGGATGTTTTTTTGTTTGCGAAGGAAATTAAACTAGTTCAAAAAAATGTTTGAACTGCGCAGATTGAAATTGCAATTGCCCGTCCAGCCCTACTTTCTCCTCCTGCTGAGAGTTCACGCCCACACTCAAGGCATCGCTTGACACTTGCACATTTTTCTCTGGGTCCACCATCTCTCTCTCTCACTCACTCTTCCAACTTCCACCTCTCCCTGTGCACTGCCTTGTCATCAGTCCAATCAGCTCTTCACCAAAACAGCCATTACCCCGCGTGACGTGTTGCGCAGCCTTGTATGTGCGTCCGTCGGGACCGCCCACGCGCGCCCTGCCTGCCTGTATCCTAGCTATCGTCCTCTTCGGCGTCTCCGTGTGGGATAAGCCCTCTTAATGACGGCTAGAGCTGCATTTAGCCCGTGCACAGCTTATCTCTCTCCACACTCCACAGCCTTCCTCCCCTTTTCTCTCCACTACCTATTGTGCTCCTGCGTCGGTTAAGGTTAAAAGGTTAAGGTCGGTGCGATTCTGAATAGGTTAGGGTCAGTAATTAGGATTTAGGGGCTTTTCTTTCCACGCTACAAGAGCAGGAGAACCAATTTCTTCAACATGCTTTAAGGTTTTGTGATGACGCAGCAAAAATAATAACAGTCATTAAGTAAATTGAGGACTTTTTTTGAGACGGGACAATGCGTTTCCAAGCTGCTTTCTCAGCTACATGATACACCTCGAAGGACTTAGGAGAATTCCCAGAGAAGAGTTAGTATGTGTGAAAATGGGGAGCGCGCCAAGCACTGTTCCAATGCTGTTGTTTGCACCATTCCTTTCGTTCTTGCTGCTCAGCCAGGCATCAAGTGGGGTTCAGCTGTTTGGTTTGAATTACAGCAATAAAATAGGACAAGATATCAACATGTTGTGATGGCTTGTTCAAGATATTTTACATTGGCATTGCTATGTTTGTTTTATAGCATATAATTATAAATGAATGGGAAAAAGTGTCATAGATTGAGTCGAAAAAGACTTGAATAGATCCTGCAAACAACCTAAATAAGGCTAGAATTGTATTATTTGTATTTGGTAACCCTAACCCTAACCCTAGTACATTATATTTGTAGCCTATGTAGAAAAACACAATTTAACCATTGTACAGAAAACACTTATTCTCAACCCTCTGCTGGCCATATTATGCTAAATTGTCGAACATGAATACGTTGGATAAGTGGCAAAACCTATTCCATATTTTTTCAACTGACATAATTAAATGTCCTTTTCCCTCTATATATAAAAAACGGGAAAGAGAAAAAAAAACGTAAAGGCCGCCGTTTTCAGCCGGAAGTTGTTTGAGATCAATATTGCAATTTAAAATGTCCAAAATATAACAAAATATAATAAAATAATATAAGATTATTAATATGTAGTGGACAAAAGCTATTAAGCTCCAAGTGTCAAAGTTGGTTGTATGAAGAAGGTAATTTGAGAGCTGATGAAAGTCTGATGAAGTTGTATGTACTTCCTGGACAAAGCTCTGAAGAAGGACACCACCACAGCGTGCAGGGTTACTCCACTCTACTTCAGGTATATATGTTTTAATGAGAGAACCAGCATAACATGGTTGAAAGGTAAATTTGACTGACATGGTCCCAGTAAAGTATTAGTTAAATCCCATGCAAACTAATTAGAGGCGGGTCTGTGGAAGCCAGGTTAGGGCCAGGAAACCAGAGGCCTGCTGCCATGTCACACGGTCTGAGGGTTTAAGAGCTCACTTGTCATAAGCCCAGAGCAGTTTTGGAAGTGATACAAGAAACATGAACAGTTTGCCGAGTGGGAAAGGTTTGTCATGGGTCAGGGAAAATAAAGACACTTTGTTTAATGATTGTGTGAAGATTAGGTTTTTCAATATAGTCCCAGGTAATTATTTTGGTAATTTCCACTTGAGTTTATTTGTTCAATGTTCAAGTTGGAGCCAAGACAAAAAAAAGTCACCAAAGTTTCCTTGGCTTCTAAATGTGACATTAAAGGTGCATTATGTAACTTTTCTGGTGGGGGGAAGGGAAAATCTCCCACTTGCTTGTCTCAAAGGGGATGTTATTGCTTTGCCTGGAATGTTTCACATTATGGCATTAAACGTATCTGCCTTGTATTTATGCAATGAGGTGACCTGGTGGAGTCACCTGCTTGTCTTCCTGGAGAACGATAGCCTTAACTCCACACTGTGGAACCTTCCAGGCCAAGCTAGGTCGTGGAGGCAGCAGTCTGAGCAGGGAATCCCAGACTTCCCAAGCCACAAAGAGACATAGTCCCTCCAGTGTCCTGGATCTTCCCCTGGCCCTCCTCCTGGTGGGACATGCCCAGATCACCTCCCCAGGGAACAGAGGCCTGAGCCACTTCAGATGCTCCTCTCCACAGACTAAGTACCTAACCGGTTTATTGTCCCATCGGGAAATACGTCTTCTGGGACAACAGGAGCAGAGGACTTCACGGTGCAGTGCACTGCAGCGCATGCAGTGCCCAGGTAGACATCTCCAGAGCTTGAGCTCGGTCTTGGTCAAGATTAAATTTGAGGATTTTACTTATTGTGCCTGTTTTGGGTTGATGGAGAGAGCTGGAGTGCTCAAAGGAACTTTCTTGCTGCGAGGCTAGAGCCTTAGCCACTCTGCCACCGTGCCGCCAATGGTCGAATGGAGGATTAGTCTACGGTCAATGCATATTTATGGTTGACAGATCACCCAGAGAAAACCTACTACAATTAGCTTCAAACCAAATTGGAAAGTTGGAATTGAATAATGCTGGTGTGGTTTATCTATGCAATCTAATCTTGATATGACAAGCTGATATTAACAAAGAGCCCAGGAATGCAATGCTAAATTACACTATACATACTATTTTAATGATGGCTTTACTAATTACTTTTAACAGCCATTCATTAATATGACCAGAAATATGCTTTAAATCTGCTGCCAAGCCCTTGGATCAAACAGCAAACCCATATGAATGTCTTCCACATGCTGACAGAGATTCATTACTCAACCAATGCTACATTTATCAGTAACATTACAGACAAAAGGTTAAGATACTTGAATGCAGAATATTTTTTTAGGTCTCCATAGAATATTTGACGTGGTTCTGAATCATTTTAAGTATCTAATATATACTTTTTTATTTTTTATTTTATTGCGATCAGATATCCCAAATTGAGAGGAAGCTGAAATATGAAACTAATACAAGAAATGCATCAGATATAGATACAAGATATTTAGCTTTCTGCAGAATATATATAACAATCGAAAACTTTAGGATTTGCTCATTGCAACTTTTCAAACTTTGATTCAATTGTGTTTAACAACAGGCAGGGCAAATAATCCTAATTAAGACTTTTATAATTGAGAGAGCTACAGTTAATCTTCTGTCAGTAAAAACATGTTTTTTAAGGCAGAGTTTGGACTTTGGAGAAAGAAATTGAGTTACTGTTTGTGTTAAATGGCACTGATTAAAAGTTTGTCTTGTATATGATAATGACTAACCTGGCTCACTGTCTCACTCTGAATCGAGTTCTTCACATGAATCAACCTGGGACCACTCTTGGAGAAAGCCGCTGGGACGTTAAAAAAATTCTTCACACCGATTGGTTGAAGCGTCACAACAGCGGAAGAAGCAGAATCTAAATCTAAATTATGTTAAACCCAGAGTTCAGAAAAGCACAGTCCTCCTCTTTCTCATTCACAAATGTACAAAACAACATCTTGTGCACGTTTCTGAAAAACAAAATAGTCTGTATTCCTCCTAAAATAGCCCGAAGTTCGGTTGTTTGCCGCCATGTTTGCTATGGTTCGGGTTGTTTTGATTTCCGCCTAAACCACAATGCTGCTTTGTGATTGGTTCCAGTCCCTGTGGGCCCTAAATTCCACGTGATTGGCCCGTTTACCACTGGTGTGGGAGCCTAACAAGATGGATTCTATAAAGTTTGTGAACTTTTGTTTGTACTATTTTGTTTTTGAAAAGAAGACATCTAATCAAAAATTAAGATTGATTAATATGAGGGGGGGAAATGTTTTGTGTTTTTGGAAGTAAACTGGGACTAAAGCCGGAGTTTAACCTGCACTAGATTAGGACCAAACTAGGACTAGAACAGGACCAAACTGAGCTCAAACAAGGACCAAAGCAGGACCCTTATTTGAAACAAAAATGTGCATATGTATAAAAATATTGAAACCATCAAGACATTCCGAGTTGTAGATCGCCTTCTCCGCGATGTATGATTTACCGCTCCTCTTGTCTCGGCTCAGATAAATGTGCAGACGCCTGTTAGCTATGCCTCTTACACAGGGCCGCTGGAGTTGACGGTTGTATCCCACTGCCAGAGTAAGTCTTATATAATATAGACATGTGCATTGGCTGTGCCCTGTCACGCTGCCTGACTCTCTTGTGTACCATTCACCACACAACGCCTCGGAAACTGACACAACAACCATGATATACACCGTGTTCCCCTCAAAGAACGGAGCGCAGCGGCGAGCCTGTTAAACATCTCCAGACTTTCAATAGAAATCACATTCCTCTCTCTACATGCCTCAAATGTCGACATCTTTTTGATATTATTTTATTTGCGTGACATTCCTCGCATTGTTTGTTAGCTAGCTGCATGTTTATGAGTCAGGCAGGAGGAGGAAATTCAATATCCTGTTAAATATTGAAATGTGACTTTGCACACAACAATGCTGTGCGTCGTTCCGTACAGGTGACTGGATAAAACACAAGGTAAGTAAATAGTAATCCTGTTTTGGGGGGAATTATTTTTATTTCTTTGTGAAGTTGTGATGTGATGTTTCTCCGTGGCGACGCATTAGACCAATTTACAGGTCAGATCTGTGGAGAGACAGCCCTGTTCACAGTAAAAATTTATGATTTTCAATGCATTTTTTAATTGAAACTGAATAAAGCATGCAAGATAGATACATTTATCCATATACTGTGAAAAGTTCCAGGCAAAGTAGTAACAGCTCCATCAGGGCCCGACCTATGTGGATTTTGGAGTTCTGAGATAAAAGGAGGGTGGATGTGCCAATAGCCGATATAACAGCTGATATATTTAGTAATGTAAAATTAATTGTTTAAAGGCAGCTGTTTATAAAAAAAAGTGTGTCAAGCTCTATTAATTCTAAATTGGGTTCATTACGTGACATTTAGTGTTCGTCTTAACAGTGAGTAAAGGTTCAAAGTCTATAAGGTGTCCTTAGATTGCACAAAAAATGGGCACTGACCTTTACCAGGAGGTAATTTACAATATATTAGCACAACTTTTTAAATGTCTTTATTTTTTCATGTGGAAACAAATGCCAGTTTTAATTAGTGACATGCAACCATCCTTTTTTCTGGTCTTGTTGGCTTTTTGCAGATGCCAAATATAAGAATGCTCCAAAGGAGGGACAGGAAGCCCTCCAGAGACCATGGCAGGAGCCCTGCGGTGCAGACAGGCAGGCTCAGCATCAGGCAGGCAATGAAGGCCAACCTGAGTGACCGAGTCAGTGGAAAGGTGCCCTCAAATTGCATCACGGGGCCAAAGAACCTACTCTCCAGCCAGGATGAGCATACGCTGGTGGAGAACTGCCTGTACCCTGCCAGTTATGGGTTTCCACTGACGAAGCCTCAGGTCCTGGCCCATGCTCTGGCCTACCACAACAAGACAGAGGCTCCAAAGGTGGCGCTAGGTCAGATATGGTAGATAAACTTCCAAGTGTGACACTATCAATGCCTCACAACCCCCCAGACATTATTGACTGTGGGAGGGCCTCATGTGCCAAGAGGGGGCCAATTGAAGACTACTTCAAACTTCTAAAAAGCACCATGGAGAAGTATGGGCTGAGGGAGAAACCCCATCAAATATACAGCTGTGATGAGACGAGGTTTCAGCTGGACAGCCTTCGCAGGAACGTTGTCATTCCCCCGAGGACATAGCACATTTATAGTTGGGCCCCTGGAACAAGAGACCACATCACTGTCCTGTCCTGCTTTAATGCGGCTGGGAAGGATATTCAATTCGATTAATTTTTTTAACGCCCAAAACCGCAACCGCGTTGCCTCGAAGGGTGACAGTGAGGAAATAGACAAATTAAATTGCAGATAGACTACTCATCCAGGCAGATGAAGAGCTGTTCATCTGGAGTAGAGACCGTTCCTCCAGACTGATGAGGAGCATCCGGATCTACATCCCTCCATTTATCATCTACAAGGGGGGATATGCAGGGGACCCCTACAAGGAAGGCAGATTCTCAGGTTTTCTTTTGCCTCCCAGCTGCCCACCTCCAGCAGAAGATCAGCATCCATGAGTCAGCCGGCTGAGACTGCTTGCACTGAAAACCAAGCTTAATGTTTGTTCAGACATTGTCTGTGTAGGTCACACTTCCAAAAGCCAAAGCCAGAAGAATCGCTGTGTGGCCTGAAGCCACAAACCAGATCCACCAAACAAGGCAGAGGACGTGTCGTGGGTCCAGTGTGACAACTGTGAAGATCACTTTCACTGTTTTTGTGTTGCCTGGGATGAGGGCCTGAAGGAAGGCCTGGGGGAACACTTTGTTTGTGCATGGTGTAAATATAAGTTCTTTAAAAGCCTTTATTATCTCATGGCCATAATAAAGGCTTTTAAAGGACTTTTGGACCCTTCTGAGTACCTCAGCTTCTTTCTACTTTTCATTCAAGACTGATCCCTGCACTAAAAGGACAACTTTATACCATCTACACATCCACGTAGCACTCTAAAAACCTACCTTCTAAAAACAAAGGGTTTGGCCGATAGTTCTCTAAGGCTCCATATCGGCCAACCGATATATCGGATCGTCGGGGCCCTAATCCTCATGGAGAAAAGTACCTGGTGCTTAAGTTACAGTTTGGATGTTGCAAAATCTCAGGAAAATGGTTATATTATCAAATCCAGAATAATATCTACTGAACTGTCCGGCTTTTTGTTGTTTAGTCCATGAATTGGTCGATGTTCAAGTCGTCCAAAATTTTTATGAGTGAACTAATTTTATTTAGATTATAAGGATTTATACGGGACCACACAGCAATAAAAGGAACAAAGGCATAGAGTGTATCATGAGTGTAAGAGTAACTTCACACTTGTACATTCACCACATCAAAAGTGGGACTAAATAAGGACTAGAACAGGACCAAAACCAAGTCAACATCAGGACTAAAGTGGGTTAAATTTAAACCCAAGTAACGACAAGTGATAACACACCTTAATATTAATTTTACATAGTGCTTTTCATTATAAATAGTCGTTTTTGCATAAACTCCATGCGATTATTGTCCTGTGAGAGAAATTTGGGTCTAAGACATGTTTAAATCATAGAGATTTTGAGAGCTTTTGCCAGTTTCAGGCATGTCTTTAGTCAACCAAAAATTGTTTCTTACTCGATTACAGCCCTACTAATCCAAATTTAGCAAAAAAGTGGCTTCATTAACTCAACACTTCAGTCCTGTTCAAAACATTCCAATATTGCTCTTTTAACTGCCAACCGATAGCATCTTTGTATTCTATTTTTGCAGCTTTCTGATCATTCTTTGACGCGTTTACCTTTCTTTTTTTTACCAGCTATTTCTCAACCGCCTCTGTCCTCGCACACATGTGGACGCACACACTCGAGTCCCAACAAGTCAATTTCATGGGACATATTTGCTGTCAGAACCAATCAGTGCAGTTTGGATGGACCACTGCGCTCTCCGGCTATTAAATGGTGGTCGAAGTAAGAGGTTTTAATGTGTCTGAGGCAAAAACAGCTGCAATTGCTCCAGGAGTCAAATGTTTGGAGGATGGCGGGGCGAGGAGGAAGTTGAAAAGAGCAGAGAGAGACAGGAGAACCCCAGTGAAAGATGTGGATAAATACAAGCTAATAGAAGTTTGGCAAAAACTGTTGGAGGCTAATTATGGAGCAGGACTCAATGGATTTCAGAGACTATTGATCATCGGAAACTTTATGAATAGGAGGCTTTGTGGGAATTATGAGAAGAGAAAAATATTCAAGACGTGGACAAAAACGCCAAGAAGTGTTGTTGTTTTAGTAATGTGCTTAAGTATTATGTAATCGAAAATTCAGTATGAAAATAAGAAAATGTAGTTGTCATCATTAGTTTGTCATCAAAGTTGTTGCCCCTTCTTGCATCTGGTGCAACCACTAACGTAAATGGTTTGGCTCGTTAAATAAAGGAAAATGTAATTGCAAAATAGCATTTGGTGTGGACATTTCACGTATTTCCTTTGAAAGAAGAATCGATACAAAATGGGAAGACATTTTTCTAGTTGGATCTTGTAGCCATGACATAAAGAATGTCTGTTGAAGCCGTCTTGATCCTAGGATTTGAACGAGAAATGAATCTTTGAGCCTGAGACACAAGAGAACTGTCAGAAAGCGTGCTGAGAAAAAGAACATCTACTCCAAAAGACCTCCACGTTCCCACACTCCACCGCTGGAGTCACTCGACAGAAGATTAACATTGAGATTGGACATTCATTCAGCCAAGTACAGGGTCAATCTGTGGAGAGTAAGAATGCAATAAAGGTTTTAAATAATCTTCATTCTTTTGGTAATAAAGACAACTGTAATTGAATAAATGCAATATAGATATGTTTAATGCCATACTGCGGAACATTCCAGTCAATAAATATTATCTCCATGGAGACAAGTAGTACTAAAATGACATTATTTTCAGCAGAGGGAAGATGGACTGGAGAGAAAAAGCTCCAAACATAAGACTGACGCTAAAGCAGCAAGCAAACATTAACATATAAGACCACTTCCTGGAAAAGGAGGGATCTACCTCATGACATCAGCAGGTGGAACGGTACGTTTTAAGCTCTTGAAAAGAAGATGGCTTGAACAGGCAGGTATGTATGTATGCATTATGAAAAAAATATATGTCAAATCAATTTCTGTGTGCTCGACATGCTTAAAAAAGTTCCAAAGTTTTGCAAATGATGGGCCTTTTAAAGAGGACATACTTTTCATGGTATTGAATTTTAAACTAAAACACACATAGATCACTAGTTTACATTTTGGTCATCGCAAACCACAATAGTTATCGAAAACAGCTTGATAATGGAAACGGGCACACTGACTTCCTGTTCAGGCCCCGCCCCCTCGTAGTGGTGTTTCGTCGTAAAAAGCAGCGGATTTTCATTTCCATGTTTCAGTTTAGAAAAATGATTATGTGACATTTTTTAACCCTATGTATGACCCGGAGTCTGAAGGTTTTGTATAATCTACGTACAGAGCAGTGGGCGGAGATAGGGGGTAGGTGAAAACCGACATTCTTGAAGAGTCCTGGACAATGCAGGATTACTTAAACATAAACAATACATATCAAAATACAACTCTGAGAAAGACGTGACAAGGGAGTTATAACATGGTCAAAAGCTCATAAAAGTCTATTTACATAATATATCCTTTATCTAACGAAATAAGAGGCGTGGAAGTAAGTGCAAATGTGTGTAAAATTGGCTGGTGGATGTTGTGGTCAGTGTTCGCGGTGAAGTGCAGAAGAGAGTGGATTTTTACACGATGCATTAACTCGACTAATAGCCCCCAGATGACAGTGGACGGCTGAGTGACCAGTTTGCGAGCCCCGATAGAAAAGAATGAACGCACTGTGACTAACTCGCAACAAAACTCTTCCCAAAAAGCACAGATTGAGGCCTGAACTTTCCCGACACCAGCCCCTAATTACAGCAGACCGAAGTGTGTCATGTTATTGGTCATGGCGCCCACATCCTCCAAACAAGTGTCAGAGAACGTGACCGCCCTGATCAAACTGGATCGGTAACGCTAAATCTAGAAACAAACAGGAAACAGTTTCATTGCTTGTATAACTTTTCCTGGAAGGTTGCAGGTAGATCATGATTTAGGAAGATTACCTGTCCGTAAACCCTCTGGTATCATATCTTTTAAGAGTTTGACTTCATAACTGCTATTCAAGTCTATGATATATATGATAAAGCAGGAAAATGTCCAACTGCTGCACAATATATCGTCATCAAAACGAAATCATCAAGTGCCATCATTTCACATTTTTGTATTACGGTTATAGTGAGAAGAAACGTGCCATAAACAATTAGATAAAAGCATTATTCATTTAAGAATATATAGATTGGACCTAATTTAGCTTCTCACTATTTATTTGTGCTCCGATTACATTTTCACCTGAATAATCACGATAACGGCCTGATCTTGACGTCTCTGAGTAGGATATAATGGCAGGTCTGAGGCAGTAGAAGTCTTTCTTTGTGCCGCTCGTGCCTCTGCAGCTGCATGTGCCTCTCTTCTGTCCTCGCTCGTCCTTCGTCCTGGTATGTCCTCGCCGGTTTCAGGTGAGTGAGCCAGTCCTCTCCTGCCACAACTTCATCGCCGTCTCCGTGGCCGCCTCTGGTCCCCGCGCCGATCGAATGACACCGGCCAAAGTCTTATCTGAGCGCCGGATCAAACAGGCCATTGTCTCCTGCTGTCACCCACTCCTCCACCTGTCTCGCTCCGCTTTCCCCTTAGAACCGGCTGTGCCTCCGCTGCCTGTCGCTCATCGTCTGTCTGCAGGTTCATCACACACACCTGGACTGAACGTTTCGAGTCTTCAAATTCCAAACCTTTATGTTCGATATTCAGGTGGAAACATTGTATAAACAGCGTGATCATCTCATGGCGTGAAGGTTCAAATGTTCCCCTGAGTCTGACAGTGTTTCCTCTGAACTAAACTAGAATATTTAGCTAATCCTTCCAGCTAGGTAGGCTGTGAAGACAAACTACCTGAACTTCTTCCTAGGGCTGCATGATATGTGATATGGCTGCTAAGTACTGCAATAATGATCCTGTTGCAACATTTCAATATACTTTTGGACACAATCACTACAGGACCGTAATGTATTAGTCAACATAAAAACTTAGCAGAGAAAAAACCAAGACTAAGTCAAGTCTTATTTAGGGAAGGTAAATTATGTATAAAATATGCCTTTTGAAGGGTTTTCAAGGGTTTTCAAAAAAACTGTAAATGGAGGACGAGTCATTGCAATACATTTAGTTTGTTTTGCGATGTATTGCGCAGCGCTGCTTTTTACAATTACAATACTTAGTGAATGTGTCATAAGGACGCGAGAGCTTAAGTCACTGTAATCCAGTACTTGAATTTGGCAACAGAAAACCATCAACAGCTAAAAAAGTAATTGCAATGGCCATATCATATTAATCAAAGTGAATGCAGCATCTCCTGCAATACACACCTGGTTCCATTTTTGTTATTTTACTAGAGCAATATTGCAAAAAAAATTACAAAAAATGTTCACACTTTTTTCCTTAATTTGATTGGTTTAAATTTTCGATTCGATAAAAATATATATATTTTAAACACAAAATCAAAATGGCTTTCAGTGTTGATTTCATGACAATAAACAATACAGACTTTTCATCCTTGCCACTGTTTCTTCCTCCAAAGTCTGAACTCAGAGGATTTACTTAAAAACCTAAGCATATCATTGACGATCAGACGCGACTGAATCTCGATCTTTGAAAATACAATTAATCTGCCCAGGTCTAGATGGAACAGATTTGATTTGGTAAACATCCAAAGACCTACAGATTCAGAAAAGCACAAACGTCCTGGCTGTCTCGCTCACACCTGTCTGTCGCCTGTCGTCTTCATGCTTGACCTGTTGTGTCTCCTGTCTTTATCAGCGAGCCTGTCCCGGTGCAACCCGACCTGGCGGCTCCGGCTCCTGTGGCCCTGCTCTGTGGTGCTGCGCAGAGTATGGGGCTGGTTTGGTTGGCCGGGCGACCTCTGAGCTGATTAGACTTACCTACCGCAGTGCATCTGTGGGACAGACTATAAACACTGCTCATTCAGCACCGCGCTGACCCAGAACCCTGACTGTCGGCTCGTCACGTCCACAGACCTGCAAATGGTTACGGCTCAGGTGTCGTCGAGGGGTCGGATGAAGGTTCTGGGTGACTTTTGTAAATGTTACGGAAATGTAGGAGAAGATCGTTTGGTTTAACGGGCTTTTCGCTGTTTTGTGTTGTTATACCTGTCAGAAACACGCACGCACTTGTGTCACGTTTGACTAATCTTGCATATTCAGTCCATCGTCATCTTCAGAGCTCAAAACGTTTGTGATGTCATTAGTTGGTAATCCAAGAAAGGCTCCTCTGTGTTTTTTAAGTCCACACAGTTGTTGGTCTCAATGTTTACGCTACCAGCTATTCATTATAATAGTTTATTAAATATATATGTAGTCTTTCTGGAAATTTCACTAAGTTTCATGTCTTCATTCCAAATTAAACACATTTTAGAACCTATACTATAGTGTTGTTAAAAAAATATCCACAAGGCTTGACATTTGACTGAAAGATGAACTGCTAAAACTAATATTAGAATAATTTTGTATTTAGAATATGTTTGTAAAGGTCTCATTACAGGGTTTGGTGGTTCTATACATAAAAAGATTTTGTATCAATGTGAAAATGATGTATCTTTAATACTTGTGTTTAATCGTGACCATTCAAACTGTGATTTTGGTTCGATTACAGGCCGATACAGTGTCCAACAAACATTTCAATCCCATTTGGACTGCGTTCAATACTTTATATGCAGTACTATTACCAGCATTACTGAGCATAAGCTAAACGTCCACACCTTGAGAGCGAGAGACAATGCTATGGCTCAATCCAACCCTCACCAATCACTTGTAAAGCAGGCTGTGCTCGTTGACCTCTGCACTCGCCTCTTAGATGTAGTGCCATTGATTTCTCCTTAACACCGAGCTGTCCCATTCATACTGGAGCTGTCCACATCCATCTTGCTTTAGTAGGCTTGTTAGTGCCCCATGCTGCAGTAGGACGAATACTTTGCATGTGTTTGCTTTGTTTGGTGCATGAGATAGCACAAGTGGTAAATATTTATCATAGTTTTACATCAGATAAGTATTTTAAAAATGTAGAATATTACAGGAAGTAGTGCAGAGTAAGACAAGTTACACACAAGGAACACATTTTAAGTGCTTGATTGCTGTTAAATTCTAGTTCCAATTTATGGAATTACCTTAACGTTGTCAGCGAGATGAATTCTCACGGACTAAGCATCTGCACGCCACGGCTCTTTTATCTCGAATGGGCTTCATGTGAAACCCACCCGGGTTCGTGTCAGCCATTTATCCTCGGGACAAACTGATAGAACTCATCAACATCTCATCAACATATTTGACCACTGCGCAAACCTCAACCTCGCCCCGACAGAGAGAAAGAGGGAAGAGGGTGAGCGAGCGTGCGTGCATGGAGCTGTGGCTTGTCTCTTCACTCTAAAACGGCTTTCAGCATTAACAGTTTGGAGAAGAAGTAGTTGTTTGGAACTGGACTTTGGCTTCAGGAGCCCTCCCCTGGGCTGCACTGAGGACCAAAACCCTCATTCACTTGACAACTTCATGCAACTTCATGCAACTTCATGCGACCCACATTTGGATCGCGATCTTAAATTTGAGAACCAATACATTAAACCACCACCTCCTTGTGAGTAGATAGTGCTCACCTTCAGGAACCTTAACTAAATAGTCAAACGCATATTAGACATTGTCTCGACTATAGTTTGTGACTTTTGCTTCATATATATATAGATAGATAACACATTTTGGACTAAATACAGTCATTAGATATTGTTCTGGCAACTCAATAAACCAATAAACCATTGAACATTACAATGTCTTGTTTTATTAGACATGAGATAAATACGCTATAGTGCTTTTACAGTTGTTTTTCACATAAATTGGCCAGAATTGCTACTATATTTGAAGTCATTTGATATTTTTTGGTGATAAACCTACAGGGAGACCGAAAGGTTATGCAACTCCATGAACATTGTTTGCAGCATGACATTTTAAAAAGTTGCAGATAGCTTTAATCTACATTTTCACATACTGTATCTACAGGGAAATGAATCAAATCTCCGCTCTGATTTTAGCTGTTTACATCATGCATCATTTTTGGGAATATGACAACATCCCAAGGGAAAGGGCTGTTGGAAAACCCGGAGAAAGAGGTGTAAATAGAACGCGGATGAATCACATACTAGTGGCTCTACGCTAACCACACGTGCGTCCACCAAAAAGGCCCAAAACACAGGGTCTAGACGACAAGCCGGAGGCAGCAGTGACACAGACGTCGGCCTGGGTGACCGGAGCTGTTGTCAAAAGATGATTTTAAATGATGTCCTTTAAATCAGTGGCCACATGTCTGTCGGTATGCATTTTCTTCACTGTGTGTCGTAAGGTTATTCCCAGGATGTGGATCAAAGGGAGAGCTGGGTCAGAGTTGATGTTTACAATGACGTAAGTTGGTATGGAGGGAATTAAGTTATATGTTGGCCTTGTAATTTCCTTTTTTTGTAATTTACAGACTTCAAATACAAACACGCTTCACTGAAAAATAATATCGCAGTAATTATGAAATGTATTTTATCATAAAAGTGGAAATGAATAATGCACAGGACTCTTGCAGTTTGATAAAGTCTGCATGCTGGAAAATGTTTCAAATGATATATTCTGACAAGACCAAATGCTTTTATGCTGTACAAAGTGGATTCTGAGACCATATCAGAAAAACAAAAACAAAACATGGCAGTTTATGAGCAAGAAATAGCACTGATTTCAGCAGAATCAACAAGCAAAGCACTAAACTCTTATGTATCGAGGTAAATGTTTTGTTTTGTTCTGAATGATTCAAGGATATTTGAGTTTGGAACATCTCAAATAAAGATGGCTGTTTGATGCCCTTTGTCGTATTCTGTTCGAAAGCAGAAGGGTCTGACTGCTGAGGTCAAATGGATGGACATCTCTATGACCAAAACGTAACTAACTGCTCCAAGTCTTTGGTACCGCTACGTGGATGACACATTTGTGACAATCAAGAAACAAGACCTGGAAACCTTCTCAGAGCACATCCATGTGGAGGAAAGCGGGATCAGGTTTACAAGAGAAGATGTGAACCTCTTGGCCTTTCCTGTATTTCCACTATAAGAGCAGAGGACCGGAACCTCCAGATAGAAGTATATAGGAAACCTACAAACACAGATAAGTATCTGCTCTTTGGCTCTAACCATCCACTACAGCAGGGCTATTCAACTGAATTTCTCGCGGGGCCGTGGCTTTGGGCCAGGTAGGCTAATAACCAGGTAGGAACCAAGACTAACCCAGAATCAAACCAGGTGCAAACCAGGTCCAAACCAGGTTTAAACCAGGTCCAAACCATTTCTAAAGCAGAATTAAGTAAGGACTAAGTGAGCAAAACCAGCAAACCAGGTTTAAACTTGTACTAAGCCAGAATTAAACCAGAAAACAAGAACAAAATTGAAAAATAATAATATTTGGAAGATGGGTCACGGGCCTTAAGTTAAATAGCCCTGCACTACATCATAAGCTGGGAGTGATCAGAACACTACAACACAGAGCCCAAGAGGTGCCCACCAGCTCAGAGGGCAAGAGGAAAAAGGAAAAACACGTCCGGAATGCCCTTTCAGCCTGTGGTTACCCCGCTTGGGCTCTTAACAAAGTGAAGAGAACCAAAACGCAGGAGAAAAGGAACAAAAGGGAAACAGAACCAAGAAGAAAATGTCTCTATCCCTTATGTCTCGAGACAGTCGGAAAAACTGAATTTTAAGACAGCACAAAATCCCTGTTTATTTTAAACCAGGCAACACTTTAAGACAAAAAATGGTTCACCCAAAGGACAAGATGTCCTCACAGAAACAGAGCAATCTTCTCCCCAATGCAGTAAAGAAAGTTGTAAAGAGTGTTACATAAACTAAACAGCCACTTCACAAGAGGCTTTATCAGCACAGAAGACACGCAGATTCAGGATGCTAAACAGGTACTCATCGGTGATGAGGCAGCGACAGTCAGTTTACAATAAGATTTTGATAGCCCATTACAGGCATGTTAGGATACAAAGAGGAGTAGTCTCAAGTGAAACTGTAAACACCCAACATCAAGAGGTTCCACCCGGTGGGCAGGGCCTACTCAGAGTAGATTAAGTATCTGACTCGATCCGCAGAACAGTGTCCAGATGACTACAACGGAATTTTTTTCTACAATGGAACACTCCTGGATGAATGAGGGATTACACCAACTCATGCAAGACAATATAAACTTTAGATATGTAGATGGATGGTTTTATCGTTAAAGAGGGTTGTGGTTTGCGAAGGAACACAGGAATTTGACGCCAAATTTACGGCGCAAAGTGAACGCCGCCAGATTCTGTCTGTTCAAAAACCACAAACATCAAACTCAAGTTACAATAATTATTAGCCTTAAATAACTCTTAAACTAAACTGTAAATGTTTTAGTTTTCGATTCATCACAGCCTACTGTTCTCCCGCTGCCGTTTGAAGCTCTGACTACTGCGCTGCACTTCATAAAGTTCAAACCAAATGTTCTCACACCTATGTTCTTAGCTCAACTGCATGACACACACACACACACACACACACACATTGCCGAGTCATCCCGGGGCCACCTCATTACCAGCAGCACACAACGCACAGGTGGCAAGGCACAGCTAATCTCGGACCACTGCCCCAAACACACAAGCCCACTCCACTGCACTGCTCTGAGCCGCTGGGGCCCGCGAACACACTGCACACGGCTCTTAATGGTTTTCCCACCCACTACACAGCGCGCACATGTTGAAGCCGTTAGTGATAAGTGGCTTTTCCCAACTTGGTAACGTCCTAATGTCCCTGTTAATCTCACATTCCTCACTACAAAGGCGGCAGGGCCAGGCCAGGGCCAGGCAGAACCAAGAGGCGATCCTCGGGCCACCTCTGGAGCCGAGATTAACAACGTGTATTCGAACTGCACTTCACCTGGCGGTAAACTCTGAGGTTAAAAGTGTGCGTCGCGGTTTTTTCGACCCTACATCTACAAGGGTTGTCAAAAGCATCAAAAATCGGATACTAATCAATACTGAAATTGATGTAAATAGGACAAAATTTGACCTTTCCTGATTTATAATGATCTGGAGTTAGAATAAAACAGCATGATAACATGAAGGAAATTACATTATTTTGTGTTGAAAATTGATGTTTATTGTTTTAAATTTTGTTGTTTTTTTAATCATAATTTTGATATAAAAACCGGTATCAAGTCTATTCCTTAGTATCGAAATGGAGTTTGAAATTATTATTCTTTTATGGCACAGACATGGCACAGAGTCTTAAATCCATGTTTCAGTCAATAACAACAATAATATTGTAATTGGACTGCCATAGGATTCGGAATCTCTTTTTCAGGGGAGTTCTGGGAGCATTTAGTGGTACTGGAAACCAGAGTACCCTGAGGAAACCTGCGCAGGCACGGTGAGAACATGCAAACTACACACGGAAAGGACAGCTCCACTTGAACACAGAACCTGTCGTGAGGCTAAGCGCAGAACCACCCTGTCAGACTTACTTCTTAAATACTTTTTGCATTATGTTCTCAGCCAAAACAATCCTTGAGGTTTGTTTTGCATTTCCCTGCTAAACCCAGCATGCATTTTCTTCACTATGTGTAGGGTTGTACTCAAAATATTGATACGGCTTCTTGGAGCGTATACAGAGATGTGTATTAAACAACATAGATTCATTAGAAATAGCAGAGTTCTAACACATTTTAACCTTCTGACTGCTGCAGGGCTGAAAAGATGACTCACATTCTGATATTATGGGAAATGTGAACATGAAATTATGATGCATTTTGTTATTTTACATAATCAAACATAAGTTTAGTTAACTATGTCAACAGAAATCCAAAAATGCTCTTTTGCATTCTTGAAGCCAGCACAACTTCACAGGACTCGTCGTGGTCATTTAGCACTCAAATTGCGACCTCGTCGTGGTCCTGAATCATCCGCTGGAAGAACAACATTTCTAAATGGTTTAAAGGCTAAAAGTCCTCAATGTTGCACTTGACACTCAAGTTACAGATCTAAATTCATCACAAACTGAAACAACACTTCAAATTGCCTAGAACAATTAAACAGCTAAATCAACATAATTACAGGATACTTTTACTCATTTATACCCCTTTGGACCGGTACCACAACTTCATATTTCATCATCTAATTCAAGGCATTATAAATTGGAGATTTCTATGCAAAGTTAACGTCAACAAGTATTTTAGCCAATGAGAGAAAGACTACATCTTTAATCTTCATACTATTCTAAATAATTGCAGTATTGCAGCTGTCAGTCCATTTACAACACTGGTAAAGGCAACTGGAGTGTTGAATCTCTGCAGTGAGGTAATGCCCATTCGAACCACAGCCCCTTACGCACATTTCCATATTAATACATCATGGTTAACCACACGACCCAAAACGTGCTGTTTATGGCCTCATGAATGATACATAATATTCTTTCAATAAGACAAATAGAGTGTAGTGTTGGCACTTCATAATTTAAACCAGAATCAAAGTCACGTTTAAAACTCTAGGCTTGTGGTTAGTCTACTCTCAAGTGTATAAGTCGCAAAGGCAGGAAGCGAGCGATTGTTTGACCGTTTCCTACCTGAACGTGTCTGAAGGCGGCCGTGAGCTGCGTCATGTGCAGCGTGAGGCACCTGGACGTGCACCGCGCGCTGTTGATCTTGTCCTGGACATCCTCGTGCTCCGGTGAAGTCCTGCGCGCCACAGCCACCGCGACGACCAGCGCGCAAAGGTGAACCAGAGCGACTCCGCGTAAAGACATGGCACAAAACTAACAGAGTGTCGGCCGGATACGCGCTCTTGTCTCCTGGAGTCCGCGACGGCGTCCTCCTCCCGCGACCGATGAGTTGTGAATGAAAACATCTGCCCCGGGAAAGCTGCCGCGCGGACGAGAGCGCTCTCCCACCGCGCGCACAGACACTCCCCCATCGTCCCATGTGCGTCTCTCCGCGCTCATTACAGCAGCAGCAGCAGAAGGAGCACGGGCTTCAGCTCAAAATCACAGTCTGTTTACGTTATGTAACCGTTACTTGCACCGATCTACGTCATTTTAACAACACTGTCACTAAACTACAGTCACAGCCTATAGGCTTTTCCTCTGTGTGACTCTTCCAAGGGTTTAAATGCAAACTTGTCCAGACCGTGCCAAATGTCCCAGAAATGTTTGTTCTTTGCACTGATTGATATGAATATACCTGCTATAAGTACTTTTTCATGGGACCACCACATTTGTCTTCATAGAGATGTTACTGGTTTGTCAATAATGTCCCATGAAATGGCATCAAATTGAAATATTATATATGGAGAAAAGCATGGCACCACATGGGAAAGTAACAGGTCGGATCTGTGGAGAGGCAACATCGCTCACAGATGAATGTAAGGCATTTTTAGCTCTAATTGAATAAATGAGATTAGGTTAAGAAAAAACAATAACATCTAAATGGAGCCGAGCACATGGTGACATTTTCAATACACCTTAATTAGCCTTAATAAAGAGTGAATATCTAATTCATAATGAACATGTTTATTAAGAATGATTCAGGCTTTGTAACTACTTTATTAAGGATAAGTAGCTAAGGGTATTAATTAATTACTAAGCCCTTAATAAAATGATTGTTAATTATGAATTAACTCTTTGTTCATGCTTTATTAAGTAAATTAAAAGTGTAGTTATTATAAAATGTGTCACAGTAAATAATCCTTAAAGAGCATCATATTGCAGACATAAATAATGTGCTTATTTGTAAATGTCCTTAGCATAATTGAATACATGTATGCAGAGTTTTACATCCTAATATCTCAAATGACTTCTCCAGTGATATCAACCAAATCCCTGCCACTGCAAAGAAAACTGAATGATTAAAAAAACAAAATAAAAAGTTTTAAATCCATATTTATGCTTTATTATGAGTCATTGGAAACCCATACATACTTGCCCTCATACAATGCCCTCTTCTGTTCCTTTTCTAGTCTATTTACAGTTATTTCCACCCTCATTATCACCACAACACGCCAAAGCTCGGCTAATGCCATCTCGCTTCTAAATTTGGCCCCGACATCACAGGGGCCCGCTCCATGCCAAGCGCTCCCAACGGCCGTCTGTTGTTTTAGGCCTATTAACACTTTATTTTTACAACTCTCCAAACAAACTGCGCGCATTATGGGCCGCTGATTCTTGCTATAGCTAATTATTGGCGTAGACTAATAAAGTGAGATTTATTCATGTTGATGTAAGTGTTTTGCCAAAAAGCAGTGGGCTGCAGCGGGTATGGGTTTTGGGGCTAATTGGGGTAAAGAGAAGCGGTGCCAAGTCGACGTGCTCGGGACACAAGGTTGAAAGCCGCGTTTGCTTATATTTGTTTATACGGAGTCATCCCCACTGGCGATAAAATGTGGAGAGAATCAGCCAAGTCTGATTGAGCACTGTGTAAATATTTTTAGTCAGCGTAGGATTTTTGGCAGTGAGTGCTTGGTAAAATAGCACTCTTTTTGGTCTTTAAATAGTAAAATGGAGGATCTTAGTCTGATGGTGTGTATGGTGGGTAAGTAGGGATGTCAAGATTATTTGGTTAATCGATAATCATGATTATTCAGGTCACAATATGATCGGAAGAACTTAAATAGGATTTAAGAACCAAAAAGAAAGCCATTTTAATTCAGTGTGTTCAAATAAATCTACATTATTTGAAGAATTTTAATGTACTGGACTTGGAATTTAGAAACATTTATAAAAATGTCTCTGTTGTTTGGTCATTGTGTCGATAATGGTTATAAACAGTGACATTGTGACATTTATTTTTCATGAATCGTGACACTAAAACAGTAGTTGTGTTGTGACATCCTTGGGTGCGAGATGGAGTGGCACATAATAACACTGTTGTTTCTCTGGAGGAGGATACGGTAATTCATCAAATTAAAAAAAATCACTAATTCCTCAGAATCAGAATCAGAAAAAGGTTTTCTGCCATTTTCAGTGAATAAAAGGTGCAACATGAAACAACACTATAGCAGCAAAATATAGAACATGAGGCATGAATAGAAAATTGGGTTAATTAATTAAGATAAAAGATAAACTCATACTAAATACTTTGACTGAATATACACACACACAATAAACATATACTGAATACTTTGACTGAATTTTATACACACAATAAAAACATATACTGAATACTTTGACTGAATATATACATACAATAAACTCATACTAAATACTTTCTCTCTATATATACACACAGTTAACTTATACTAAATACTTGACTGACTGAATATATACACGCAATAAACTTATACTAAATACTTTGACTGAATATATAAACACAATAAACTTATACTAAATAATTTAAATTTAATATATACACAAAATAAACGTATACTAAATACTTTGACTGAATATATGCACAAAATAAACGTATACTAAATACTTTGACTGAATATATACACACAAGAAACTTATACTAAATACTTTCTCTATATATATACACACAATAAACTTATACTAAATCCTTTCTCTATATATACACACAATAAACTTATACTAAATCCTTTTCTCTATATATACACACAATAGACTTATACTAAATACTTTGACTGAATATATACACACAATAAACTTATACTAAATACTTTGACTGAATATATACACACTCTTACTCCATATTCCTACTGAAGCCCTCTCACTGTTTACTTGTATAGCAATTGTGAACATGTTTTTTCGCATCAAATACACACTATACTCAAAAGTTGGTTGCAATTCATGACGGAAAGTAACTTCTGCATCTCATCAGTTGCTTTGGTTTGTCCAGAATCTCAGACTTTGACAAACTTTATAGAGTCACAAGGGAAATTACTTGGACGCAGTAGCTCACACCTTACAATAAAGGAATACTTCATAATAACAAAGAGTCCTCCTGTCAAGCTGCATTGAGACCTTTGTTGCGCTATTCTATTATCATTGTCATTTCATTGCTAATTGTCATTTCATTGGTACGAAGCAAGTTTTATTGATTGATAAAATAACAAAACTTTGCGTCAAAAGCGGTACAGTAAGATGATTTGTAAATGCACAAGTCAAATAAACAAAAATATAGTAAAATATCTAGGCTCTAGGTAAGGAAATAAAGTGCACAGGAGAAAATTACAAAAGGTTATGTAGTAAGGGTGAGTTGTTGCACGGTTGTATAAAGTATGGTATGAAATGAATGCAGTTCTGTACCAGTATTGTCAATCAATATAAAAAAACAAAAACATTGCACAACAAAATGTGAGCATACATTTTAACACTAACTTTCCGTTAACAATGGAATTTGCTTTGATACTTTGGGGCCGTCTAAATTCCATGCACTCCAACACTACACGGACTACATTATGGTCACTTTGGTGGCTCTGTTGCACGCACCACATTTAAAGGTTTTTAGCCATAATGTTCAAGCCATATCGTTCCAATCTGTGCCTTTTGATTTGTAATTTATCTGCAAAATATCTTACAAAACACATTGAACTGCATAGATTTTGTTTGACGATATGTTCAAAGCATATTGTGTTCCTTTGTGAGGGCCTTATGTAAGATGTTTGTGGGCCCTGTACATAGTAACCTCAACTACAAAGGAGAGATTCATGCACAAAACCAATCAAACAATACAGCTATTCATTTTTCATCATTTAAAGGTGCACTGTGTAACTTTTATGTGCAGTATGACTTATTTACAGTGACAGATTCTTGTTGAATGTTTGTTCTAACATGATACTTTGATAATTTGTCCGTGCACTTTTGTCCATGTATTTCCATAAAAAATGAAAGTGGCCAAAGTTGTTCTACTGTTTAAGAATGGTGACAAACAAAAGTTTTATAATGATAGACTCATATCTTTGCTCTCACAGTTTTCCAGTCCCAGAGAAATGGTTTGTAAAAAAAATTCAAACTTTTTAGAGAAGCATAATCTAATTTGTGACAACCAGTATGGCTTTAGATCTCAAAGATCAACAAGTTTACCCAGTAATAGATCTAATGGAAAAATCATTAACGCAACCGATAAGAAACAATATTCAACCAGTGTGTGATTTGCGAAAAGCCTTCGACACCATAAATCATGAATTCTTATTATCTAAATTGTTAAATTATGGAGGAATAAAAGGATTAGTGCACAAATGGCTCACTAGTTACATTACCAAGAGAAAACAACATGTACATTTTAGATTCAGAATGTAATAGGGTAGAATGTGGAGTCCCACAAGGGTCCATTCTGGGCCCATTATTCTTTATTCTCTTTAATAATGATCTGTATGAATCTTCAAAAAAGCTGTTGTTTCCAGATGACACAAATATTTTTTGGCTGGAAGTAACCTAAGAGAAGTGAAGAACTTCTCTTAGTTATATGAAGAACAGAATAAATGAAGAACTTGTGAAAGTGACAGACTGGTTTAATTAAAACAAATATTTTTTTAACTGTGAAAAAACTAAATATATAATGTTTGAGAACCGTAAAAAAGATGAAAATGTGACAATAGGCATTGACGGTGTCAGCATAGAAAGAGTCACAGAGGTTAAATTCTTGAGAATCATTTTGGATGAAAAATTAAATTGGTAGGCTCAGGTAAATAATAAATAAAGAAAGATGAGTAATTAGCGTATTATATAAAGTAAAAGATGTGTTAGATTGTACGACACTTCATATGTTATAATGAACACTAATTTTCCCATATAAGTTTGGGGTAACACTTCTCCAACCGCCACAAAACCTTTGTTTTTGCTGCAAAAAAGAGCAACATGAATAATCAATATAATAGGATCTATTTAACATATTGTTTGTTTGTTAAGTCAAACCAACTTCAGTTTAAAGACTTAGTTGATTTTAAGATAGAGAGCCAAACAAAGAACTCTACCAGAATCTATACAAAGTCTTTTTACTTTGATGATGATGACCATAGAAGACAATATTTCTTCCGAACTGCTTTCACAAGAACAACGTTAAAACAGCAGCGTGTCAAGCTTTGGAATGTGTTAAATAAGGGCTTTAAATGTTGCACCAATGTTTACAAATTTAAAAACATTACAAAGAGAAAAGAATATAAGGGAGGGGAAAAATGTATAACTATTTTTCTAGTGTATATTTTTTTTAAGGATTTGTGAAATGAGCAGGACTCATTAGCAGGATTTAATCTTATTCCTGTTCCTTTTGTTCATGCCTGTAATAATGAATGAATGGATGAAGGTTTCTTTGTCAAGTTTTTTTTTTGTTGGGGTTGTTCTCTGTGGAGTGGTGCTGGCATGGTGAATGTCATGAACAAATGTATAATAAATAAAATAAATGAAATAAATAAAATAAATAAAATAAATAAAATAAATAAAATAAATAAATAAATAAATAAAATAAATAAAATAAATAAAATAAATAAAATAAATAAAATAAATAAAATAAATAAAAGAAAAGAAAAGAAAAGAAAATTAAGAAAATTAAGAAAATCTAATTAAGAAAGAAAATAAGTACTGTAGTCTCTGTCCTGGTTCGGCTGTTTTGTTTAAGTGGTTATTTATATGCTTTGTTCCCCCTTTTTCTTGAAATAATAAAAAAACACATACCTTTTAAAACTGCATTTCCACATTCCTGACCTGCAACTTGACCTGCTTCTCTCCATGCAGATGCAAAAGTTACACGGGACACCTTAACATTTGTATTAATGTATTTTACTCCATGGGAATTGCTAACTTTAACAACTCTTGAATAAAAAAAGCAAAAAATTGGTTTTGCCCACAAAAGTAGTATCCCATCTGAACAGCTGCTGAACTCTTTTACTTTTTTCTTTTACCGCTTGTCTCTAGTTTCTGTACAAACCATTAGCAAACACACATCACTTTCACTATCTTTGGGGTGCACAGGCCTGTACCAGGGGCATTCACTGTCAATCTATCCCAATGCCTGTTGATGAAAGCCAAATGTGGTTGAGTTGGACAGAGGGAGAGCAGGGGGACACTTGTGCAGGCAGATGTTTGGCCCGCAGAACGTGTATGAATGTGAGCTCCTAAGCCGCACTAGTCAGTAAAAATCAGCCAAAAAGTGATTGAATAACAATTTTGTGGGGAATACATTGCATTCAGATACCCCAAAATTGTAGACATATTCTCTGGTGTGAACAAACCACAAAATCCGGCGACTATTATCTGATTTGTTCAGCTATTCGAATGAAAAGTAAAGACAAAAAATTGTAAAAAAAAAAATCCTATAATGATGTAAATGTTTGTGTAGTATTAGCTTTAGCCCGTAGGGGGCACTAGGAAAATCATACATTTTTGGACTGTGTCACACAATGAAGAGATCATCAAGCCTATTCAGTTTGTATTACATGTTTCCATTCATTTGTCAACCATTGCAAGATGGTGAGAACAGATGTTCATAGGGACTTGTCCCAGCATCATGTGTCCTTAGACAACTGTCCCAAGCTCCCCTGTCCTTAGACCCTCCTCGGCAAGGAAAAACTAACAAACCTCTTTGGGAAAAAGTAGAAACCTTGAGGAGTTCCGCAGTGAAGGAGAGATCCGACTCACGTGGACGGACAGACGGACGTGCTTCAATTTGCAGATAGACGGTGGAGCTGAACCCACTCAGGAGGAGAACCAGTTCTACACGAGGCAGATGAAAAACTGTTCATCTGGAGTAGAGACTGTTTCTCCAGGCAGATGAGGAGCATCCACAACCTCATCGATGTGAGAAGAAGAAGAAGAAAAAGATGTGAACAGCAATGAACAGACTATTAAATATTATATATTGTTTGATAGAAAAGTAGTAAGAAGCAGAGGATAGTGCTCAAGCTGACAAACTTCCCCAGCATCGTTGCTCCTAGGGCAGCGTAGCTGGGAACTGTAGGTTTTTATTTATTTCCTAACTGGCCTGACCAAAAGCGATTTCAAAGAGGAAAGTTGTAAGCCTGGTCTTATATGAAGAGTCTGTGTCGGCCTCTTTAACATGGACAGGAGCTGATTCCACAACACAGGAGCTTGGCAGCTAAACGCTCTACCTCCTACTGTGCTTTTAGAGACTTGGGACCACCAGAAGTCTCTGTTTGGAAGTTATGGTACTATAGCATCTTTGAGGTAGGATGGGACCATGTCATTTATGGCTTTGTAAGTCAGGAAGAAAATTTAAAATTATATTCTAAACTCAACAGTGAAGGGATTTGAGCATGTGCTGTTCAAAAACAGACAAACAAACATTTGGTGATTTTTGTATTAGTTTAGCAGTTCATATTTCAATCTTCTCTCAAATGTTGATGGACAGTGTTTACAAATGTGCAGCATGAAGTGATTCCTGATTTATTCATTTATTTCGCAATCAGAGACGTATTGTCCCCTTGCTTGATAGACAAATTCCAATTAGATTTAAATTTTTAGAATAAACTGTGCTGCCCTAACGTAAACACCAAAATAACAAATGCAAGAAGTTCCGTTTTAAATATTTTCTGGAAAGCTCACACAAGAGATTGAATTTCTTGAAGCTACAAGAAGCCGTCGGATGATGTAATGTTATGAAGCGGTCTGCTGGAGAACTGACATCCAAAGCAATTTACACAAAACACAGACCACATCATAAGCCTTTCATTTGAGCAGCAGAAAGTGAGACCCCATTTGTAGTATTGGATGTAATCATTATGTGTTTAACTTGTCAGCAAACTGTGTCATCCCCTCAATCCCACCGGCTTTGCGAGTTTATACTTCGCTCTCGTAGCCGTCCAAAGTCACTGAAGTGGTCTGAAATGATTTCCTAGGTCTCATCTGTAAGTTATCCTGTCTGTCACTTTGGACGTCTTCAAAAATTAGGATTCCAAGGCTTGATTTTAAGCTTGCTTTTATTTTGATTTTGAAAGCTGTAGCGTCCCTGTGTGGTAAATAAACGTAAGTGCAGTTTAGTGAAAGCCTTGATATGTTATTGATTTTAATTATAGTTCCTGATTATTGTGATTTATTTATTTATTTATTATTATTATTATTATTATTATTATTATTATTATTATTATTATTATTATTATTATTATTATTGTTTTATTGTTTTATTATTTCAAATTTAAAAGAAAGTTGAGTTGTATTTGATTATAAAATGTTGTTTGTAGTACGTTTTTCCTCCTTAATAATATGTCAAGTATGAATATCATTAAAATACGAAATAAAGTTTAGGAAATAGTAGGCGTGCCCACCTACAGTTGTTTAAAGAGGATAAACCTTCATTTTTGAAAGTACTGTGGGCTACCTGATTTTTACTGTCTTACAAACGTGAACAAATTAACGAGTTTGTTTGGCAAAAGTAAAAAAACACTGTTGGCAAAGTAACTAAACATGTTGTACACATGACGTCCCTCACAAACATCCAAGTTCATCCAACGTCTCAAGTCTGATTGTCCAGAACCAGTGGAACCACTATAGCAGGGCTATTCAATCTAAGGCCTGGGGGCCACATCTGGCCCTCCAAACAATTTAATCTGGTCCACAATCCAGTTGTTCCTAATATTGAAAAAATAAAAAATATTGTTTACTGATTTCATTTAGTTTGCACTAGTTTAGACCTGGTTTTGTCTTGGTTTAGTCCTTGTTTAATTCTGCTTTAGACCTGTTTTTATTCAGGGTTAGTCCTGGTTCAGACCTGGTTGGTACTAGTCTATTCCTAGTTTAATTCTGGTTCAGTATTGGATGGGCAATTTTGCAAAGCAATGTTAGTGAATCATGTTGTATGTTATGTCTCCCAAAAATAAAATCAGTAGTCATTTTAGCGTATTAACTCAAGTTATTGAAACAGTGTTGGGGATACTTTGTGTGACCCAAAATGACCCAAAGTGGCGTGTTGTGCACCTTCGGCCCAGAGGCCTTGGCCCTCAGAAAAATCTGGCCCTCGGGAAACTAAAGTTGAATAACCCTGCTCTAAAGAGTGACAAAAAGAGACATAATCAGATAATACAAACCAAATCAAATAGAAGTCACTGACCATTCACAGAAGATATTTTAATTGATAAAAGATTTAATTTTGAGTGTGTGTGTGTGTGGCAGGCCTATCGCTGCATGTTCCTGATCATTACTGTAACCTAATCCCAATATCAACTAGTCTAGAGTATGCAGCACATTACAATTGCACAAACCAAACTCTTTACACAGTCTATAAGGTCCATAACAATTAGGCTTATAACATTTTGATTACTCAGCCTTTGTAACCAGCCTTTGTTACGTAAAAGCAAAGGTACAGGAGCCAAAACATTACTCAAGTGAAAGTAAAAGCTTGAGTAATTACAATTCTACCAAATGTAGCGATCTTGATAAAGAATTGTGATGATTTGTGGTCAACTAAAGCAATATTTTAATTATTTTCTAGTCTTTTTATATATTCGGCAGGATGTCCAAAAAATGCAAATAATAAGGAAAAGTACTTAATTTCAGTTAAAAAATGTAGTGTGAGTAGAAAGGACAGATCCAATGTAGTGATATTAAAAAATCCACCGTAAAATGCACTGTACAAATACCTCAAAGTGTACATTTACTTCTGTACTTCAAGTCCTATTATTTTCTCCCAAGGGCAATGTTCAGACTGTGGTGGGATGAGCCCTGCATGAGAATAACAAACTTTAATCTGCACATATTTGAACGGTCAAGGTAACTACTACAGACAGATACTCCCACATGTCTGACCTTGGCTGCTGCTTCTGGTTCCACACACGATACTTCCAGGCCACTTTCACATTTTTCCTACTTCACACAATAGTAGTAATTAACAGATAGACAAAAGACGTCATAAATCGACAATTAAGTGTACAATTGTACCCTTCAAGGACGTTTTCCATACCATCCCAGTGCTGTTGGGGGCAGTAGCGTCGCATATGCAGAGCTTCTTCTTTTTCTTTTTCTTTTTGGCGTCGAAGCGGAAGTTTTGGTTTTACAGCTCGTTCCATGGTGAGCTCGAACAAAACTTAGGTATTTTACAATTTATTCAGATTTTTAAAAGTCTTTCCTCTATAATAACCGTCCACGGCTTTGCTAACATCACGCTACATAATGCTAGCTTTGTGATTTCACGTGACATGTGGTCCAGTCTCCAGAAATGAACAGAACCATTGGTATAAACTTGAATAATTGCTCAATTAGCATAATATCGTTGTTATAATGCTTATTTCTGATCATATTATGTTGTTTGGATGTTATAAATTCTTGTCCTTGTGGGATTTATTGTTGTGAGTGACTAACAGCTAATGTTAAAAGCTAGTTGTATCTGCCTTACACTTTAAAATAAAAGCTAACTTGGTGAAGAAGCTTCCCATAAATGGACAAAAACAGATGTCAAGTCAAACTGAAGCCGTTTCTGAACTCGTTGGTGTCAACAAAGGGCTCGGCTCTTTGGTCTGACTGTCTGACAAACTGGGAATGTGTTGAGTCTTGACTTTGACAATTCCCAATTCAAATCCAAAGCCAAACGACCCTTTAAAATGCTGTCATCAGAATGTGCAAACTTCCTGAATGGAAGCGACTGGAGGCAAGTATAACCATAAAACATGCTCAATGATTAGCTGCACATCAAATCTTAATGCTAATGCTTTAAGAAGTAAGCAATAATTTTACATTTCCAGTATAGAATGTCTGCTAATTTGCTTTTCTATTACAAAAGATGAAAAAAAACAACAAAAATTATTTCTAGCTTTAACAGTTTTAGTTTTTTTTTTTTTTTTTTTTTTTTTTTTTTATTTACAAATACAAAACAGTAACAATAATGAGGACAATAAGAACAAAAACGGCAAAAGACAGACAACAATACAGACATTATACAAGTAGAGGAACAACAGTCCGGAAAAACTTCAGAGCGGGGTGATTGTGTGTGTGTGTGTGTGTGTGTGTGTTTGTATTTCCTTGTGGGTGTGTGCGTGGATGTATGTGTGTTTTTTTGTGTATGTTATCTGTGCAATATGTGCCGTGAGTGTATGTGTGTATGTGTGTATGCATTCAAACTAGTAAAATAATGCTTAATAAGTAATGTGGGGGTAAATATTTCTGTGAGTATTTGTCCTGTAAAATTTAAACATCAGGATCTTGTCAGTCATAATATCCTATTAAATAAAAGAATAATAATGTAGTGTCATACTGAAGCCTTTATAGTGTCCAATCAAAAGTAATCCTTCCTTTATTTGACTGCTTATGTAACAGTTTAAGCATGTAAACCTACATCTTAGAGGTCAGTAATATTAGGATACAGTGCACAAATATTAACATTTTAAAGTTCTGGTGCAGGACATGGCCAAGAAAGCAAAGAAGAGGAAACGCAGGAAGCTGTCATCATCTTCAAGTGAGGATTACGGAGAGGTAAGGACTTACTCTTTATGTGATGTTAGTATGGTTATTTTGAATAATTTAACATTAATACAGTGCATTGTGTTGTCAAATTTACTGGTCTCTTCAACATCCCTCTCATCTGGGTTCTTTATGGAAGGGCCAGTCACAATACAGAAGAGAGAAAAAGTTGTAGTATATAGTGTAAAATGTACATTAACAAGACAAAATGTGACCTTTTCTGAACAGTCTTTGAATGATCTTGAGCTTTATCATAACTAGCATAAACTACAACATAAAGAAAGTACTATTATTTTGTGTTGAAAGAAGAAAAAAAAATATCATTGTGGTATGTCCAATTCCTTTTTCTATACCTATGTGTTAATGTAGTTTACGTCACTGTTTTCAGTTATTGTTACTTTTTGTTTGGCTTTGGTCTCTAAATGTCCAAATGTTTTTCATTCTCTCCTCAAAAAGGCAAATTGACATGAAAAACATCTTGTATATAATTCTCTGTGATCCTGCATCGTCCATCATGAGCTGACTGTTTATTTTACTCCCATCATAGTAAATAATTTTCATCTACAGACATCAACAAACAAAACAGAAAAAAACAGGACGAAACATGCTACGTCCCCCAGCAAAAAGAAGACTGATGTGTAGGTGTATATGTGTTATTATTTATGTTTTTTTTATTTCATGTTAATGTGTCTCCTCTGCTCTCACATGCAGCACTGTGCGGAAAACCAAAGATGACTACAGGTCCAGTCACGATGAGGCCCGAAGCAAGCGCCATATTAAAAAGCCAGTGTCTAGGCTGGAAAAAACCAGATCCACAAGAGGAGAGTCTCCCATTTTTAATGATGAAGATAGTAAAAACAGAAAAAAATATGAAAGGAAGTCATCCAGAGATGGATCAGGTAAAACGTTTTCCCAGGATAAGCTTAAAGCAGAGAAGGACGTTTTGATACCAAGATCCGTTTCTGTTGCTCATAAAGTAGAAGGCCGGAATGAAATGGCAAGAAAAAGCCGTTGGGATGTTTTACCATCTAAAACCATGGAAGCACAAACGGCATACCTCAAAGATACACCTCCTTGTAAGAAAAATAAGCCCACAAACCAAAATCAGCCTTATCACAGACAAGAAGATTCAAAGAGTAAAATACCTGCTGTTGCTACTTCAGAGGAGAAAACCACAGCTACAAAAACAAACCTCAAAACAACAACAACAAAAGTTTTGCCATCGCAGCAACGCAAAACCCTCAAAGAAAGCATCATCATTCCGCCTCAGCCTCTTTCTAAAAAAACTGTTGTCGCAGAAAAATTCTCGGAAGACAAAAAAATATCCCAGTCAGGCAGTAGCACGACAAAATGGTCAAATCAAAGTGTTAAAAAACAAGCTTCTAAGCCATCTTTTCATAACAGCTTTTCACCAGTGCATCAAGCGGACCCCTCGTCGCCTAAAACACTCCCCAATGTGCTCCCCAACTTAAAAATTCCTGTTGTAGATGTTAAAATTGCTGTGGAAAAGTCAGCAAAAGACAAATACAAAAGTGTGAAAAATTATCTTAAAGCTTTACCTGTGCGTCATGCGGACTCATCGTCATGGAAAACGCCGGCTGCAGCTATTTCTAAGGAGAGAACGGCAACAACATCTAAAATAACTTTTAAAGTGTCGCCAGCACAGCAACGAAAGACTTTGAAAACAATTAACATTGTCCCGCCTCTGCCACCTTCTGGACTTTTGAACTTTAAAATCCCCAAAAAGACAGTTGTAGAGACATCAGTAGAAGACAACACAACTCTCCCGACACAGAGCGATCAAACCCCTTCAGCACTTGAACCTGCTCCATCAGTTACAAAACTTTCCCCGCAGCCGTCCAGTAGCGTGTCAATTGCCCCAAGTCAAGATCCCGTGAACAGCTTTTGTCCTCATGCTGACCCGTCGCCATGGCAGGACCAGGTAATGACAATTCCTATACATTTTTAACTTTTAAAGGTAACTTTTCTATCCATGGAGACGTGTTTGCTCTGCCTGGAATATTCCACTGGAAAAATGCATGTTTTCCCAGGCTTATTTAGCAATAAAAGCACATGTAATTGCATAAATTAAGGTACACTTTAAGGTTAAGGTTCACTTTTGTTGTCCCCGTGGGGAAATTTGTCCTCTGCATTTGACCCAAGAAGATAAGCAAAATGTAGGGCTGAAAAAAGTAATTCATGATTTATTGAAATGATAGTCAACTGATTTAGTAATCAATTGTTATCCTGGCTGTACCAAAACTCCAACACATGCTATATTCTGAGACTACAAAATAGTACAGGGAATGTTTATAATTAGGGTTTTGGATCGAAAACCTATTTTTGTCACCTTTCGCAATTCAAACAACTTCCAGCAATCGATTTTGTTAAAAGAACAATTGTTAATCGATTAACAAAATAACGGTTAGTTGCAGCCCTAGTTTAATGACACAGTGTAACGTTCCAGTCAAAGCAATGACCATGGAGACGAGTATGTGGGAGACGAGTATGTGGGGTCCCTTCTCCAGAAAAGCTACATAGTGCACCTTTTTAAAACGGCATGAACTAAATATTGTATTATTTTTTCCTCCTTTTACCTCAGAGGAATGTGGCTGAAGAGCTCCATCAGGCTCGCTCTGAAAAACTTCTGGAGGTGGATGTTATGCAAAGCTATGGGGAGCTCACCTGCATGGAGATCGACCCACCAGAAGAGGGAGCCATAGACACAGAACGTGAGTAGTGCAGCTGAAATCAAAGGAAAGTTACATGATATGTGGACAAATTTACTAAAGCGAATCTGTTTAGGCAAACGACAACCTAAGCAAGACGTGGTCATTGTGCTGGACACAAACATCCTCCTCAGTCACCTGGATTACGTGAAAAAGATTGTGACTCGCGGTTTAAAAGGTAAAAGAACTCTAGACGTTGTAAATCACCATTTGAAAGGAACAGAATACATATCCACCACAGATCTTCACCTCTTTTCAAACTTTATTTATTTTCTTTATTATAATTTTTTTATTATATGTATTATTGTTGTATGCAAATGTGTCTTCTCACGATATACATTACTGATCACTAAATAACTAAAGATTATAATCAGAATGTAGTAATATCCAAAGCATCCTTGGTGGGAAAGAAATGTGAATATCTGCAGCTGGAATAGGCACCAGTTATGAAGAAGTTATTGGCGTTACATTAGTCATTATTGTCACTAGGACCAAGTAACCATGGAATCCTTCATTTGCCTCTATTCACGTTGTCTTGAAATAGATCACCATTCTTCTATGCAACCAGCTTTATGAAAATAAACTTTCCAAATGATAATGCTACGGTGATGTTACATAGATAGTGGGGCTGTAGTTGATTTTAAAAAGTCTAGGTTGACTAAAAGGGGCGTGGCACTGGAAAAAAACTGTGAAGTATAATACTATTATCTTATTACAGGTTTGTAGGATTTTCTAATTAGCTTTGTCTTTATTTGGTGTATTTACACCTGTTGTACATATACAATATAGTTTTACACCAATCGAGCAGGTATTTGTGGAGAAAACATTGAAAAATCAGTGAAAAATGATAGGAAGTGACATCACACCAGAGACACTCAATTTACACAAAAGAAACACACCTTTTGACTTTCTAGACATTAATTCAACAAAATAAAGTTGCTCATATATTTTTATTTGTCAAATAAAAATTGATTTGTGAGTTTTGGCCCAGTGTTTGCTGGGTAATTTTCTAGTGTGATGTCATCAATTACAAACAGGAAGTGAAATTATAAACCTAAAAAATTTGCTATTCTGTGATAACTGTTATACATTTTAGCAAAATTCAAAATATATTTCTCTTAACTGCAGTTCAATGAGTCGTCCGACCGGTCAGAGGCACTTTAAGCAGTATCCTGTAGTAATCTGTGCCCTGCTTCCTTTCTCTTCCTCTGGCAGCGGAGAGCCGGTCCGTCGTTGTCATTCCCTGGGTGGTGCTTCAGGAGCTGGACTCGCTCAAAAAGGGCCGGGGTCTTTCGGGGTCTGTGGCCCACCTGGCTATTCCTGCGATCTCCTATATCTGGAACTCATTAAAGGGCAAAGAGAGCCGGCTGTGGGGCCAGTCCATGCAGCAGGCCGCAGAGAGCTCCAGTGAGTCAGACGGACGTTTCACTGCGTTATGACAATGTTGCTTAGCGATGCCAAATGACCTCTCGTACATGAGTTATGACCTTGATCGATAGATAGATAGTTAATTCATTAGTTAGTTACTTAGTGTTGGTTATTGTTTGTTTTTTATAGGTAGTGTTGTTGTTCGTTTTAGTTTTTTGTAAGTTATTTATTAACTTTTATCTTAGCAGGTAAGAACTAAAACAGAACTACATAAAAAAAAATTTTTAATGATTTTATTTTGCTTTTTAAAAAAAAAATATTCAACGAAAACGTCTAACATAGACCAGTTCACTTAACCTTAGTTAGTTAATTAGTTTGTTAGTCAGTCAGTTAGTTAGTTAATTAGTTAGTTGATCCTAAAGGAAGTTCGAATTTTGAGTTCCAATGAAAACTTTAATCTTTTTAACCAACATCTATATTTTTAGCTAAAGCTGTAGCACAGTCATACTCACCATTTGTATACCCTATGTAGTATTAGCACTTAAAATTATATTGGAAATGCATTTTTTATTTGCTCACTTGGCATTTGCTTCTGTTTGTCAAACTTTGAATCCTACTGAGACACTAGGTGGCACTGTTGAACTGCCTCTTTCTATTCTGTGATCATCCACTGTGCTGCTGAAGGGCAAGCGCCCCCACCTTCTTTTAAAATACTTTTTATATATATATATATATATATATATATATATATATATAAAAGAATACATATGTAAATCACAGGGGTGATATATATATATATATATATATATAAAAGAATACATATGTAAATCACAGGGGTGTTTTAGAAAGACTTTTCATTGTGATTTTAGTTGTAAAGCGATATTTGCATCTTCTCTTTCTCAAAGCCCTGCTCTTTGTCAAGTCGTCTGCAGAAGTGCTTTCAGAGTTTAATTGCCTCTGCTCCCTGTCCTGTCCTTGTGGGTGCGTCTGTCCTGTCTCCTGTCTTCCCTCTCCTTCTCTGCGCTCATGTTTTTCGTTCTCCTTCACTGTTCCCAGATGGTCTGAACGCAGAGAATAATGACGACCGCGTCCTGCAGTGCTGCCTGCAGTTCCAGCGCCTGTATCCAGAGTGCGCTGTCATCTTGTGCACGTGAGTCCCCTCCCCCACCTCCATTCTGCTGCTGCTGCAGCAAAGTGTGTGTCCTCTGCAAATAATGCACACGCATGTGACTCCAGCCAGATAGTTCCAGTTTGACACAGAGAAAGAGAACGGCCAGACACCATAATTGGGAGTGAATAGATTTGCTGAACGAGGACATTTCTCTTGAGAGTGTTGAGCAGTGTTTTGTTGTAGCCCTGTCTTTTTTCTTCTTCTTGTGAGCCATTTTCCTGGCAAACTCAGATTTCTAGACACTGTTAATACATATTCATGAAATTGTAATGAGCAAGAATATAATTTTTATTCTTCAGATGTCCATGTCTCACACACACTCCTACACACATTCTAACCCTAACCCTAACCCAAAATTAAGTCAAAACTAGGACTAAACCAGGACTAGAACAGGACCAAAATTGTTTGCCACATATTGAAACTTAAGGTAGGTTTATGCTTGATTTTTGTCATTTTTGCTGACACGCCCTCTCGCGCGTCGTCCGCGCGGACCTGAGTTTCTGCGTCAGGGGAAAAATTTTAACTATGTGGACGGTTCTGCACGGAAATGAGCGGGATTTCATAGCAGCTAGCTCAGATTTCTACTGTCAACACCGCATGCCTTTTGACCTTATTCCACCCCTCTTTTCCCGCGTGATCGCCACTTCCGTTGTAATGGCACTTCCTGTCCAGCGGGAACTCCGTTGGTTTAAATGGAGAACAAGGGAAAAGTCTCGGCACTAAAACATCCTATAAAGTAGATTGATTTGTGTCAAACATCCAATGTTCATGTGACCAACAAGTCAACAATGCAGCCCAAAAACGGCTTTTTAGTCTGTGTAGAATTTATATTGTCTCGAGGTCGGCAGCTCTGTGTTCAGCGGAAGAAGGATTAATAAACAGCCCTCTGGAATAAACTTGTCTCATTTCCGTGCGGAATTTACACGTGGGAAGTATAATCCAATTTTAATGTGGCACAAGCAGTCCATATTTGAATTATTTATTTAATGCAATCTATGTCAAATAGATGTCACTAATTGCCTCTGCTGATCAAATAAAACTACAGATTGAGACCTAATGTAGACTCGGTTTAGGCCTGCTTTCGTCCTGCTCTTGTCCTGGTCTACTCTAGGTTTAGGTCTGGCTTTAGTCACATTTTACAACCAATTTTTATGTGGGGATTGAAGTGTGAACTCACCCATAGTTACTAGTTTTTAAACAATGACGGCAAAACTTGGACCATTAGGGGGCCACCATAATCTCTTCTATCATTGGAAAACCACATCCGGACTAAACTGGGCTCAAACCAGGACCAAAACCTGGACTACGTGACCTCAATATCGTCCATCTGAAACTGACGCATTATCTCTTTTTTTCTGCTGCAGTAATGATAAGAACCTATGCAGCAAAGCTCTCCTGAGTGGGGTCAAAGCCTTCAGCAAGAATGACCTGGAAACTGAGGTTGCCAGATCCAGCCTCAGCTCTCCTTTCCTGCAAAATGTCCAGACTTCCACCAGACCAGCTCGAGCGCAACGCAGCATGTCTACACTAGCGCCAGGCAACGTCCACGCACAGACGCAAGCGGGACGCAGTCAAGAAGCAACAAGCCTCTCGGTGGCGAACGGTGAGCAGGGATTAGGTGTGCTCTTCTCATGAAAACAGGGACGTTCTCAGGGTTATGTCACCATTTCGTTTTTATTCTCTACATAGACATCTTAAGTCATTGAGCTATCGGACCTGTTCCTGTATACATGAGATAATCCTAAAGACATTGGCTCAAAGTTCAAGCAGAGTTCACACGAAATACATATTAACTAATCATATCTCCTTTTCTTACTGTGCAAAATCGCAGCTCTTTCTCTTTTGTGGTAAAATATGTCCCCATTTTGTGGCTGCAACCAACAATTATTTTAGTAGTCAACAGTACATTTTTAAATGCTTTTAAAAATATATGTATATTTAATTTTGTATTTATTTTTAAAATGTATAACAAAAGAAAACAAAGAAAACACAGCAAAACAATACATAGACATGAAAAAATTAAGAAGAAAAAAAAAAGAGAAAAATAATGGCACACAAAACCCAAAGTAAATGTCCCATTTTTTCTAAATGAATTTGTCCATTTTCAAATGAAGTTCAAATGTATTCTTTTCCATTTTGGGAATGTCCATTTTAATGTTAGTCCACATTTAGTTAGTGAGTTAGTTAGTCCAACACATTTTTGAATACATTTTCAACAAAATAAAGTTTGAAACATGGTGACAGCAGGCTCCAAAATTTACAAATAAAGTGTATTATTGTTTTATTTTATTCTTATTCTTTATTTTTGTGTGTGTTTTAGAGTCTGTCTCGTCCAAATAACGGGTACAATTATATATATATATATAAAAAAATCCTACTACAGTCCTTCTAAATACATATTAATTAATCATTTATTATATTCTTACCGCCCAAAATTGCAACTTCTACATGTGTTAAATATGCCACCATTTTGTGTCTCGTCCTGCAGAGAACATTGAGCTGAGCAAAGCCAGTGATGCCAGGACAAGAAGCGGGCGCCTGGACAGCCTCGTGTGCGAGTTTGAAAGCTGCCTGCAGGAGGCGCTGTCGGACGTGTTAGAAGCAGAGATGAAGGCTGCCTACGATGACCTCTGGCTGGAGGTAAACACGTGCTCTGGGGAATCGTGTTGGGCACAGTCTCTGCAGTAACCGTTTCCATTCATGCGACGAGCGCAAATGTTACACGGCAGTTCTAACGATGTCCGTGTTCGAATGTCGACAGATTGTTTGCAGAAAACCGCCGTGGTCACTTCATGATGTGCTGCACTGTATGAAAAAACACTGGATTGCTGTGTTTGGACACGTGGTGCCTCGGTCCAAGCAACAGAATGTCATGAACCTCATTGAGTTCTTCACTGCAGGTATTAAGAGTTTGCATTTTGAGTTACAATGGTTAACAATAGGAAGATGTATGATGATTTGGCTTCGGAATAGTGCAGTTGATCAACAATAATACAGCAAATGAATTACAATTTTTAAAAAAATGATATACAAAGAGAAGAGGGAGGGGGGGTGTTACACCTACAGCACATAAACACGTAAAATTGTTGCTGACATTGTATAAAATCAGTCGGGATCGCTTAGCTGACTAAAAAGGAGGTTGAGGCGTGGCTTTGGAAAACAACCGCAGAGAAGTATGAGCAAACAGCATTGTCATTTGTGAAAAGGCACATTCAATCGTCCGGTTACTCCTCAAACTCCAGATAACTTACTCCAGGCTCTCTTGTTTCCTCTGTTGTGCATGTATCTTTATCATCTGGACTGACGCCATCAACTGATTATTTTATTTAACAACTAAAGGACTCCAGCCCTAAAAATCCTGTTTAATATTGTTTTTTTGAATAATTGATTGTGTTGTTGCACCCAATTCCACAGATTGAAACTGTTTTCATTTAAAAATAGTTAAAAACAGTGTTGTAATTGTATTAAAAAATCTCGGGACCCCCAGTTTATGCCTGTTTAACCCATTGGGAGCCACTCGCCTAATAGTAGCTTTAAAAACAACAATATTAGTTAGTAAATCTATTCTTTCTCTGCGGGTTAACGTTTGACAATTTTTTCAAATGATAAGTATTTAACTTTGAGCCAATAATTGTGGTTATGATTTTTCCCTTGCCCAAAATAGCTGTGACTTGAACTGTCACGACCCCTGTGCGCGAGCCCCCTTTTCCTGACCCTATTTAAGTGGCCTGCAGACTTGGGTTAGTCATCGCTCGGGTCTTTCCACTGGGCTTGTAGCGCTGCGCCGGAACCAACACAACTAAATCCAGAATGGGGTCAGCGGCTTAAACGGGCCACTCGAATGTGTGTCAGAAAAGCGCTGAGTCGTCCACTGCAGCACCTCCTGCCTCGGGGTCTCATCACGGGCTTTGATGACATTACGCTTGGAGTGTTGAACGTCTGTCAGCCCCTTCCCTCCGCCGCCGCTCCCCCCCTGCCTCGGCGCGAGACACTTAATCCATCCAGGAACGGGCATTAGCTGGAACAATAGAATTTGTCCGTGCTTTTTTTTTTTTTTTGGGTTGACTAGCATGACTCCGGAGTTCTTGGTCTCACACAGGTTGGCTTTATGCCTGAGCTGGGAAGGAGGAGGAGGAAGAAAAGGAGGAGGCGGAGGAGGAGGAGGAGGAGAGGGAGGAGGAGGGGGAGGAGGAGGGAGAGAAGGAGGAGGGAAAGGAAGAACCAAATATGAAACAAATCCAGGAGTGGAAAAATACTGCATGTTGTTTTCTGGTCTTTTCCCGAAGAGTTAATGTGGCTCGTCGTTGCTGCATTTGTGAGAACGTCTAAGCGTGAGAAATAAAGTTATTCAAAGTGCTTTACATGACAGAAAAAGAAAATGGAAAACGGTGCATTCAAATCACAATACAAACAGATAAAAACATGAGTAATCGTTGTAAAATGTACTTTAAAAGAGAGTGTGAAAAAATCCCTTCAGTCATATGCACTGTTCAGAGTAAAAAAAATGAGTTTAATTCATGTTGATGCATATTAAAAATGAGATATTGTAGAAAAGTGCTTAGTAATAGCTATTTATTTCAGAATTAAACACACTACAGACACAGAAGTGGTCCCAACTTTAATTTGTTCATTTATTCATTGCTTACAGTTTGGAATGGAACGATACCGTTTTGTCACGATTTGATTCTTGTCTCAATAAACACAAAAAGTTAAAGTTTTTCCGGTAATTTGCTAAATAAAACAAAAGTTAAAATAAATCGCCATGCATCTGTCTATAGGTAATTTTGTGTTTTGTCTGGTTTAATGATTAGACTAACTAATTGTGTCTCAAAGTGGCATGCATGTTTATGATGCATGTTATAGGTTGTTAGACATACAACCGCCACCATTTACTTTACATCACAGTTGTTTTGATCATTTATTTGATTATAAGTCAGTGCTGGTCCTAACTCTGTATCTGCGTCTCTGCCTCGTCCCTAGCAACAGCTCCTCCTCTTCTTCTTCTCTGCTCCTGTATAAAAACACACACAGCTCTACTCTCCTTTATTTTACTACTAAACCAATTATACCAATACAGAAAAGAGAAATACGTGTAAATTAATAGAGTCTTTAAAGCCAAAAGCGTTCTTAAGAGTCTTTTAAAAGTTCATTTCTGTGTAATTTCCAAGTCAATTTACGTAAAATAAAAAAGTGACAGAAAGATAAAAACCCTCTGTTAGTTGTGTCACGATAAAACATTTTGAAGTGTGATGAATTGCTACAGATAATATTGAGATTAATTATAATATCGAGGTCCATTTTAGCAGGATTATGCTAAATTGTGAGGAAAAATAAATTCTGCAATAATAATAAAAAGGCAGAATGTGAAACAATTGTGTCAATGAATCGTCATAGATGCATCGTTATTCTCGCTCTGCTGTTTTACACACAAGTTTTACACACAAAAAAAAGTGCATCACTAGTGAAATTACATGCACAGATGATAAATATTAAGCCCAAAAAAATAGTGGACTGACTGCATTTGTTTGTCTTTTCTCTCAGGTATATCCGCAGACGAGAATTCTACTTTAGCGGCGCTGCTAGTCGCTAAGGACCTTCTAAAAACATTTGTGAAACATTCAGGCCGCGTTCCCAGTGCCATTTCTGTCGTCAACAACATCTTTAATGCTCTTCAAACTCAGGTCAGTCGAAGTAATGACTGTGCAAACAACTATTAGCAATTAGTCGGTGAACGCAATTATTAAAAAGGCTCTTCACGGTTGTCTGCACAGGGAGAAACGCCAGCCGATGACGTGGTTATGAAGGAAGCGGAGGAAGACAAACAGCTCACGTCACTTCAGGTCTCTCCCTGTGACGTGTGGGCCCTCTTTGAGAACATTTGGGACCACGTGTTTCAAGCGAGGTACACGTTTGATGGATTGTACTGCTACGGCCTTATTTACCAAATGCACGACGGTTTCTTTTCACTGATGAGATGTTAATGCTGCGTTTTCAAGGCGCAGTGTTTTAATTAAACAAAGCAGCCAGTCTTTAAAGTGCGTTTGACAGGTTGGACCACTCATTTCACTAAAGTGTACGTGGCAGAACGCTTACTAGTTTTTCCCTATTTTGACAATTTTGGTGACGTCGTATTATTTTACTTGGTTCGACACAGTGTTGGCAGAATTACTAAAGTACAGTACTACTTAAGAAAAAGTACAGTTGTCTAAAAAATGATGCTGTTATATAACTATTTATGGAGTAAATACTGATTTCAAGTGCTAAAATAATAGGGGTCACATACAGTAGTACTTGTTCAACGATGGGTACATTTCTTAACTTAACATTCAGAGTCAGAGAACAGCAAATAAAGATGCAAATGAGCAAACCTTTTATTGATTTGGTATTCCTTATAAAGTAACAAATTTCATACTAGAGTAATTACCTTGTTCAGTGTGTAAATTGCAGAAGTTGTGCTGTAAAAGTGTGATAACGTTGCTTGATTCCGACGAAAGATTGTGAATCCCCCCCGCATTTGCCACAGAAACGCCCCGTGGAGACCGTTTGCTTTGATTTCTCTCTCCACCTAACCCCAAAGGTCATGTCTTTCTGTCCCGCTGCAGCCTGAGCGTGTTCAAAGCGCTGGACTTTGACCCAAACGCCTCTGAGAGTGTGCCGCCCGCAGGAGGTCTCCCGCCGCCACAGGACGTCCTGCTCTGCCTGGACCGGCTCGTGCGCACCGTCCCACAGCTGCTTCAGGCCTTCAGCGGGTACGCGCGGTTTACTCCCTGTGCCCTCTCTAATGTTATCGTGACCATTTAAAGTTGCGCTATGTAACTTTCCTGCTTATCTTCGTGAACATGCCTAGAGTTTTCCACAGTAGCGCATTAAACACATTCATTTTCACATCATTCATTCAATCACAAGCAAAGACGTACCTTGAAAAACATTCTTGCATTCTTCCTGTGAGTGTGCTCGCCTCTCCACGGATCTGACCTGTAATTTGGCCTGGTGTCGTACATGTAATAGAGTAAAAATTGTCTTGCTCCAGCGCTGACGTAATGTAAAAAACGTGCACTGTTAGCATGCTAGCTGGTGTTAGCATTACCGTGACGTCCAAACTTCGCTCTGGCCTCTGAAAGTTGTGAAAAGCGCCTATAACCTTCACTGTGAATTATTTCGTCGCTAGAAATGCGTTAGGAAGGTGGGGAATACCTTGGGACCACTGCAAACTGTTTCAAATGAACTAAAGAGGTTGTTTTTGACACTCGTGGGTCATTGTAAAGAAATCAATTTTAATCTACACTTTCATTGCGATCAATATTCATCGTTCCCATTTTTTATTAGTCATGGTCACATTTGTAATCAATATAATGATAAGAAAAAGCGCTTAACTGAAGTGGTTTAGAAGTTCTAAGTTCAAACATAATTGTGTCGATGTGTTAAATCCGGAGACGTCATTTCAAAATGTTAAGATATTGGGACATTTTGAGTAAGAAGTTATTGATTAAACTACTACAGACTGATTTCTATGATTTGCTCTTTAAATATCCTCAGCTGGGTTGGCCATTAAATAATACATTTGAATCAAATTGAGGTCAAATCCTTAAATTGTCAATGATCAGCTTGAGCCTTTTTAATTGAGGTCTACAGCCAATCCTGTGTGATGTGGTTTGGAGTTCAGGCATTTTTAGTGTTTTTATTGGTTTGTAAGTCCAGCCCTTCCTTCTGCTCATGGCGCGTGTGTGTGTGTGTGTGTGTGTGTGGTGTTTACAGCTGTGTAATGTCCATGTTCTATTTGGCATTCAGCTTTCGTCAGGCTGTAATCTACTCGACCTTCCGGCTTTGTTTTATCACCTTTTGCTGTGACGCACCAGAGTCGGCTGCACTGTGTCGCTGCAAAGGTCGTTCACTCTGTGGCCGAGTTCAGATCGAGATCATTTCAGAACTGAGGTCTTCACGTCGCCATCTGACGGTGTCAAAAAAATGCGTGTTTATTTTGTCGGTGTAATCCCTCATTCGTCCAGGAGTGTTCCATTCCAAAAAAAAGATGGTTTGAAAGAGGAGTTAAGGAGGCAATCTTTGTTAAAAAAGAGAATCCTTCATTAAATCGGAATGGAGGTTTAAGATTCAACCTTCCCGTTGTTTATAATGGTCTTCTGAAACCCTGGAGACGCCCTGGGCATTCGGATGCTAAATAGGCACTCAAGGAGAGGCAGGGAACAATAGAACAATAGGCCCATCCCAGTTTCAATGGGCCATTCGCAGGAGGTCCCGCCCTGTGGGCAGGGCTCTCACAGAGTAGGATATAAACAAGAGTTCTCAGACTTGTTTCTCTGATTGAGAATGACTCTTGGATGAGAGTTGAAACGTTTTGTTTTTCTAAAACAGAGTCCAGATGACACACAACTGAATCTTTTTCTACATGTTTATTTTGTTTTTGTTGTGTGAACGGGTTGTAAAATTGACCCCAAAAGTACAGAAATATCACTTTATATACCTCTATATGAAAGACTTGGTTTGGTCCCGACGTAGACTTGGTTTAGTCCCGACGTAGACTTGGTTTGTCCCGATGTAGACTTGGTTTGGTCCTGATGTAGACTTGGTTTGGTCCTGACATAGACTTGGTTTAGTCCCGACGTAGACTTGGTTTGGTCCCGATGTAGACTTGGTTTGGTCCTGACGTAGACTTAGTTCGGTCCTGACGTAGACTTAGTTCGGTCCCGATGTGACTTGGTTTAGTCCCGATGTAGACTTGGTTTGGTCCGATGTAGACTTGGTTTGGTCCCAATGTAGACTTGGTTTGGTCCCGATGTAGACTTGGTTTGGTCCTGATGTAGACTTGGTTTGGTCCCAATGTAGACTTGGTTTGGTCCGATGTAGACTTGGTTTGGTCCCAATGTAGACTTGGTTTAGTCCTGAGTAGACTTGGTTTAGTCCTGACGTAGACTTGGTTTAGTCCTGACGTAGACTTGGTTTAGTCCTGACGTAGACTTGGTTAGTCCCGACGTAGACTTGGTTTAGTCCCGACGTAGACTTGGTTTGGTCCCGACGTAGACTTGGTTTGTCCGACGTAGACTGGTTTGTCCCGACGTAGACTTGGTTTAGTCCCGACGTAGACTTGGTTTGGTCCCGACGTTAGGACTTGGTTTAGGTCCCGACGTAGACTTGGTTTGGTCCCGACGTAGACTTGGTTTGGTCCGACGTAGACATTGGTTTGGTCCCGACGTAGACTTGGTTTGGTCCCGATGTAGACTTGGTTTACTTGGTAAGGTCCCGATGTAGACTTGGTTTAGTCCCGATGTAGACTTGGTTTGGTCCTGAGGTAGACTTGGTTTAGTCCTGACGTAGACTCGGTTTAGTCCTGACGTAGACTTGGTTTAGTCCTGACGTAGACTTGGTTTAGTCCTGATGTAGACTTGGTTTGGTTCCGATGTAGACTTGGTTTAGTCCTGACGTAGACTTGGTTTAGTCCTGACGTAGACTTGGTTTAGTCCCGATGTAGACTTGGTTTGGTCCTGAGGTAGACTTGGTTTAGTCCTGACGTTAGACTTGGTTTAGTCCTGACGTAGACTTGGTTTAGTCCCGACGTAGACTTGGTATTTTGGTTTAGTCCCGACGATGTAGACTTGGTTTAGTCCCGATGTAGACTTGGTTTGGTTCCGATGTCCCGATGTAGACTTGGTTTGTCCCTGACATTAGACTCTGGTTTTGGTCCCGATGTAGACTTGTAGACTTCGGTTTTAGTCCCGATGTTTAGACTTGGTTTAGTCCCGATGTAGACTTGGTTTGGTCCCGATGTAGACTTGTTTTGGTTGGTTTGGTCCCGATGTAGACTGGTTTAGTCCCGTTGTAGACTTGGTTTGGTCCCGATGTAGACTTGGTTTAGTCGTCCCGATGTAGACTTGGTTTGGTCCCGATGTAGACTTGGTTTAGTCCCGATGTAGACTTGGTTTGTCCCGATGTCCCGATGTAGACTTGGTTTAGTCCCGATGTAGACTTGGTTTAGTCCTGATGTAGACTTGGTTTGGTCCTGTCCCGATTAGATTTATGACAAAAGTTACACTGGTAATATCACAATAGTCGTGGCGTCACCTGCTGGAGAAGATGGATATGTTTAATGCAATACTTTGGAATATTCAAGGTAAAACGTTATCATCTCCATGGAGACAAGTAGGTGCCCTCCCAACTAAATCTACATAAAACACCTTCAAATCTAATGCTAATGATTTCACAATAGACTCCACTAGATTAAGACATGTGAAAAGACCGTAACGATCGAATCAGTCCTGTTTGAATACTTTTCAGTGTTTTACTCACAAGCCTTTAGTACCAGACATTCGGTTTTTGTCATTCTTCTGTTTTTTTAAATTATTTTTTTCCGCTTTTCCATTTTCCCTGCAGCAGTGACTCAGAGCTAAATATATCCAAACACTAAAGTGCTTCGCTTGCACATCGAAGACCGGCACATTTTCAGTGAGGAGGAGGGAGGCTTGTTTGTTACCAGTTTGAAATACTTTATAAAGACAATAGTATAATGTGTATAGTATTACATGACTTAACTGTTTACTAGCTTGTCTCTGTGGAGGTGTTGTTGCTCGGTCTTTTAGATGCTTTTATTGCATCTGTCAGACCAGTGTTTGAGAGAAACGGCTGAAGATTTGGGAGGGAACCGTGCCTTTTTATACTTGCATATAATGTCCTGTATAAATAGTTGTTTTGGCATGAACTCTTGTGCAGTTGTTGGCTCGCGAATGCAGTTTTAGTCAGATCATTGAGATACTGAACATTATTGAGCGCTTTTGCCAGTTCCATGCCAGTTCAGCATATCCACGGAGACCAGAAAAGTTTCATAGTGGACCCTTAAACTTCTTGGGCGTATTGTTTTTTCAGTGTTGCGTAGCTAAGTCTGCACCTGCATTACCTCGCCGTGGTCAGTACACAGGCGCCACATCATGTCGGTGAGTCGTCGTACATGTTGCCTGCCTTGACTTTTACTGACCGCAGCTGTCGGTCTGTGGCGTTTGCGAGGCCACGGTCGATCCGCCGACGTTAAACCTCACGTACGTCTCGCGTAAACGGAGGGATTCTGATCGGTGTCCCGCTTTGTGCTGGAAACGCCGCCTTTGTCCATGATTGATGTTATGATCTTAAAAATGTCACTATCAAACGTTCACTAAAATGTGCTTCGACTCTATCAAGAAGTAGAGCTTTTGTGCCGTTATTAAATTGATTACATCCACGTATGTCCATTTCACTTTTCAAAAATGAGCTTGTCTGAATAGTTTTTATTTATTTTTGAATACATTTGTTCTTATTTGATGTTTCTAGTTTAATTGTTTGGACTAGTCGCCACATTTTATATTGTTTTTTTTGTGTTTTTTCATTGGTATTCATTTCTGCAGCACTTTGGAAGCTGTTTCTGTTTCTGTTTCTGTTATATAAATAAAGTGGATTGGATTGAATCGTTTTAGAAGGGTTTCAGTGTGGTCTAATTCTAGTTCTGATGCAGATCTGTAACACTAAAAGAAACTTCTACTGTTTCGTTTTGGAAATGACATTCTGTTGCCAAAAAAGCAGTGTTTTTATTACTATAATATTGAAATAAATATTGAGCATTGAACCTTTTCTTTGACTTAAGCAGAAAAAGCCCAGATATATTTAATCCTTGCAGTTTATGTAATTGCGTGTTCCCGTCTGCTGAAATCACCGATGCAACAGTTTGCGTCGAGGCGGCTGCTGCTTGGCTTGCTGCTTGCTGTGCTGCTGCTGGCTGCTGGACTGCTTGCGCTTGCTTGCTGCTGCTTGCTGCTGCTGCTGCTGCTGCTGCTGCTGCTGCTGCTGCTGCTGCTGCTGCTGCTGCTGCTGCTGCTGCCGGCTGCTGCTGCTGCTGCTGCTGCTGCTGCTGCTGCTGCTGCTGCTGCTGCTGCTGCTGCTGCTGCTGCTGCTGCTGCTCCTCCCGGCTCCGTTACCATGGAGACGGCTCAACTCATGCTCACGTGCTCGCAGCCAGGCGCGATGACTCACTGCGCTCAGCTCTGTCCCCCATCTCCCCAGCGTCTTTATTCAGAGGAGAGAACACAAGATATCGATCATTCAGGGCTCTCTCTGCACGTGCGTTGTACTCCGCCGTCACCTGCGCGTTTAGTCGGTCGCGCTTCGGTGCGTCCGACATCCGCTCCACGCTCGGTTTGGAGGCTCCTCGCTCTGGTTCACAATACAAGAGACTCAATACTCGATGTCACATTCGTTTTCCTCGCATCGATCGATCGCGATTTTCCAATTTGAACGTTTTCCTCTTAAAAACACATAAATATGTCTTTCAATTTTATGAATATTAACGGAACGAAACAGATATTTTTTTATATAATTTGCGTCATTTACCACAAAAACATTGTCAAATGTTGTCCTCCAAAGTCCGACCTCTGCTCCAAATCACGTGCTTTTGCTGACTGTTGAACTCTGGATTAAAAAGACCCAAGCAGATCATTGATCATTTGAAACGACAGATTAAAATTGAATGAATTAACTCCACCCAGTGCCAGTTAAAACCTTTTTTAAATCTAGATCAAAGAACACAATTTTAACAACAAATTAACCGTCTAATGTCCTTTTTTTATTGAAGTGTGTTATGCTTTATTATCAGTTATTGTCTGGGTCCGGATGGGTGAGAAAGTGTAAGATGCTTTTTGTGTTTGCAGCCTTGAGCAAAATAAAAATCTTGGTAATGAGCATTTTCTGTCACATTTTGAGTCGGCTTGCGCAACAGTTTTTCCTGGTAAGATTCTATAAAAGCTTCACGTTCTTGTCCTTGCAGTGTCTTGACATCACCTGGTTCAGTTGAAGCAGAAGGTCTCCTCGGTCTTATGCAATCCATTCAGGCAAGTGCCCCCGCAATAACTAAAATGTTTTATCGTTTCTATTGACTGTGGAAAACGGCTTTATGAAACCTTCTCGTTTGTTACAGATTGTTGGAGCAGACAAACTGACAGCCACAGATCTTCTAAATTGCTTCTCACAGCAAGAATACAGGTGAGTTATGAAACTGCATTTTATATTTTATTCATACTGCAGAGCAACATTTTAAATCAACTTGAATTATTTACTTTAGAAACATTGAAAGAGAAAATTCCGTGCAAAACCAGTTCTGCTAGAACATGTAAACAGTGTAGACCAGCCTTAAATGGTCTTTCTACAGATTTGCCTCTTTTTCTACACGCGGCTTCAAGTCTCTGCGCTCCATTTTCTCTAAAGTTACTGCTGGGATCTTGAAGGCAGAAATATGTGTTCCTTTGAACTTGAAACACTCCAGAGGCGCAACTCAGGCTGATAGTGTGTTGTCTGTGTGAGACCTTAACAACTCAATTTGGCCATTACAGCAGTGAGGATCTTTCAGACTCTAGATGCATCATGATAATAATCAGATTAATTAATTATCAATCAATTTAGGCTTGTGTATTGTTGTTTTTGTTGTATATTTACATGTTTGTGTACCAAACAAGACAAGTAAACACTTCATCCTGGTTTGGTGAGCAGCAGTTTAGTTATGACTGGTTTGAGCACAGTTTAGTTATGACGGTCTGGTCTAGTCCTGATCTAGTCCTGATCTAGTCCTGATCTAGTCCTGATCTCGTCCTGGCGTATTCCTGGCCTAGTCCTGGTTTAGTCCTGGCCTAGTCCTGATCTAGTCCTGGCCTAGTCCTGGCCTAGTCCTGGCCTAGTCCTGGCCTAGTCCTGGCCTAGTCCTGGCCTAGTCCTGGCCTAGTCCTGGCCTAGTCCTGGCCTAGTCCTGATCTAGTCCTGGCCTAGTCCTGGTCTAGTCCTGGTCTAGTCCTGGCCTAGTCCTGGTCTAGTCCTGGTCTAGTCCTGGTCTAGTCCTGGCCTACTCCTGGCCTAGTCTTGGTCTAGTCTTGGTCTAGTCCTGGATCTACTCTAGGCCATAGTTCCTGATCTAAGTCCTAGTCCTGATCTAGTCCTGATCTAGTCCTGATCTAGTCCTGAGTCCTAAAGGCCTAGTCCCTGGCCTAGTCCTGGCCTAGTCCTGGCCTAGTCCTGGCCTAGTCCTGGCCTAGTCCTGGCCTAGTCCTGGCCTAGTCCTGGTCTAGTCCTGAGCTAGTCCTGAGCTAGTCCTGGTCTAGTCCTGTGGTGAAAAGTAACGAATTACAAATACTCAAGTTACTGTAATTAAGTTTTTGGGTATCTGTATTTGAGTACATTTTAGCATGTCATTGTAAAAGCGGATTGTGATTTAAAACAGATTTTAACAGTTTATTACTAAAAAAGCAAATAAATAGAAAAAAAAAAAAATTTTTTGTACAAAATAAAAATGGTACTAAAATGTCATTAAAATATTCTTTAGTATAGAGTAGTATTTACCATGCGTATGTTTTACTTTTCCTGAAGTTAAAGTTTGGCAGCAGTACTTTTTCTTCGTCACTGAGCCCCTTATTCGCCATGTAACTGTACTTTGACTGGAGTACATATTTCCAGTCCTTTTTCGAGCCCACACTAGACCTTCTCTTGGCTTTGTCCCGGGCACAGTGGACTCAGGTGTCGGCCCTCTTTGTTGTGGCTTGCCCGGGCAGGTTCTCGGCCTGTTTTTCCAGCGTCACCACTGCTCCTCTGACATAAGAGCCTTCCTCAAAGACGGCCCCAGCAGAGCACTCACAATAACCGTGACCATGACAACAACTTTGGGACAGCCATTCACACAACACAACACAGGGCTGTGCTTCGGAGCCAAGAAAACGCACTTATCACACTGTCGTTAGGCTGTTGTTACGCTATTGTTACGCTGTTGTTGGGCTGTTGTTAGGCTGTTGTTAGGCTATTGTTGGGCTGTTGTTCGACCCCCTGAAGTGACACTTGGGTCTTATCAAAGTATCTATAGGTCTGCCACGTCTCACCATAATTACTATAAAGAGGTCTCGTTTTATAAATAACAGTTGGAACAGTTTGTTTAGGGTTCAATGTTTATCGTGTGTATGGTTTTATTTGTTTTGCATTTTTGTTACTTTCTCATAGTAAGTCATGATTTGAGCTGTGAAATAAGTCACTTGCTATTTGTTTATTGCAACTCTTTTTTTTTTTTTTAAACAATATTATACATTTATAAAAGGGTTTAGTGTTATTATCGTGCTTTAAGCTTTTTGTGTCGCTGGGGGCATAAAGTAGGTTAAATGTTCTCGTTTATTGTCATATTTTTCCGTAACAAAATATTGCACTTAAAAATGTGTTACATTTTCCAATTTTTTGAAGCAAGATCCAATTTTTTTAAGGAAAAGTGTGAGTTTAAAATGTTGGGCTGGTTTGATGTGGTTTTTGTCTACATATTTCAGCTCATACATACTGTTGTGACCGATGACCATTATTTGCCCATGTCAATATTAATGTTTTAAAATTGATGGCGCGGCCCACAAATTGAAGTCAAATCCCTTTTGACTTTTGGTACCACTTTATAATAAAACTTTACATCTTAATTAGCTCATAATGAACAACTGGTTTATTAAAGGAGCCCCATTATTAGGAGCTTTTAACCTTATTAATACTTTCCTTCTCATTTATTCAGTCAACCAGAATTAGAGTGATTCATGCACGTTTGAGTATTCGCTAATCTCCGCCCACTGCTCTTTACTTACTCCGTTCTGCAATTTTATGTTCTCAAACGGTGACACGCGTAAGATTCGGCCGCGTCAGATTGTCATTTTGGGCACGAATTAAAACAAATTCCTCCGCTATCTGCTAAATTCCTCGCCCTCGTGGACTGCAGCTCTTCAAAAGGGCGAAGTATCGTAAAAAGGGGGCCGGCGCAAACCAGCACCGCTGTTTTCAACTTGGACTTGTTTTGTTGTTACCTCGTTCTAGATCAATATTGCTCTTTAAAACACCCGTAATGATTCACGGGTGTCGTACGTTAGAACTGTATCGCAGACAAAAGCATAATAGGCTTTCTTTAAGTCTTCTTCTGGCTTAGTAACTACTTTGGAGTGAATCTTTCTTTACAAGCTGCTGCAGCACTAAACTGGCTCTCTACAGATTTGTCTATCTTTATACACAAGGTCCCTGCGCTCCATTATCTCCTATGTTATTGCTGGTTTCTTGAAGACAGAAATATGTTGTGTGAGAACTCAGAAACACTACAGAGCTGCAAGTCAGATTTTATGATTACAAACCTTTAACATACCAGGGTTCTCTTGAAGGAAAATACTTTATTCTTTTCATCCAATTGATAAATCGACTTTAGCTTGTACATTATTGTAGTTTTTGTTGTGTAATTCTGCGTTTTTTTTCACCAAGGCAAACATGGTTATGTAAATACACTTTGTCCTGGTTTGGTTCTGATTTGAGTTTAGCCAAGTACATTTTGGTTCACATTCTAGTCCTGGTTTAGTCCTAATCTATCTTGAGAGTCGGTTGTCTTTTTTACCTTGACGTGTTTCTGTGAGCATCTGTCACCTTCGTCAGAACCGAAACATGTCAAGCTAAAAAAAAAAAAAAACGGCAATACAGTCGGTCCTCTCCTCCTACTGGATAACTGCTGAGGGGGATGATCTTTCAAATGCAACACGGTATTCAAACCCGACTGATGCAGCAAGCGGCTTCTCATTTCTGAAACAACCATGTGGAAAGACGAATCCCATAGTCATGGATGCCAGTGTGTTTGAGAAGGGTCAAATCGTGAGAGTGTTTGTATAATTAAAAGAAGGTGTGAATTTCATCAATGGATTTCAAATACTCAAGTCACTGTAATTAAGTAACTTTTTTGCGTCGTGTATACTTTATCAGGGCAACATAAGATTTAGTTATAAGAAAGTGTTACTTGACTTTTGACATAGCAATTACACAATGTATTTTCTCTGATATAATATAATGTAATTTGTTGTACTTTTTATGACAATTGTGTAACATATACATTTCTCCTCGGCTTACATTAGATTTAGAAAAAATATTGTTTTTTCCAGTATATCGATATATGACTAAATCCCCTAATATCACCGATGCCGATATTAGCGCCGAGAACGTTGTGCTGCCCGAATAAAATGTGTTGTGACTGCCGGGGAAAACGGTGCAATACTTCATTAGTTCAACACTTTTATTTATTATATTTTCCTTTTGAATCTAAGTTACAATACTTTCGAGCTGTCAGCTATTGTGTAACTTGACTACAGTAGTATTAGACAAGTTTTTCTCTCAACAGTGGCCTTCAAACACTCCTCATGTAAAGTGGGCTTTGCATTAACACCTCAAAGATTATTTTTGCGCGACTTAAAATTACTGTTAACGCTTTGGTGGTCAGTTACCTACTTACCGGTACACACTAATCCTCCAGCCCACTTCAGTTTATATAATCTTCACTTCCTAAATAACCCGTATATGACAGTTTACCTTGGATATTAGTCCCGTTTAAGTTCCTTACAGACGAAGTAACAGTGACAGTCAATGATTAAAGGAGCGATATGTATTGTTTTTTTGGTTTTTAAACTTTATTTTCTCCATGAAAATGTTGTTGTTGCCTGAAATGCTCTTCAAAATGGCATAAAACTTGAATAATCTCCATGGAGACAAGCAGATGACTCAGCAAAACCAAGTTTTTTTTAATCAATGACACCTGTAAATGAAGAAATGAAGGATGGAGAAGTTTATATAAGACAAGGGAACAACATTCTAAAGTGACCAGCAGGGGACGCTCCACCAGAAAACGTACAGGTTTTTAAGTTGTATTAGTTTGAATCTCCAAGCTGTTGCTATTTTTACATAGTGCACAGAAAAAGAGATCGTATAAAGAGCTGTTGTTACCATGGAAACCAGCCTGTTTCATACTGTGCCGGACTGATGTGTGACTCGCTCTGAATTGAGTTGTACACATTATCAGTCTGGACCGGCGCTCACCGAAAGCGGACGGGAAACGCCGTAATGTCATGACGAATACATGAGTCTGATTGGTCAAAGCGTCACAACAACGAGAACGTGGAAATCGAACTGTTGTTAAAAAAGGGTCAGAGGAAAGCGCAGACTTCCGCCCGAACGCCGCGCTGTGATTGGTCAGTCTCTAAGCGGCCGGGCTCGAACCAAACAACGCGAACAAGATGATTATCCAGAGTTTGTGAAGCAAATGTCACCAGAATTCATCTGGCCAGAATTCATCTGTAAAGCGTGTGGCAAAGTCAAACTGGCCCATCATTTATATCTACAGAAAGATTTGATTTACTTGTCAAAAGAGATGAGCGATATATCGAAAAACTGTTATTTTTTAGAACAGATTATCAAATTATTTTTTTTAGAAAACAAAAAAAAAAGGTCTGTAAAAAAGTGTAAAGTGATATTTCTGCACTTTTGTGGTTAATTTTATGGTTTATTCTCATTTTGTGCAACACTTGAACCTGAATCAACACGTTCCTGATGCATTGTGAAAATATTGTCTGAATATATATATATTTTTTAAATTAACCTCCATGCGTTGAAGTTGAGTCACACACATTTGTAGATAATATTTCAGAGCCATTGAATGCAAACAACAACAAAATCTAAACTAACACTGCGGTTTAGCCAGTTTTACAGTTCATATTTCTCTCTCACACTTTCTGAACTGTTGCCAAAAGTAAAGACCTTTTTCCTGAAACCCATCGTGACATTTGAGTTTTTAGAACATCGCGGCGGCGTGTCGGTCCCTGCTGAAACGGCGGTAGATTTACGTCAGCCGAATTGTGTCTCCTCGTTTCCCCGGAGGCGCCCGACGTCACCCCCCGCTTTTAATGTGAGTGCGACGCAGCTCCCTGATGAAGAGGCCGTGTTTTCATAGTAAATAATTGATGGTTACATTCGCAGAGAGGTGATTGGGGCCTTTACCGAGCCAGCGCATTATCGGCGCCGTTAAATATTTGATTTCCTGCTCGCCGCATTGATATGGTGATGTCAGGGCTTACATAAGGCCTCGGGGAGCGTTTCAAACCGCCGCGTTCGGTCAGTGACTAGACAAAACACTGACCCAGATTGAAGCCTTTCACTCCATTCTATCCTGGAGGCACTCGGAAAGTATTAGAAGAAAAGGGGCACGTTTTTACAGGAAAATGCATTCTCAAGGCATTTTTGGATCTGTCTCATCTGGGTTCTCAGTCCTGTAGTCCTGTACTCGGGGGCAGAAATGTCACGTCTTAAATAGTATAGATGTCATACTCATTCTCATTTAAATGTTAGAGGTCATTTTAATTTTGTTTACCTCTTTAACAACATTTACCATAGTGTGCATTTTTAGATTGATTTTCCACTGTCAACTCACCACGACATCACTTTATAAATGCTAATTACTAATCATCTTAATTAGCCTTAACAAAGACTTTTCTGAGCGAATAGTTTATTAAGGATGATTCTGGCTTAGTAACTCATTTATGAAGGGGTTAGGAGTTAGAGTATTAAATAAGTAGTTACTAAACCTGAATCACTGTAATCTCGTTGTTCATTTTGAATGAATTCGTTCATGGTTTCTTAAGGCTTTCCTACTGTAGACCCCGCTGGACAAATGAGGGATTACACAGACTTTATTAAAGCTAATTACCAAGCTTGTGTCATTAATAAACCCCAGCAAGTTGTGCTGCTTTGGTGCTATTTGTGCTGACAAATACTCAAAGGGGAAAAGTTACGGCAGTTTGGGGCCAAGAAATCTTTATTTCTGATATTTAGCAGCAAATTTACCCTCTCAATCTCACAACTTTTAAGTGCAATGGCAGAAGTTATCCAGAAGTTACACTTATGGTTTAATCTATGGCTCGCTCATAAATCAGGCTCCTGCTGTGGATGTGGGACTCATTTCTGTTTATCGCTCCAGCTCAGGGCTGTGGCTCTCTAAAGCAGTATGATGTAAAGGTAAATGAGAGAAATCATGGTCAACTTTTCTTTCTTTTTAACTTCCTAGTAACTTCAAACTGGCACATGCTGTTGCGACCCAGTTGCGACCCTGTTGTGACCCTGTCGCAACCCTGTTGCCACCCCGGCTCATAGACAGAACATGAGCGCGGCTCCCCAGGGCTGCTCTGGTGTACTGGAGGGAGGCCCACTCTTGGACAGCCAGGGGCCCTCTGGGGCCGCCCCGAGCAGGACGGCTAGGGGCCGTCACAGTGCTCATTCGTATTACTTGGAACAAAAACTGCCTTTCCAGTATTTGTTTGAGTTTAAGTACACAGTAGCACATGTACAGTCTCAGCTTGAACTCATTGTTTGCTCTTTCTGACATCATTCAGAAGTGTCTGGACGGTGTGTGTTCTGTCACGCTCTGGCTTTATCTGCTGCTCTGTTTTGCACTGCACTTTTATGGAAGTGATGGGGAAATGATTCTGCTCATAACTCTTATCAGCCCCAGAGGCTCGTTCTGACTACCTCATTACAGTATTTGTGTTTCCTCGAGTGCAGTAGGTATAATAAACATCAAAGTGATAGAAAAGAAAAGGAATCTGTTCAGATTGTAGTCTTAAAGTACTTCAGATCCTCCCGCCGCTACCAGACGTGTGTGGAAAATGTGAGCGTAAATAATAAAGATTTGGAACTACGAGGAACACGGTTTAGTTTAAACTCTCTCAGTCCGAAAAAACATACATTTTCTTAACCAGGCAATACTTTAAGAAAAAACTGGTTCACACTAAGGACAAGGAGCCTACACAAAAACAGAGCAATGTAGTGTATTCTATCCAATGCAGTGAAGAAAGTTGTAAAGAGCGCCACATAGGGGAGACTAAACAGCCACTTCACAAGAGGTTTTATCAGCACAAAAGACACACGAGTTCAGGACCCCAGAGCGCTGTGCATCTTCATCTCAAAGCCACAAACCACTCTATTGAAGACAGTGAGGTGGAGATTCTGAGCAGGGAGAAAATATGGTTTGAAAGAGGAGTTAAGGGGGCCATCTTTGTTAAAAAAGAGAATCCTTCATTAAATCGTAATGGAGGTTTAACCTTCAAGTTGTTTACAATGGTCTGCTGAAACCATGGAGACGCCCAAGTCATTCAGATGCTAAACAGGCACTCAAGGTGAGGGAGCCAAACGCCAGGGAACAATGGGCCCATCCCAGTTAAGTTTCAATGGGCCATTATCAGGGGTCCCGCCCTGTGGGCAGAGCTCTCACAGAGTAGGATATAAACCAGAGTTCTCAGACTTGTTTCACTGATTGAGAATGACTCTTGGAGTCGAAACGTTTTGTTTTTTCTAAAACAGAGTCCAGATGACCACAACTGAATCTTTTTCTACAATGGAACACTGCTGGACGAATGAGGGATTACACCGACATTTTCTTAAGTAACTTTTGGAAGAAATTGAACTTTGAGTAGTTTTCTGACACTGTACATTTACTTCTAATTGAGTATTTTCTTTGAAGTAACAGTACTCTAGTTTTGGTTGCTCTTCTGTTTCTTACACGTGCCTTTGTTTTTGTAATGTTTGTGTTTATTCTTTGGAAACACCATGAACTTTTACGTCTCAACTGTTACTCGCTCAAGTTAAGTGAGTAATATTAAGTAATATTTCTTTACTCTTACTTTTGAGACATTATTTTTGTCACACTAACTTTTCACTTACTACTCAAGTAATATTATTGTAAAGTATAAAGCATTTCTCTTAATGATAAATGATCATAAATAAAATAAATAAATAATAAATAAATAATTGGCTAGTTATGCCAAATGAGACCACATGATTATGGAAATAGAATGTTCTGGAGGTTTTGTCATTTAAATGTCGCTCATTTGATTATGGAGCACATTGGCGGTTCAGTTTACAACGCTGCTTATCTGTAAAGCTTATTTTTAAACCGCCAAATGAGGAAGTATGTATTTAAATATTTCTAACTCGTCCGCTTTCAGCTCTTACGCCAGGTTGGAGAAAGGTAAAATTCTTTATTATTTGCTGCAGAAAGCGTGCAGTAATCTGATTTTGTTCCAAAGTTCTGCCTTTTACGAGAAACTAAATGCACTCGTTTTTTTTTTTTACATCATCTCGATATTAATCTACAAACAATATTCAAACAATGCAACAGAAATGTGCTTGTCAACGGTTTAAGGTTCAAGAATCGCACCAACCGTTATAGAAATATCATTTTATACTCTTGTTTGAGAGATTACACAAGGCGTTTCTATCTCTTTTTGAGGACATTTTTAATAGTAGAAGATGATATGCTCAATATTCTTCTTTTGCGTATAACGGCAATAAATCTTCTATCTCCAACACCCAACTTTAGTCAAAAGATGGTAAAACCGGCACACGTTTGCTTAAAATACTAATAAAATATACCAATTAATCTATTATATTTTCTATCTCAAACTGAATATTTTAATAACAATCACAAGTTTGGCAAGCAATTTGTTGTTTTTGTTGTTGTTGTTTTTTTACTACACGATATGATCCGACCCACGGCGTTAATGCAGCCTCATTTTCGGCTCCATCAAACCGATGGCAGGCTGAGCATTGTTTCCATGGCGACGCGCCGGTGTCTCCGCCCGGCAGCCGCTCCGCGCTCGCTCGGCGGGAGAAGAGCCTGGCAGTCGTTCCTCCCGTTCTGTCGTCGCGGCGGATCGTTCGTGCGTCGGGTGCGAGTCCGTCAGCAACGTTTCCAAGCTATTTTTTTTTGTCTTTTTAGGGTCGCGATTTAGTCAAATATTCGCTTTTATGGTTTTAGTTAAAGATGAACTATAACATAAGATCATTCTTTTACATGTGCAAAACGTATAAACGGCCGACTTCCTGTTCGAAATTGTGGCTACACGTCATTTTAGAAACCGCCACGTATCACTCCGAGTCTTCAGTTTACCAACGAGTGCAGGGATGTGGGTGGGGTTAGGGGGGAGGCGGGGTTAGGGGGGAGGCGGGTTAGGGGGGAGGCGGGGTTAGGGGGGGAGGCGGGGTTAGGGGGAGGCGGGGTTTGGAGGGAGTTTTGCATGATTTTTCCCCTTTAACGAAGGGTTCATGCTAACGTTTCTGGTAGGACGGTGTTTCTACTCTCCATACCTCCATATCCTTACGTTTAAAGCCGTGTTTAACGTACCGTATTTTGCGGACTATTAGCCGCTACTTTTGTCAGATGTTTTGAGCCATGCGGCTTATTTAGAGGCTGCGGCTTTTCTGTGGTTTTTTTCTTTCACCGCTAGGGGCGAACTAACCGGAATTAGAATCAAAACTACAGAAAAGTTAAGCAAAGAAGCAGATGTTGCTTTTTTATTCAGCTAGCAAATAGAACACGGACGACAAATTACCAACTATAAATTATTTTCAAATTCTTGCCCCATCATTATGGAACCCAAACGAAGAAGTTCGTATGAAGCAAGTTTTAAGCTGAAGGCCATCGATCTTGCTAGGAAACCGCGCGGCTGCACGCAAGCTTAACATCAATGAATGTACGTGAGACGCTGGGGGGACAGCGGGACGAGCTCATGCGATGCCAAAAGTCAAGGAAAGAGTTCTGCGGCCTATACAAAAGGTGCGGCCTATGTATTGTTTTATTATTGTTTTTTTTAAAATAGAGCAAATGCGGCTTATATAGGGGAGCGGCTAAAAGTCCGGAAAATACGGTAATCACCAAATTCACACCATTTATGAAAAAAAAAAGTGGTATTTAATGTCACAAAAATTTCTGGTTATTTAAGTTTGGCAGTGGTTATTATTGTTTTGCGTTCTTTTTCTTGGTGAAGAAGTTGCGCAAAATTGCAAATGATTCAATTAAATCCATGAATTAGTCAACTCAAGTTGGATTATTTATTTAATTTCCCAAGTTGCACCAGGCAAAACCCCAAAGTCAAACTGACACCGTTCACGTGAGCCTTTCCGAGCAGCATTCATCCACGTGTTTGTTTCCTGTGTTAGTTTTATTTTCTCCAAGTAAATCCGAGCGCATCCAAAGGGAAAAGCAGACGCCGCCTCATATCCTCGCAGCAAACCTGTCCTGGAAACGGCATTTGTGAGGCGTCGCCGCCGTCCATGAGACCAAACGACCGTCGCAAAATGTCCTTCTGTCTTCACCTTTTGTTCATGTTGGCGTCGTGTTTTTAGTTGGCAAAATAAAACACGTAGACTTTTCCAACGGCGGTGCGGTACTTTAGCTCGGTGAATATCTCATCATGATTTTTCTGTGCGTAAGTATTGCAGTTTGATCATCGTTTCAACATTTTAAACACGTCCAGGAGTATGAACGTTGAAGAAAAGACGGTTAATACAAGAATCCTGTGCATTTCAGAGGTCTAAACCAGGGCTATTCAACATCAGGCCCGGGGGCAAAAACAGGCTCTCTAAACAATTTAGTTCAGCCCACGACTCATCTTCCAACTATAGAAAAAATTATAATAATAATGATAATTTGGTCCTTGTTTACTGGTTTAGACCTGGTTTGGTCTTGGTTCAGTCCTGGTTTAAGTCTGCTTTTCACCTGTTTTGAGTCAAGGTTAAATCCTGGGTCAGATTTTGTTGGTTCTAGTCTAGTCCTAGTTTAATTCTGGTTCAGTTCTGGATGGGCTAAAGCCTTTGGCTATTTCACACAAAAATGTAATATATCACTAGTTATTTTATTGCACTTTTGTTCTCACTGTTGCTGATGCCAATGTTAAGATTTTAAAGCCCATAACAAAGACCACAAGTACAAGTACAAATTAATTTTCACTTTTGTAAAAAATTTTAACAAAATATATACATTTAACTGGGATAATTAGCTTCTTTTTTTATCTTAGTTTCTCTTTTTCCCTTTCCACTCATTGTCTGTTCTGGTTCCCTGGTTACTGACGCTACTTAACACATAATGAGGAAGCTGAAACACTTTGCACTTACACAGGAGGTTCACATGCTCCAGATGCACGCATTTTGTCCACTGCTCTTTCTGACAGAGAGGACACATATTCCTCTCCGTCTTCTCCTACTGCTGTGGGCTTCTTCGTCGTGGATTAGATTAGATTCAGGTCAAAGAGATGGTCGCCAGCGCTCCACTCACTGAGCGCGCGAAACACTGAGTAAGGACCGGCGTGCGGCGCTGTAGAGTTCGAGCAGTTGACGAGCGGTAACGTTCTAGATCACACCGCCATGAGCTCGTTTCATTTCGCAGTTTAATCGAAAGGCTTGCAGGCCGTGCGCACGTATTTTAGTTTTAGTTTTAGTTCATTCATTTGCCATTTGCAGTTAAAAGCCACATTCGGGAAAAGAAAATCAGGAACAACCACACAAAGAAACAACGGACACAAGCCACAAAACACCATGAAACCATGAAAGCTAAAAAGATCAAATTAATATGTAAAGTTAATATAATACTTTAAGACAAATCATAATAAAATCAAGTAAAGTGCTAAATCTTAATATTGGTGAGGAATAAAACTGTTTTAGTTGTTTTTATGCAAAGGAGAACTGCGTTGAGCGATGGGAAAACTGTATTTATTTCACCCTGTGTGTACGAGCGGCTGTCTAAACGTTTCTAATCGTCTGAAGTCTGGTGTTCCCGGTGACGTTACGTAACAGCGACAGACAAACGTGCCACAGTCTCTCCCCGAGTGCGATGCGCGCTGCTGATAACGCCTCGGCCGACGCGCGAGACGACACAACAAACACAAACTCTTTGTGTCTCCGGGACATTTTGTTTTCCCGAGGGTGAAGATGGATCTCACGCGTTCACATTCTGGAGTTCGATTATCCCGTAACGTCCCTGTCGGAGCCTGTAACGCTCAGGGAGATTTACGGTTTTGTTTTCTCAAAGAAATATTCACAATAAAAAATCTGCTAATGTTGACTTCATTTTCTCGGGGATGGGACAAGATCTTGTGCTGCTCTTGACAAGTTGCAGGTCCACAAAGCGGTGCGACAATGACTGCAAAGTATGAAATCAAATACTGTAAATCAAATTGTGAACTGAACTGCACATTTTAATCATCTTAAATGATATCAACATCTCTCGTTCTCGCAGAGCCAGTATTGTGTCTCGTCATCATTTCCCGCACCCTTAAATAAGCAGTCTGTTTTGGAGTCGCACAACTCTTGAGCCACGTCTTGGTCCAAGTTCCGGAGTCCAGTTTGAGCAAAAAGAGGTGTAAAGAGCTGGGTAAGAGTGGTTTAGTTTGGACAGATTCAGATTCTAGACTCCGAACATTTGCTGAATGCTCTTCAACTCCATCTGTTCTGTCTAAAAAAGCCTACGAGCTCTAAATAACTTTAAAAAACAAGTGAAGATAAAGCAGGATCACAATATGGATCTGAAAAGTGATTAAAAAAAATGAAGGCTGATGTCATAGCAATTAACTCAAGTCTTTGTACAATGTGTTTTGTGTTGTTTCAATTGAATACTAATAGCTGTTTATTTTAGAAGTTAATCATTGCGTTCCTTTTATAAGATAAGAACCTTTATTTACAGAAATCACAGAACTGCAACGCAAAGTTCAAGAACAGAAGAGAAACGCAAAAATCAAGATGAATAACTATTAAAAGTCAACTTAAATTGAACCAAGTCAACTAGAATGTTAGAAATACATTTAAAATAACAGTCTAAAATAATAAATTAAAATATATAAAATGATTAGATCGCTGATAAATACATTCTGTTATTATTTTTGCATCATTTCTTATCATTTATAAGTGAAAAGTTAGATTGTGAGCTTTACTTCAACTTGAAATAGATTTGTGGGCCTTGCTATGGGTTTTAAAATCGAAATATTGGTATCGGCAAATATCGGCAACAGGAGCAAGCTAAAGATCGGATATCGGTATCGATTCTCGACTCAGTATCGGCTGCAAAAGTGTGTGGTTTCCGTTGCCATTGACTCTTCTCGATGATTACACATTTCCAGCCTGTATTTCCATTCCTCCATTTTGTTGCGCGCGTGAGAAAGTGTCCCGTGCATTTGACCCCTCACAGTTTAGCGTTCGTTTTGTTTGTTTTCTGATGATTGATCTGATGGTGGTGTTTTTGTCCGTGCAGGGAGCGTCTGAGGGTGGGAGGGAACCAGCTGCTGGAGGTGAAGGCGGCTCTGGACCGCTGTGTGGAGTTCGCTGGTCGACACGCGTCCTACACAGCACAGGCCTGAGCGTCTGCGGCTCGGACGCTCAAACATATATATATATATATATATATAGATATATATATAGATATATTTATAGATTTATATATATATATATCCTATACTTGAATGGAGTTCAGCTGTTTACATTTTATACATATATTTATACATTTGGTGGTAAAAACCATCTAAAAGACATTTACGCTTCAGTGACTTTTATTTTCTTTAGTTCAGTAGACACATTTTAATTCCTGCTGGTCATTTTTTAATTGAAGTAAAATTAGTATTACTTGGTTCCTTGAGTCATTTTTAATGGCAGTAACAGTACTATGACACGGGGGATCTCCGCCACCGCCCCTCAGGGCTTCAAGATGGAGTGAGCGCACCGGACCCCGATGGGAAGACCCCAACAGACCCGAGGACTACCGAGGAATAACCCTCAAATACTTTTTTACTTCACTAATAATTTTACCTCTGCTTTGTACTTCTACTTGAGTAATATTATTTTGAAGTAACAATACTACTTGAGTCCCATTTCTCTACCAACCTCCGATTAAAATATTTTTTGAAAACGTTTGGTTGATTCAGTTTTATTACACACATCGGCTTGTAACACTTTTTGGCTGAATTAATCCAACTTTACATTAGTTCAAACACATTTTTAATTTCACCGCTGTCAACTGGGAAGGATGGAATTTGTTTTGTATTAGAATTGGATCGTTTTTGTAAAAGAGTTTATTCTTATTAAAAAAATATTTTAAAATGTCTTCCTGGTATTTTCAGTCATTTGCGATTACAGTAATTAAAGAAAACCTTTTAACACCTGGACTTAAACACTTCTACCACGTGGTCTTTTACCAGTTCTGGTGATCAAAGGGCTTCAGGAAGTCCAGTACTTTACTTTTTCAGTATTGATACTTGTTCAAATGAGGAGCTAGTTTCAGTATTGATTAGAATATACTAAATACTTGTCCTTTTTTCCCTAGTTTTAGCAGTTTTTTTTAATTGGTCCTGCTGTAGCCCTGGTTTAGTCCTCGTCTAGTCCAGATTTAGTCCCTTAGCTTAGACCATTATATACACATGTGAAATCCTCAATTCAAATTTTATTTTTCTCATTTTATTGCCTTCAATGACTTTGCTTTGTTTTAGATTTTAAAGTAAATATTCCCCCCGTGACATGAGATCTCAATTGTAGTCTTTAAAAGCCCGGATCTTTCTGGTGCAGACTTCCTTTCAAGCAGAAAGGATTATAGTGCCCAGTTAAACGGACTCGGTAAGCCTCTCCCTGAACCCGTGTCATGTGCGCGGCCGACTTATGAATGAGCTGGGTGTGACGAGGATGTGTGGGCGGTGGATCAGGGTCCGTCCCGGGTCAGGCAGCTGTAACCGGGTCGAGCAGAGAGTCACTTAGCGCTGCCCTGGTCCGAATGCTGTGCTCAGTCAACCAGCTTAGTGTTAATCTCTTGTTAAAAAGGGCAGAAACCAACCAGCTCAGTGCGAATGGAAATGTAGGAATAAAAGCCTCAAAAGTAAGAGACACTAGTTAAAGACGACAGAAAACAAAATTCTGAATTAAATGGTTTATTCAATAAGAAATGTTACAAATGTGATCATTTGTTCTGATATTCCTTCCAGAAAAGTGTCAATGCCTGACAGTTTGAACACAGGATTTCCAGTAAATTGCACAAAGTACGTCAATGTCATATCACAATAACTAAAGTTTGGTTAGCAGAAGCATTGTGCGTGTGTGGTTTGTGCACAAAAGTTACTAAAATCTGGCACGGGTTAGACCTGACTTAAAGCTATCGTCTACTTTTTTGTAAATAAGCAGTGTATAAAAATATAAAAAAGGCCGTTTAAGATTCAGAAATAGCAAATCAGCTGTAGTTAAAATGACAAAAAGCCATGACTGGTGTTTCTCCACTCGCACTCTAAGGCGTCAACCGCTGACCTTTCATTGAGTAAAATTTTAGAAACAAATAAACTTAAATAACTTCCAAGTCAATCACCACTTCAGGCCGTCCAAATGACCCAAGATTAACTGTCCAAAACGTTCTAGTGACAAACCATTTCAACTCATCTAGGAGAAGAAAAGCACTGTGAATTCCATGTTGGCATACGACGAAATGAGAAGAAACAAAATATGTACAGCACAAAAACATTGTATGCAATATGCAAAGGCGTCATGTTGCTTTGGGCAACAACCCCCCCCACCCCCCCCCTCCCCTAATATAAGTCAGTCTTCACTGAAGACCCCTCTGTCCATAGCCCCCCCTCCCCACATACCCGCTCACACACAGGACATCACAAAAACACGATTACGTCACTAAGCCTGTTAGTTTGGAAAAGGGTGAAGCTCTGAAGCTCTGTGAAGCCCTGATCTCGCGCTCACTCAGACACCGGCGACGGAGCGGTGGTGCAGTCGTTCCACTCGTCCATCTCTGGGTTGTAGACCTCGATGGTGTTGAGGAAGTCGTTGCCGTCGAAGCCGCCCACAGCGTAGATGGAGTTCCCGAGCATAGCCACTCCAGCGTTACTGCGGGAGATGGTCATGTTGCCCAGCATCCTCCACTCGTTGCGCACCGGGTCATAGACCTCCACACAGCGCAGCGCGTGGGAGCCGTCGAAGCCGCCAACCACAAACAGTTTGCCTGGACAAAAGGTTTCCCACTTTAAAAACTGCGCCATTCTAACTTGTCACCAGGTCAAACCCTCCGAGCTCCTACCTGCGTGGACAGCGACGCCGGCCCCTCTGCGAGCCACGTTCATGGGGGCCACGAGGGTCCAGGTGTTGTTCTCGGGGTTGTAGCGCTCGACACTGTTCAGACAGTTCCACGACTCTGCTCCACCGATCGCGTACATGAAGCCCTCCAGCTCGCACACGGCCGCCTGGTGCCTCCCTGAAACGGTCACCACACCTTCATTAGCTCCGCCTTCGTACGGTTGGAGGTGTGCGATCACGTGTGTTCAAACTGAGTGACTTACTGATGTTGAGGGAAGCACAGTTGGCCCACGTTTTGGACACGGGCTCAAAAGCGTCACAGTTCTTCAGGCCTTTCTGCCCACAAGGATCCGAACCTCCCACCACATACAGTTTGTTGTTCAAGGAGCAGACGCCTTCAAAAAAAGACACCACGATGAGTATAAAGAAAAACGCCTCACTCATGTTCTTCGTTGGAGGACTCACCTGCATTGCACCGGTTGGTCCTGAGCTCTGGCACTTGCACCCACTCGTCGCCGTGTGGATCGTACGTCTCTCCACAGCTCAGCTCGTCAGAATGTCCGTTTGATCCTCCAATCACGTAAAGCTGACCCTGAAAGTCGGACGTCGCAAATTCATATTCACTTTCCAGTAAATAACCGACAGCCACGAGAACATGAGACAATATTGACTGAGTCGATGTGGTAATTACGGCGACGGGCCTAAGCACCGGCATCATCTTAAAAACAGGGTAAAAGCCGCTTTACCATCAGCACAGCCATCTGAAAGCGAGCCCGGGGGGTCCGCATGGGAGCAATGAAGGTCCAGTTGTCTTCTGCCGGATCGTAACACTCCACAGTCCTGAGACACTCCTCTCGGTTGTAGCCTCCTGCACAAACAAATGTGTACGATATATTGAAGTTAAAGCCACTCTCAGCATTTAACGGCCTCATTCGCACCGGCCAAACGTCTGCCGCTTTGGATCAGTTCTTTTCATGGCTTCTCTGAGTCTTTAATGTCTCCTTCTGTAATGGGGTTTGGATTGTAAGACGTTTCGATCTTGATAAGAGTGCTGTGTGTCAATAAACAGGAAATGGCTGACGCTAACACCAGAACGCTTTGGAATCGCTTAAAACGCCAGGTCTGTCGAGATTTGGTCCTAAGTTGAGCCTGATGTGGACTTGGTTTGGCTCTGTTCCAGTCCTTGTTTGGTCCTGAGCTTTAGATTTAGTTCAGACCCAGTTTTGGTGCGATGCTCCGTACCTGCTGCGACGAGTTTGCCGTTGAGGGCCGCGATGCCGAGTCCGGAGCGGGCGTACTGCATCGGGGACAGCGGGTGCTCCTCCAGGTCCTCGGGCTGGGCCTCAAAGCTCAGGCTCTTGAGCAGACAGGGCGTGGCCGAGGGGGACGTCTGAGGGCTGCTGCGGCCGTGGATGAAGATCACGCACAGCACGCCGTCCAGCACAGCCAGGCACAGGTACGTGTTGTCTGGGGGACAGTGAACATGTTACAAGTGCGCAGACGCAACGGCTGAAGGCTGAACTTTGGGAGCGCAGTAACGTCAGGCGCAGCTTAAACCCATTTGAATTCAGAACATGTTTGTGCATTAGTCTCGTTTTTGTTCAAGGTTGGACGAAATTTCTACATAATTTAATTTGAAAACAGCCGGGGGGAAACAAAAAAACAAAAAACTTGACCATGTTATAATAGTTTAGACTGCCTTTTTATTGAGGAATCCTATATGAAAGCTTAGCACGTCTTTTAAAAAATAGGTTAAATATTTCCCATCACACTAGTACAGACTGAAATAAGCCTGGGAAATCAATAGTACATCTTTACCCTGTTGAAGATGTGCGCATGAGTTTGAATGCAGAACGACTACTTGTTTTGTCTCATTTCTGGCTGGTTTCAAGTTCATTTAGCCTGAAGGACATGATCAGAAGCCCATAAAAAAGGTCCATTTTCACATGGTTTTCCCTCATCATTATCAGACACTGATTGATTTATGCACGCGAGAGTATTTAAGCATAATAACGAGTCCTTATTTTCCACTAGTTCAGCCTGAAATGAGCCCGAAGCACTTTTACCATCTGAAGAACATTCTGAATTCAAAAAGGTCATGCCAACGACCGCCGTTGCCCTTCTCTGCCCCGGCGCGTGCTGGTGTGCCTTACTTGTGGTCTTCTCAGAGGCGATGTACTTCCACTCTCTCCGGGCCGACTGTTTGGGTGCGTTTGCCGCCTGGTTGGAGGGCGACAGGCTTCCGGTGGAGCTGCAGCTCATCTGCCTCTGGGCGCTTTCGCGTACAGGCTTCTTCTGCAAGAGCACAGTGCAGCTACAGAAGCCACGCCAGCACCAAAAGGCCCAACAACGGCCAACACCACCAAACCACACCAAAGAACCACTCTGAGCTAACGGCTATGAGGAGTATACAAGCAGCACTGCAAAGACCCAGCACTCACAACGCTAACGCTGACCCTTAAGAGCCTCCGATAGTGCTCAACAGCTTTAGCCAGGCAGGTAAAACTGACCACGGCTTCGCGGAATGGGTTTTAATACATTAACTAGTTAGGCAAACCGTTTGCTGCTTAAGGCGAGACACTACAGCTACAACTAGTTTGGTTTTTTAGTCCGTTTGAGAGCAACATAAAAGCCTTCACCCTCAGAAACAGCAAAATGACCAATCTGCTCCTAAAAGAAGTTTAATTATTTCATCATCTTTCAACCATAGACCTATTTGGGAAATTGTAACTCCTAAAAGACAGCTTAAAGTTGCACCTACACAAACTTTGATTGCACAAAAGGATTTGTTTAAATCTAAATTTTGACGCCATAAATCCAGGCAAAATTTGAACTTTTTTTTTTTCAGTAAGATCTAATTACTCAAATACTAAGAATACTAAGATTTGTATACATCGTCAACAAAATTGAGAATTTTTAACTATGCCCCGTCCATCTTCTCAGATGTATACATTAAGAAGCCTTATGTACACATGAAAAGTACGGGTACATTTCTAAATGTAGGCCTTTTCCCGCCTTCACCTGCAGTGTCTCGCCTCAAGTCATCGGTTGCATTAACTATTTCCTGCGAAGCAAAAGTGACTAGCCCGAGCTTAGTCACGAGCTGTTGAGTACCTGCACAAACTGAAGGTGGTCCTCGTCGCCACCAAACACCTCACTGTGCCCCTCAATCAGCAGGCCGCCATCCACCAGCTTATGGTCAGGCGAGTAGTACAGCGTTTGCACCTGTAAGACAAACAGGAACAACACCCATGTGGCTGTGTCCATGGCAACAAAAAAAAGAGTCCCCACCATTTTTTGGGGGGAAACAAGAAAACACGCCGGCTGTGGCTCGATAAGGAAAGGCTGGAAAACCCGGCGCCTGGTTCTTCAATCTGAGGAAATTCATGTATAATTAAGAGCGGCTCGCTGCAGACTGTAAAGCACGAGGACTTTCTTCACTCATCTAAAAGAAAAGCTGGTGAAGACAAAGAGCTGCCTCTGGATCTTCAGCGTGAGGTCCTTTAGCTGGAGACGCTCGCATCACCGTGACCACCATTGGCAGTCAACTCCAGGTGACAACGCCGTAGTAACGTTATAAAAGCTTGGACGCCGTCCGGGGTTTAAGGGCTTTTACCTCGCCGACACCAGTGGGACTCCGGGTGACGCCGCATGGCAGCGTTAGCGTGATTGTTCGGTCCTTTTTCCATTAACAAATGCTATGTTGTATTCTGTGTGCCAAGATCGTGCTTTAGTTCAGTGGCGTGAGTCCACTTGGCACAGGCTTCCGTTGAAAAAGACTGATCAATGGGTTTTACGATGGTTAAATAATATATTAAAATCATTTAGTTAAGAGATGCTGATGTTTTCATGATTACATTTTCCAACCATTTCGATACTATAGCTTAATGCTAGTTTAATACAATTAAAAATGCTCAAAATGGCGTAAAGCATCTCTTCTGTCTGATTTAGATTAATGAAATATTTTGTCCCATTTTTGTTTCAGTATTGACATGTTCTAAGGATTTAGTTCAGATTTACTTATTTTACTTCATGAGGTGTTAATCATTTGAGTGACAGCTTTAGGGCTGCAACTAACGAGTATGTTAGTAGATGACAGTTTATTTTTAAGTCAAACTATTATCATTTGGTTGAAAATGCATTTTATAAATTCCAGTGTACAATAAAAATAAGATTGAAATATTCTGGGTAGAGAATATTTCCACATAAAGTGTATACGGGACGAAACTAAGAACCGGTTTATTCCTTTTGCAGCCCTCGTTCAGCCGTGCGTTCGCATGTGTAATTTCACGTGATTATTGCCAAATTGCGAAAGGTGCCACGGGCGTTCTTGAGATGTACGAAAGCAGGATGCATCTGTATGTGTGGCACACAGATGGGGGCACAGTGCTGCTTGGCTGTCCTCCCCCTCTCTGACTCATTACCCTGGTGGCTCAGTCGTGGCTCCTCAGTCCGGTCCTGCTGCTGCTGCTAATAAACCTACAGGAGAGATAAATCAACGGGGAGGAGCGCCTGTTAGTGCCGGGTCCACAACAACACTCCTGTCAGACAGTAAAAGTCACAGTTAGGGGTCAAACCTGTCCAAAACCAGTGTGTGTGGAGCGCTTATAGTCTCCGGATGGGGTTGTATGTAAAAAAATAAATTAAAAACAGCCACATACCCAAAGGAAAACTGTAGGAATAAGAGAGAAAAGAGCAAACACCAGCTCTTTTTTTTTTAAAGGCTCACCTCTGATTTGTAGTTTGGAAATCGGGAGAAGTTGCTTACGGCCAAAACCTCAACAAATCAGAGGAAAAAACAAAGAACAGTCCCGACGCAGCAGCGTGACGTGCCGTTTTCTATTTCGGCCCCCTGAATGACTCGTTAATGTCAAAAATGTCAGGCAGGAGTCAAACAGGCGGAGGGCGTGGGGGGGGGGGGATGGGCGGTGAGTGTGGAAAAACGACAAGCGCCCGTACTGACCTCCTCCATCAAGCGCTCCAGGTGGTCTCCGTTCTCCCACAGGCTCCTCTGCACCCAGCTCAGCACCTTCGAGTACAGCTTCCCGTTGCTGGGCAGGGCCAGGTTGTCTTCTAGCATTACTTCTAACTGGAAACGAAGATGGCAGAGCGTAAGAAAGAAGGTGGTGGCAGTAGTATAACCCACCTACGCAGTACAAAGCCCTCCAGGTTTAACCCCCTCGACCTACATACATTTTGTAATCCTACATTTTCTATGCATGGCTAATCTTGGAGCTAATCCGGGAGATCTTTAAAAACGGTGCACTAGGGAGGTTTTCAGTCTTAAGATCCACTTTGATTCACAGCGCGGTCCTGTATCCTTTGTATGCAATTCTATTTTTACATTTAACGTGACTATTGTTTTAGAATATTATTTTATCATTATATTGCACTGGCAGATTTTTTAAAAAGTTTTTTTTTGTGCAGCACTTTCCTGTCTAAATAAAAATTAAATTTGTTACATTAAAATAAATACAATTAAAATAATTGTAAAAAATTAAAAATAAAATTGACAAACTGCGTGACATTTGTTCCACACTTGGGCATTAAACTCAGGCCTAGGTACAAGTCAGATCTGTGGAGAGGCAAGCTGACTTTTTTCAATTCTTCTAACAACTGCATTTCAATAAATTCCTGATACCGGATGCAAACTTGATGTCATACTGTGGAACCTTCCAGAGCAAAGACATTGGTCAGACAAACGGGTGACTGACCTCCGGTAATGTTACATAGTGCACTTTTAAAGACCACCAACTGCTGCTGAGCGTGACAAAATAACAAATGGAAATAAATGCATTACTTTGATCCCCGCGTCATGGTCATTTAAATATAAAAACTGCCCGTTCATGTTTAAATGTTACTTTACCATGGACGTCATAATTATGAACTAGTCGGACCGCTGACGTAGCATTTGTCCAATTAAAGCAAAATATGACCCCCTTTGAATCGTGAAAGCCCTTGAAAAACGTCACCTACAGCAGAAGGTTCAAACCCAAACATTCAAAGCGTGCACCTTGAGGCGGGGAAGTTTGAGGAAGTCCTCCTGTTCAGACACTTCCAGAAGATGGTCCTGGATGTAGGCGTCCACTTTGGCCAAAACTCGGCCGTCTCCCATGGAGCTGGCAAAGTTTCGGAACGAAATGGCGTTCTGGCAATCCATCTTTGACAGCAGGTAGTCGCCACAGATCTGGATTGGTGAACGGCACGGTTAGACATTCACAGCATAATGCTTTTCATTACGGTTGTGCAGGTCAACTTTATCCAACTGCCATCTAATAGTGTCAAAATGTTCTTCATTCTAGAGTTTTTGGTGACTCTGAAGCATACGTCGTTTAGGCAGAAGTTCATTTAAAAAATAAATTATTTATTATTAATAATAATAATCCTAAAAAGCCTTGTTTTATGATAAGATTAAATGAAATTGCCATACAAGTCCATATTATCTATACTCATAAACTTAAATCACTTTATCCAAAACCTTCATTGTTTTTGAAAGAACTGTAAATTGAATAATAAAAGATAGGGGGATTGTTTTACCTGTTTGACGCGCTCCATCTTAAACCGTCTGGCCGCAGAGTACACGTCCTTGACCAGCTCTCTGTCCGCTTTCAGCCTGTTTTTCAAATCAACAGAAAAATGTGTCGTCAGCGCATGGTTGAGGACCCCGCTCGCCACATTGTGCCAGTGGGCCCGTCGCTTACTGTGCAGTGTAGGCGTAGTTGAGCAACACCTCCACAGCCTCCGGGTCCAAGTCTTCAAAAGTCACGTGGGAAACGCCGTGAGGCTCCAGGTCGCTGTTGAAGATCTCGAACAGGTACGGACTGCAGCAGGCCAGGACGGCGCGGTGAGCCATCAGTTCGTGGCCACGCACCTGGAAAACAACAACAGGAATGGTGCCGTCAAATGTGTGCGTTACGGTTATTGTGAGAAGAAACGACACAATTTGAAGTCCTATTCCTCTAGTAGTACGTGAAGAGCGCCGTGAAAACCGCAAGAGCCAGATAAAAAGCAGCTTACTTAAAGTGACAGGTTTGAACCATTTTCTAATTCTGACTTTATTTGGTGTATTTGTACCTGTTGTACATACAAATGATAGTTTTACGCCAATCGAGCAGGTATTTGTGGAGAAAACTTAGAGGAAAGAAACAACTTTTTTACATTAATTCAACAAAAAGAAGTCGCTTTTCATTTGTCAAATTAAAAATATTGTGACATTAGATTCGTTTTGGCTCAGTGTTTGCTGGGTCATTTCCTAGTGTGACAATTACAAAACAGGAAGTGAAATTATAAATCTAAAAAAAAATGGGCTATTCTGTGATAAAATGTTTTAGCTAAATTCAGAATATATTTATCTTAACTGCAATTTAATTCAATGAGCGGTCCAACTGGTCAGAGGCACTTATTTTTATTTATTTGCAATTCAAAGTGACCCATTTTGCTTCTGAAATTTGCATAAATTTCTTAGTTCTTTTACAATATATATTTCCTGTATCAATTAACCAAATAATCTTTGTAATCCTACATTCAAACAAGTATCTTTTTACAGCAAACACTGAGTCAACATTAGGCGTTTGGGGAATTCCCATAGCAAACAGAAAAGACTAATTCAAACTTATCCTGGGAACTTTGTCTAACACAATTCACAATACATTTCCTGTTATGTTCCAGAGGCATCCGACACGTTCGAGCTTTTTCCAACACAAAACCCATTCAACAACGTTCAACGTTAAGTTTACAACTGAACAAGCTCAACACTGAGAATATACAGCAAGATAAGCCAAAAAAAACACATTTATATCGAAATTAAGACCAAACGCATCTGAATTTCTTGCTTAGATTTCGAAAAGACATGAATATGCAAATGTTCCTGGAGTCCGGCGTTGCCCGCTTTACCCTTCATTAACCCGCCGGCGTTTTCCCAGCAGTGACTCAGACTTCTAAAGTCCGTGCTTTACTCGCAGGCTCGTAATCTTACCTGAAGTCTAACGTCGCAGAACTGACCGCTCTTTCTCAGAGCGTTCATTTTGGCCACGGTGGAGTCCAGGAAACTCTCGTCCTCGAAGATCAAATATCCGTTTGGAGTCATCTTGATACGTTTTCAAAGATTTGCCTGTGAAAATGTCAAAAACACCTTGCATTACATTATACTCCGCTCCCTGCCCAGTCATCTGAGCGACGTGGTAATAGCTGGCTCCATTAATTGATGACCGAAGCGAGCGGGATAAGGATTAGGCTTAATGTGAATCGTGTACTATAATCTGCACGAGTAATGCACGAGTAATAGTCTTACCTAATGGAAAGCAATTCAAATCCAAGGAAGAGCGACTGCTGCGAGGAGAACAGGAAAAACCGGGCAAAGCTGACCAAGAAGGTAGTCCTCTTCACCCGATGGGGGGGGGGGGCGTAGTTAGAAGAAATGCCAGTCGACGACAGCGGCCGGACAAACTATCAGGCTTGAAGCGACTATAATCAAGTCCTCGGGAACCCGTTGGCTATAGACTGGCTCCTATCCTGTGTTGGTCAAACATTGTAACCTGGAGGAGACAAGGGACAAAAATAAGTCTTTACGAGTGTTTTTTTTTTTTTTTTTACTGCGGGTCGTTAACGTGAGCGAGACGCATATGGTGGAGCCTGTTGGGGGGTTGCAAACCAAAAGCTGGCCGCTCCTTCAGCACATCGTGTCGGGAAATTTCCGAAACTTAAGGGCGCGAGGACCGAAACAAAAGCACATTCAATATTTGCACAAAATGAAAAAAGTGACGCGCAACTAATCAATTCAAAACGACGATCAACTCATTTTGTGATTGAATACTCTACGCAGACGGTCCAAAACGAGCCATGTGCCGAGAGCAGAGCTTTTATGACTTAGAGCAGGAATTACGACCAAAATGACACAGGAAACATGGAATAAAAACCTTCTTTGTCTTTTATATTCCTTCAAGAAGTCCTAAAAACAGCATTTCTTTAGCTTCTTCCAAGTCAGTTCTTAAACTTTTCACTCCAAGTTCTGCCTAAGAAATATTTGGCCTTCTGAATACCACCAGAGCAAAGGCTAAAACTGGACTATACTAGGTCTATACAGTTTCAAACCAGGTCTAAAAAAAGGACTACACACCTGCTACGCTAGTTTAAACCAAAAGAAACCCAGAGAGACGTAAATCTGGATTAAATTGACTCTAAATTCAGCAAATATTTGAACTGTAGAAGGACCCGTGTACCGCCTGGAGCGATTTGTGCAGCAGAGTTTGAGAACTGCTGACCTCGGCCAAATTAAGTACAAATCTAATTCACCGGCCGTCTGCGAGCAATCAGAACAACAAAAACTAGATTTTAAAATAGAGTTGCAAAATAATCTTTAGCTGCAGCCCCCCAAAACAAAATGAATCATCATACACATTTCAGTCAATTGTTTCCATACATGATCAAGTCGAAGGGAACAAAAATGAGCTTTTCCATGTCCACGGTTTGAGAAAAAAAAAAAAAAAAAAAGTCTTCAAATGTCTTTAGCTGCTGCTGTTGTCATTAAGTAAAACTGTGAAATGGGTGTCATGCCTGCAGCCGTGGCCCGCTCCCATCTGAAGTCAAGCCTCTTCTATTCAAGCTTATGTGTCGGGACGAGCCCCCTGTGCTGGCTCCTCCCCCCAGGATGCCTCACACACACACACGCCTATCGGGACAATGGGGAGGGTCACAATTGTGCCTTTCCCCCCCCCCTCCTTTCAAAATGAATTGATGTCTTTGTAAGATAAAAAAAAAAAAAAGATTACAACCTCACTACTTGTATCCACATCTATGAACGCATTAGACCCACGGATTAGAGTCTCCAGATGAAGTGCCACGCCCGAGACCGTACAAACAAAAGCATGTTTATGTTTAAGTGCCTGCAGCATGTTGTTGATTTTAATGCCCACGTGTTAGTTTGCCCGTCGCAGATTTAAAGCCACCACCAGGTTTTACGGCTAAAATAGTCACGTTTTTATTTTATGTGATGCTTGGACAAAGGGCTATAAAAGTCTAAAAACCTCACTCAAATGACATGAGCTTTTGTTCAAAATTGAGCACCAGGACAACCGGTATTTCAGATTCAGACGACAGACCCCACAGCTGTCGGGGTCATTATGGAAACTGTATCCGCCCAACGACGTGTCGACTTCTGAGGAGGACCGAGCGTGCGCCTTTGAAAACGCAGTTACATAAGAAGAATCTCCTTTTTTACTCTACACTGAACTCTATAAAACATGACCGACATTTTAAGAGCAAGCGTACGCCGCTCCAAAGTCAGAAATGAGTGCATTTATTTGAGAGATCCGGTTCAAAAAGCACGTTTCAAATCATCCAGGAGCGTTAACGTCTCAGGATTTAAAAAGATGCATTGCTGAGCTAATCCAAGAATGGCATGGATGTCATTTGTTTGCAGAGGTCCAAACCAAAACCACAGGGTGAACAGGTTCTGTAAAGAAGACGTTTTGTCGTTTGCAAAAGGCGTTAAATAATTGCAATTTCGGTTCACGGCCCCCGTCAGAAAACTAGCGAGTCGCGTTGTGATTTGACCGTAAAATCCAGGTTGCTGCTCTTGGGACCCCGGAGTGGGAGGAGTCAGCGGTTGGCACGGGCGGGCGTCGTTTCCGGTCCGTGCGGGCAGAGGAACGCTGACCCACTTCCGGCTGGTTATGCAACATCCGGCCAGTGAAAAAGTCCAGACCCGCTCCGCTTCTTCCTCCTCCTCCGCGCGTTTTGGCTCGACGCTGCCCTCTACGTGCACCCCAGTCACGCCGAAATACGCGTGCCCTTTAGTGACGCGGACCTCCGAGCGCACCCCGCCCTCCGGTTTAGTCAGTGTCGGTGATTAAAAGATCAAAACGAACGTGCGGGAACATTTTGTGCAGACTTCAGGTTAAGAATAAACAAGGCAAAGAATAAAAAAGGATGCACATTCAAATTATTAAGTTAAACTATGAGGTCGGTTTTTATTTTAGTCATTCATCTTGATTTCGGACTAATGTATACGTTTAATCTTCTGCCGTTCTACTCATGTCACCATTTTTGGCAGACTTTATTTAACATCTACTGAATTGTTTAAAAGGGCTGCAATGACTGATCAATAAATAACCATTATAATAAATTTAAAAACCATAATTATCTGGACTATACAGACTAAAACGTATACAAAAAAACTCTTTTGCGACAAAGACAAATTATAATGAAAACGTTTTACATTTTCATTAAATACACTTTATTCATGAATTCTTGTGAACTCTAGAAGCCTTCCGTCTCCATATTTCAACATTTGGTCGATTTTGTGCATTAAAAAAAAAAAAAAAAAAAAAAAAAAAAGTCTTAATGTATAATAATGTTTTTAGTCGTCAACTACTAAAAAGATGAATCCTTAGTCGCAGAGCCCTAGTTCAAGACAAGTTACAAAAGGGGTAAGTTTAAAGTTGCGGTCAGAGGCAGTGACCGAACGCTTTCCCCCAAAAAACAAAAAACACAAAAACGTGGCGAGCTGCGAAAACGAGAATCACCACGCTCGACAACCGCTGGACAAAACCAAACAAAAGGCCTGACGGGCAGAGAGAGCTCCTTCACAACTTTGTGTCAGGCTCTCTCTCTCTCCCCCCCTTCTCCCCTTTCCATCTGATTAGTCAGGCACAAGCTGAACAATCAACGCCTGTTCGAACGCCCTCTAGCGGCCAAGAACGGCGGGCACATAGCAATTCACCAGACGCACAGTGGAAATTTACAGACACAACGGCTTTCAAACAGGGGTTTACGACGTACCTGGCGTGACAATTGCAACTAAAAAAGTAGTAGCGCTGTGTGATTTGTACTGTGATGTTGAATGAACAAACCGGAAACGATTGAAGTGCGTGAAATCCTGCGTTAAAAATGACAAAATAAAAAACAGAAAAGCAGCAACACGTAAGAGTCACAGATTTTCAAAAACATCTCAATTATTAAATGTTGTGTGTTATTTTTTTGGTTTTTTGGGGGGGGGAAAGAGTTTGAACAATGACTTTATGCTAGAATGGCACTGTTCCCAACGCAGTGTGCAATAAAAAAAATAAAAATAAAAAAAAAGACCCTGTCGTTAAATAAAATCGTTTGGGGCAATTTTAGTAGATGAGTCAATGTTGGGCTTGTTTAATGAGAGCAAAACCTCCAGCAGCGACAGCAGGAAGTCAACATCCTTCCAGGCCAGCATCAGGGCCAACTAACAAACACAAGACGAGTAAATATTAAGGAGGAGAAAAAAAAAAAAAGCACAGGATGTACCCGCGGAACAGCCCCAAGTTGGCATCCTCCCCTGGCACTGGCACTGGGCACTGGACCGCAATGTTTGTCCATTCGCTGCAACGCAATGCCACTCATCCAAGCTCTTCCTCCTCTTCCTCCTCCTCTTCTACAGTTGTAACTCCACCGTGCGCCACTACGATGATGATGATGATGACGATGATGATGTTGGTCTCGGTCTATACATCCGCCTGTGATCTATGGGGGCGCGCGCGGTGCGTAAGACCGAGCGCAACGCCGCCGCCGCCATCTAAAAAGTGGGTCAGGAACCAAAGCCCCCCCCCGCGGTAATACTGTGACTGACTGCCACTTTTGCCCGGATTACACACGCGGACATTGCGAAATTGCCACAGCCGGCGACGTCTCCCGCCAACCACGCAACCGCGCCATACATAGGAACGCATAGGAACCTAACGGCTACGAGCGCGTGAGCTCCGTGGCGGTCGCGGTCGTAGACGACGATGATGACCGGGGGAGGGGGGTTAGAGAATTAATCCCGGGGATGAATAGAACGGCAACGTGCACGTGTTTTAGCCAAAAGGAGGAGAAAACCACGTAACGTCAGAAAGCCGGGCCGCGCGCGCTCTGCCGTTAAAATAACCGTATTGTTCCGCTGCGCAATCTTTGACAAAAAAAAAACCCCCAACAACATCAAAGCGTTAAATATGTTGCTTAACTTGGAAGAGGTCGACATGATTTCAAACATGACAAGCTCAAGCGGCGCGCGACAAGGTGACGTCCCGTGAAGCGTTTGGCAAAAACGTTAAAAAGAAGAAGAAAAAAACCCCACGTCAATGACATTTGGAGGAAACGTGTAAAAGAGTCTTACCCGCGGCGTTTGGCAGCAGACGCTTTTAGGCATATTTAGAGTGAATTCAGAGTTGGTTGGTTCGGTCCGAAGAGAAACGCAGGGCGGTGTGTGTGTCTCTGCTGCTGCCGGGGAGAGCCTCCTGTGGTCCGGGTCGTGCGTCCGTTCCAGTTCGGGCCTGGATCAGATCTGGCGCCGTCCCGTTGCTCGCACGTGCTCGCCAGCGGAAAGCGCGCTCCCGGCAAAGAGCTACGCGCGCCGCGCCGCCCACTGACGTCAGCCGCAAGGGCGGTGTCTCTCCGCCCACTTTACTGATGAAATCTCTTAAACCCCCCCGTGGAGAAGTTTCTCTCTTTCCCCCTCTCCTGTCTCTTTCTCTAATTTAGAATAAAGAATAAAGAATAAAGTCTAAAGAATACAGTCTAAAGAATAAAGTCTAAAGAATGAAGTCTAAAGAATAAACTCTAAAGAATAAACTCTAAAGAATAAACTCTAAAGAATAAACTCTAAAGAATGAACTCTAACGAATAAACTCTAAAGAATAAACTCTAATGAATGAAGTCTAAAGAATAAACTCTAAAGAATAAACTCTAAAGAATAAACTAAAGAATAAACTCTAAAGAATGAACTCTAAAGAATAAACTCTAAAGAATAAACTCTAATGAATGAAGTCTAAAGAATAAAGTCGAAAGAATAAAGTCGAAAGAATAAAGTCGAAAGAATAAACTCGAAAGAATGAAGTCTAAAGAATAAAGTCTAAAGAATAAACTCTAAAGAATAAACTAAAGAATAAACTCTAAAGAATGAAGTCTAAAGAATAAACTCTAAAGAATAAACTCTAATGAATGAAGTCTAAAGAATAAAGTCGAAAGAATAAAGTCGAAAGAATAAACTCTAAAGAATGAAGTCTAAAGAATAAAGTCTAAAGAATAAAGTCGAAAGAATAAAGTCGAAAGAATAAACTCTAAAGAATGAAGTCTAAAGAATAAAGTCTAAAGAATAAAGTCTAAAGAATGAAGTCTAAAGAATAAACTCTAAAGAATAAACTCTAAAGAATGAAGTGTAAAGAATAACTAAGTACTCGCTATAACGGAATAATTAGGGTTCTTGCTTTCCTTAGTGTTACGCCTCATTATGTCATCTTCTATTGAATTTAGAGTTATTTGCCCCAATTTATGTTTACCTCTTGTTTCAATTGTATTTATAATTTGTGTCGTTTCATTATCATTTTTACTAAATCATCACCCACAAGTATATTAATAATGTCTTAACACAAGGACCACCTGCTGCTGACATGGAGGGACGGCTCAGATAATAACTGCCAGAACAGTTTTTATGGAGAGCGGAGGTACCAACGTACTACAACCCTGAAGGCCAGAACACACAAAAAGGTTCCACGCAAATCTCACTATTCATAGAAACTCGTGTGACACCATTGAAAAGTGACAAAACGAGGGAGGTCAAAGGTCAATATGCAGAATCCTTAACATTTGTAACCAACTGAAATGATAGGATTTATAAGACAAGGAACTGATTCAAATTACACAAATGTGTCACAATTTCTAATGCGAGCCTATAACCTGAAGAGGAGGTTTATGTTTCTCACTTCAGTGGCACAAATATGCAAGAGCAAGTGTGTCACCGTGACTCAAAACTGTTCCAAAACTTCCTTGGTTGTTCGCTCTTTCACTAAAGTCACAGCCTCATTTCTTTTCCAGGAATTAAAGGTGAAATTTGTGCTCTGCAGTTGATCTTTCAATGTAACTGGAGAAACAGGAGCATTCATTCATTCATGCATTCATTTTCTACCGCTTGTTCCTGTGTGGAGTCGCGGGTGACTGGAGCCTATCCCAGTGACTTTGGGCCTTAGGCGGGGTACACCCTGGACCGGGGCCAGCTCGTCACAAGGTTAACAAACAGGAGCAGTAGGTGATTAAATAGTGTTTGTTTATTGTGTGCATATGTTGTGTTTCACTGTCTTGATTGCAGTAAATGTAGTCCAAAAGTCACAGATGTCGCTGGACCATTCAGAGCCTCGTCTTTTACTGGGCAGATGCCAGTTTGGAGGAACCCATTCAACCCATTCTGTCTGAAGGGAGCTTACGCCACCTCGCTCCGACGTCATAATTAGATTAGAGGATCACTGCTTTACCACAGTCACCTGGCATTCGGAGGTCCCGCTTCCGTCCGTCTGTGGCACACATTTTAGTGCTCTGCTGCGGCCGTACCGAACCGAGCCGTGACACAGAAATGATACTGAACTCAGAGCTCTTATATATATCACATGGAACAGATCCAACTCAATCTACTCTGCGGCATATACAACTTTTATTGATTTTACATAACTGTTTGGTATTGCCCATCGTTTGGTTTTATTTTTATACTTTTTTTCTACATTTAAAACGCAGTGCTGTCCCTCCTGCATAAAATATACAGACATAACTACATTTTACAGCCTTCTTTGCTCATATTTGTCAGACGATTTGTTGGCAAGTTACCAAATCGTGTCGACATTGCCCCACACTGAATTTGACCTCCAAACTATAGCTTATATAGGGCAACTTGATAGTTTATCGGCCAGGTCCGATAAACCGCCACTAGGTTAACACATTTCCTGCCGTTTTAGAGCACTTGTAATCAGTCACAACCTGAAGAAGCCTTTCCTGCTGCATAAGGATGATTGAGGGTCCCTTGGCAAGATGCCGGTCCATCTTCCCTGGCGCAGGAGCAGTGTCTGGAGCACAAAGTGATTAAAGCTACAGTGGAAGAGAGCCAGCTAAGGCAGCGCGGGTCATTAGACTGCTAACAAGGTGATTCCAAGAGGTGGCACAGCAGCACAAATCGCACTGGAGCTAAAGCTAAAGCAGCAGTTTAGCTCGATAGTATAGATTTCGTCTGTCTTTTGACTAAACATATTTCTAGTTTTAGTCAAGATTTCGTCAAATATATCTCATTTTAGTCTACAAAAATGTCATGCAAGTTCAGCTAGAAAAGATGTATTTTTTTATTTTAACTATAATAAATTGTGTTGCAGTGTTTCATGGGACATATACTTGTCGTCGTCCCCCCCCCCACCGCCACTCCCACCCAGGGTTCCCTCATATGACTCACATTAAGGCGTTCATTAAGACCCCTACATTCATTCATATCCATCACAAATTATTAGATCGGAGCTGGAGCGATTCTCTTAAACTTGAGGCCTTTTTTGGTCTTTCCAGAGTCATGGTGAAAACGTTTTAGTCTACTCAATTAAACACTTAAAGTTCACTAATCTTCCAGTGCCTCCCTCAAGACAGTGAGACAAGAAAAAAATGCTCAAGAACTAATCCTTTCCGGTAAGATACCTAGATTTTGATTGTATTATTCTTCCTTCTGTTATCCAAGTACACTTTTAAAAAAATATTTATATTTTATTCAGTGATGCTGCATAAATCTGTTCTGACAAGGACACCATATAAATATTATTAGATATGAGAGCACGAGCAGGAGTCTGTGGCTGCATACACCGCTGCGTGGGCTCAAGTCAAACGAGATGGACATTTAACTGAAAAACACATCTTATTCTATAACTTATTACGGTCAAAATATCAGGCGCAATATTATTTATGGATAAAGCATTTTTTTTTTTTTTTTATTTAGACATCCTGTGTTAACCATAGATCAAACCAGAGTCCATGTCCTTCATCCTATATCTTAAGCTCTTAAAGGTGCACTCTGTAACTTTTCTTATAGGACTTTTATCTTATGGGATTTTTCTTGTTGTCCGTTGTTTTTGCCTGGGTTATTCTAGGTATTAAAGGATTGTTCCAGGTGTCTAGATTGTCTTAAAACTTTTTTTGTCTGTGCAGAAGGCCGCAAACGCTCGCAGAAAGAGCGCATGTTTTTCCCAATTTTCTCGCAAGCACAAACTCCTGTGATTGATGGAAATGGCAAAGGTTAATGCCAAACCGTGCAACATTCTGAGCACAGTAATTGTTAACCTGAAAAGTCAGCGCATCACGCGAACGCGACCTTTCCTGTACAGACAACAAAACGCTTTCTGAATCTATACGTACATGCTTTATTTGACTGTTTCTACATAGTTACACAGTTTCCTCAGCCTGGACCGCTGGAGAACGAGAGCAGCTGTAAACGTGACCCTGGCGTTCCACAGTCCTCTGATAAGACACTGATAAACACTGTCCATTACGTTAACCTGTTAGTAAGTCATTGACACGGACCAAACGGTGGCAGTGTCTTTTAAGTGAGGCCGTTCAAAGAGTCAGTGGGTTTCCAGGGCAGCTCAGAGTTCACCTGGTTGTGTAAAGGCCGGGCCAATTCAAATAAAGAAATGCAATGTGCTCACTACTAATGCGTGAGATTGTGAAATACACGTTGCAATTTCATACGATTCACTTCTCTGCGCTCATGGAAACTCTGTGGGAATATGCTTTACTACAAAATAAAAATTGTTTCATATTTTTAAATCAATTTAGTTTAATATTAGAATTGATTTCGCTTTTTTTTTTTATAAACTAGCACAATTTGTACACAAAGCAATTCAAAGTGCTTTTCAGAACAGAAAAAGATGCATTCAAATCACAATACAAACAAATAAGAACATAGATAATCATTAGAACTAAGCCTGGATTTGAACAATGTCGCGTTTTAACTGCACAAAACTGAAACGCTGGTTCCCCATTTTTACTCCTTAGTTGGCTGAACATTTGAGCCATCAGTTAGTATAAAATCTAAATTCATTATCATGTGAACAGTATGAATATATGTGTGTTAAGAGCCAAATTAAGAGCTGCAAATTCAGTCCCTTCTACCTGCAGCCCTCAAACTGGCTCAGTGAAATGTGTCTGCTGACTTCAGGAGACAGGTCACATATCCCAGAGTCACCTTGGTCAAAGGTCAAAACTACCTTGGAAGTCTGATTGAAGTTTTAACGGCAATGCGGGCATGCTGTGCAAGAGGGGTCAGCAACCTGTGTTCTGCCCCAGAAAACTCCAGGTGGACTCGACCCTCATGACTGTTTTATAAATCATGTGTTGAGTCTGCACTAACTTTGGAGCTCAGAAAAAACTCTGCCTGAGCTTTTCTCTAGACAAGTGAAAAGGATGATGCCCATCCTCGCCACAATGAGTTCTGTGACCTTCCTTCAGGCTCCAGACTCAGGTTTCCCACAGTGAAAAGTAACATACAACCACTCTTTAGTGCTCGCTGCTACTTTAAATACTGTTTGAATTACTTTTTAATTGACATAGCCCTCTGTGTTAACTTGCCTTGTTGACACAAACTGTTTTACTCTTTTTATGTGTCTTTTTTCTCTCTTTGCTGCAACACAAATTGCCGCATTGGGGACACAATAAAGTGAAGTTCACGTTGTGCCCCCCCATACATCTCCACAAATACAACTACACAAATACCAGAAAAGTTATAGTACACTTTAATAATCAGTTAAGAAACTTTTAAAATACAAATGTTTTGGCTGATATTGTCCTCACGTCAGATGCTGTTTCCTCCCACTCCAGTCTGGACCCCGTCTGGACTCAGTGTCACAAGAGACTCACAAGGATCTCGCGCCTAATTCTGCCCTGCACCGACTCAGGGACACAGCTCTGATTTCTGCTCTGACACGTTGGAGAGTGGGTCCAGTCGCTGGTGTGTTTACAGTAATGAAGGAGCTGAGTAGGATTATTATTGACCCTAGTGTGTGCAGTGAACTCTGGTTACTTTAAAAGAGTGTCTGGACATTGGCATTGTGGTGCATGTTTTTGAATGATTTATTTTCACTTCTTGGACAAATTAGAAGTTTGTGTGTTTAAAACCAATCAAATTTATTCTGCACATTTCAAATCAAGCTTCTAAATTTGTGGCCGTTTGTGTATTTGAAAACAATAGTACAGAAACAAACAGAAAATACAGTAAATGTGCTATTATTTGGTCCAAAAAAAAATAATGGAATGAATGAATGTCAATTTAACACAACACGATTGTAAAATATGAATGTTTCTTCTCAGTAACGGGCCCTACTGCTAAAAATGCACCCTCTGGATTCACTAGTGTCGTAAAGAATAGTATTTTAAAGGGGACATACTGTACATACTTGTATTTGGAACGATTCAATCCGACTCTGGATGTAGGCCTATTAAAAATGTCACGTAACGCCTTTTTCAACAACAACAGACAACAAAAAAACAAGTAAATGAGCAAAGAAATGGATGTTATCAGTCTTGTTGTTTTGAGGAAGAAGTCAATACACCTGTTATCAAGCCATTTTAGATCAATATTGTGGTTTACAGTCAACAAAATGTAATAATCCAGATCTACATAAATATACGTTATAGTTTCATCCTAAAAAAAAGCATAATGGGGGTTCGTATCATGTATCAGACCATGTGCATGTCTCCTGGTGCAGAACAAATGAGCAAAGATAGCAGAGTGGGCCTTAACAGCAGGCACACGTGTCTACAGCATGCCTGCGTCATGTGGAGATGGTCAGATCAAAGGTCAGGGGTCTGTTCTTACTCAACACTTTGGCTCCAGTCTTCAAATTAGTCATTTCTACCAGAGATTATTTTATTCATTCATTCAAGATGTGCAAGTAACAATTATTTAATGAATTATGATGGACGCTGGCGATCCATGGTGGCTCGAACTGCAGACCGATGCCTGGGACGTGAGACTCAGGGTGGGGGGGCGCCGTCTCGGCAATCTGCCCAGCCGGTTCAAGACCCCCAAAACAATGAGTTAAAAAAGGATGAGTGAGTGCTACCTACAACGCTGATGTCATGACCAAAGTAGTAGAATAGGACCGGCTCGAAGGAGGAACCCAAGGAAAGTGAGCAAGAACATGTGCGATCATTGGGTCGAGAACCAGATGGGCATCGCGGTGCTCTGCGGCTCTGGAGAAGGCATCCATGTGCCCGGCGGCTCTGGTGTGTGTGCTACGCCCTTAACCACTACACCACAAGCCAGCACGAAAGCTGGCACAAAGATTCGTGTGTGGGTTTAAAACACTTTTTCTTTTTTACTATTTATTTTCAAACATAAAACAACAGCAAACAAATGCGTTCTACTACAGACGCCTGTGGGTCATCCAGACAGAAGTTAGACAAGGGCTATATTATGTCACTCTGTTGTTCTTCTCTGTTGTAGTTTACCAACTAGGGGCCCTCAAAACTTCATTTTGATCGGGCTCCCATAAAGATAGCTCACAGCCCTGCTACAATGACTAATTTCATACCTCCACAATGTTGTGTAACATTTGTCAATTCATGTGTGCCTTGCAGAAAACTATTACATAAAATATAAAAGAGGAAGCCTTTGTTTTTAAATCTTGAATATTAATACAAGCTAATAAAACTAGATATTTCTGTGAGAAGTGAAAAGCTAATTGTTACACATGTCTCGGGGCTTTAATGTGAATCTCAAACTGCTGATTGTTTCTAAATGGGATATCTGTTTTCATGGACTCTTGATCACAGCAGCTCTTTGTTCCATCAATATGAACTCTGATCATTCTGCCATGACAGAAGTGGACTGTAGAAATGCAAAAGAAAGAATATTATTTCTGGTTTTCCAACAGCTAAACATTTATTCTGCGCTGACGACTGTGGGCACGTTGCATCATGAGACGAGGCAATTAAAACATCAAGTTCTCTCAGCCCACGTCAGGATTATTGAAGACTAAATGCGCTTGTCATGCTTGTACACAGATTTGCACATATTTCCTCAAAGATAATACGCTTAAGCTAAAAGATACTATGTTCCTAGTAACAATTTATCAGAATTGGTTTGCATAAAGGCAAGGAACAGTCAGGACGACTTCTGAAGATGTAACGTTCAGGTGGAGGGTCTTCTTGAGCTGCTGGAAATGAAAATGAAAAAAAAAACATTTGTCCTTATACTGTGAGCGAGCTTGCATCTCCACAAACCTGACTCGTGCTTGACCTGGAGGAGCCGCTTCCTGCTTGTCTCCATGAAAATGTTGTTCCTTTGGCTGCTTATCCGTCTCCATGGAGAATGTTCACGCGCCACCTCCAGAAAGTGAACGTACTGTTGCTTTACTTCATTGCTCCTGTGATTTTTGAGAAATTATATTAGTTTGGTTCCGAATATTTAGTTTAAAGAAAGTCTTGTTCTATTTATTTAGTGATCCAGTGAACAAGGCTGACGAGCGAACACCTTTTTCTCCTTTTACAATGATTTAAAATGCAAAGTTATGCAGGAGAAATACCTCAATATACATCATAATTTACATTTTTACATTTTTACATTTTGTATACAGTGAAAACCCAGTGAGAAAACGTCTCTTTTTCATGGTCACCCTGTTAAAACACAACACAGAATAAACAATTTAATGTGAATATGATTATTATTGAAGTCTGGTTACACGCTGGTCAGAAATATCACTTTACTATTAATATCCAATCAGTCCCAATCCACTTTATTTGTTTAGCATATTTTTCATGACTGCGTATACTCAATATTCTAATTTCTCATACCTCCAAAAGCATCAGATTTGATTCGCCCATGTCCACATATTTACCTGCCCCACCTCCGTATTTTGCGATGTAATGTGACTCTAACAAGGCCTCGATATCTCACTTTCTCACTTCCCCAAAACAAGCCGGCCGTTTCCGAGCCGAGCTGCCAGCCTTCCTTAATTAACGGAGTATGAATGTCTCGCTCTTAGCACCGTGCTGCTGTAACAAGCATCCATGGTAACGAGCTGGTTCTCCTCTCTCCCCTGTGCGTATGATTCATATGATCCATTACAAGTCTGGGTTTGTGGTTGTCTCCTATTTATATTCACAGGGGGGTCGGCCTTTCTGTCTGTGAACAAGCTTTCATTTAGAAAATTTAAAATAATAAAGATTTTTTTTATTTTTTATTATTGATACACAAATTAAACGTATTTTATCATTCTATTTAAATACGTCTTAGTTAAAGAAACGGGGCCGCTGGCTTCAGGCGTAAAACTGCAGAGCCAATTTCCACTTGCGCCAAAATGAGCATGTGTCGCTGCTGAAATCAACATGAATCAACGTCTGAGAAAAAAGAAAGAAAGAAAGAAAGAAAAAACAAAGCAGTGCAAAGTACGTAAAGTAAGGTAAAAGCTGTGTGCGATGTAAGTAAAGAGCTGTGGGCTTGTACATGTGAACAAATAAACTGCAGTAAACATCAGCTGTTTGCTCTGGCTGACCTGTTCTTACCGTTTAAAGATGCACTTTGTAACTTTCCTGGTGCAGGGTTCGCCAGTGTCCCCTTTGGACAAGTACTGCTTTGACAGGAGTGTTCCACAGTATGGCATTAAACATCTCTAGCTCCGTGGAGACGAGCAGGAAACACCATCGGGGCCAAGTCATGGGTCAGATCTGTGGAGAGGCGTCGGCACTCGCGGTAAGCTTGCTTTTCAAGGTATTTTTGCAAGGTAGATACGTTTGATGCCATACTGTGGAACATTCCAGGCAAAGCGATAACATCTCCATGGAGACAAGCAGGTAGCAAAGCATTCACCAGAAAAGTTACATAGTGCACCTTTAGTACATTTGATCAAAGCATCTAAAATAAATATTTTTTTTCCAACAGTCAGGTGATTAAGTGCACTTCCTCTCAAACATGTTCTTCTTTTCTGCTTTCAGGGACATTGGCTGATGGCAGTGGTGAAATAGATAAGTAGTTTAATTATACGACATTTTCCTTTGTTACACAACGCCGGCTAAACAGGGCCTTTAGAATCATTTGCATCATATAATGGCGTTGCATAAAAATCAATGCTTGATGTGTGGCTGGATGAGTCACCCTGAAGTGTCCGTCACTATTTCTTAAGTGCTCTCATTGGGCCTCACATTTAAATAATGTGTCACACCCTTTTGCGCAAAGGCTTTCAGCTTCTACCATCTGGGCAAAACTGGTCCCAAGGTACAGAACAACTTGTTTGTTTGCTGAATAAGCTGTAAATTGCACTGTAATTGTCCATCTGTGTGATTCTTTTTATCGATGACTGTACTGTTTTAGTCTTGGGCTTTTTATTATTTCATGTGTCACGTTTTTGATCAGTGAAAAACTGTTGAAACTTGGACTAAACTGGGACTAAACCTAGTGTGAAACATGAAAACAACATGTCATCGTCAGTCTGTCGCACATTGGATACGTTGGCATTTTCAATTTCTAACTAAAATCCAAATATTTGCTTTGGATCAACATATGATAATCAGGTGGAAAACTATGTCCTAAGATAAGATCAACTTGGGTGGAATATAACGGCTGACAACAACAACGACAGTACTGAGAAAAGAAAAGAGCTGAAGGTTCTTATGCCCTGCGCTCACGTGGCATTCACGGCTTGTTTGTCCCTCGACTAACGACTGATTGGCGGAAGCGAGCATTGTGTTATGCTGCTCCCACAGCTTGGAACTCTCTCCAATCTGAACTGAGGTTGCGAGAACTGGTTTCACTGAGGGGTTTGGGGTTTTTTTGCGCTATTTTGAAAAACAAAGAGCGAGAATCCTACGAAAAGTCTTAATCGACCAAAATGTGTGTTAGTCGACCAATTCTTTTATGGACAACAGCAGAAAGGACGTGAAATGGAGTAAGTTAGCTGGAGATTTGGGTATTGTTTTGCATTTGTATGTAAAAAGGCCGATAAACAAATGTACTCATATAGCTATGTATAGTTTCCTGGTACTTTTTTCCTTCTTTTTTATTCTATTTTTGCATGTTGAGGCCTTTTGAGTGCAGTTTGGGTCAGATACATAGAGACACATAATCGTAGCGAGAGCTTTTGCCACGCCCACTTTTTTAGACCAACCGATTGGCAGGACATGTCTTTAGTCGACCAACAATTTCATACAGCCCGAGTGCTTTTAAATGTAGTCTCTTAAATGTTTCTTGTCTAAAAGTGTAAATGTTTTTTTTTATATATATAATTGTGTGCTGCTAGTGTGAAGTGAAGTACTAAACGCTGTGAATCTGAGGTGAAAGTATTTATAGTATAATTCCGAATATATAACGGAGATATTCCAGAGGAGATTTGAGAGAAACAACTGAAACAACTGTTTCAGATCAGAAACAGAAAGTAGGGTCTGACTCACCAATGGAGCATTAGTCATTACATTTCCATAACTATTCTCCACAAAGAAGAGGAAAAAAACATGTGATTTTTAATATACAGGAATAAGACTGGAACAATAAGAACAAACAATGCAAGCTCTGTCCTTGACCACGTTTTTCTTTTCTTTTTTATCGTGAGCACATATTTCTAATTAAAACATCTGTATCTTGAGTGTGGCGGTCGTATTATTGTTGTCCTTTATGTGTTTTGTTTTGGCACCAGCTGCAAATGTCAGTGAGCCTATTGCTCCTTGACAGACCATAATATTTATCTTGGACGATAAACTGGGACATGTCCTTGGCTGTGAATGTTGTGTACAGCTCGTGTGAGGATTATGCAACGTAAGGGGCCAATAAAACTGAAACAATGCACTAAAGTTATTAACTTTTCATTTATTTATTAGTAGAGTTAAAAATTCCATTAATGAGTCCCTTTCAGGGGACTGTGAGGTAACACATTTGGGCACTGGGGGAGGGGCCAGTCCGTGAAGAACTTTGAATGTAAAACAAACATTTTTTAAATGAATACAATGATCAAAACTGAGTAAACTATATTTATCCCCCTTAAAAATGCAGTGGTAAAAGGAGTTTTTTTTTTATTTGTATGGCCTTTTAAAAAAGAGATTCTATAAGTTTGAGTGTTGGTTGTACACTGTGCAAAAATATGTGAGCCGCATTCTATGTCATAAAGAGTCTGACTGTTTGTGTGTGTATATGTGTGTAGTGTGTGTGTGTGTGTGTGTGTGTGTGTGTGTGTGTGTGTGTGTGTGTGTGTGTGTCTGTGTGTGCGTGTGTCTGTGCGTGTCAGAATCAGAATCAGAAAGGGTTGTCAATGAACAAAATTCACAAACATAGTAACTTAAGCTCGGCATTAAGGTGCAACATAAAACACTGATCAATAATAAAAACAACATTTATTCAATCCGATGGACATGCATCAAGAAACCATTTAAAATTACTATAGTATAAAATAAAAATACGCATTACTATTAAATTTGTAAATTTAACTGTACACAAGAGTTACAGTTAAATTTACAGTTGTGAGTGCAGAAAGTGACAGTGAGTGATTGATATTGCAGTTAAAAATGACTAAACCGTGTTTAGAAGTGTTCATGAGTCCAACAGCAGAGGGAAAAGAAACTGTTCTTGTGGCGGGAGGTTCTGGTCCGGATGGACCGTAGCCTCCTGCCTGAGGGGAGTGGTTTCAAATAGACCATGTCCAGGGTGAGAAGGTCAGCTGTGATCCGACCTGCTCGTTCCCAGAGCCCCTGGAGACGTACAGGTTCCTGCAGAGATGGAAGTCTGCAGCCGATCACCTTCTCAGCAGAAGCGCACAATGCGCTGTAGTCTCTGTTTTGTCCCTGGCTGTGGCTCCAGCGTACCACACGGTGATGGAGGAGGTGAGGATGGACTCAATGATGGCCGTGTAGAACTGCACCATCATCTGCGCTGGCAGCTTGGCTTTCCTCAGCTGCCGCAGGAAGTACATCCTCTGTTGGGCCTTCTTGATGAGGGAGTTGAAGGAGGGCTCCCAGTTGAGGTCCTGGGTGATGGTGGTGCCGAGGAAAGCGGAAGGAGTCCACGGTGGTGGATGGGGGAGTCTGTCATGGTGAGAGGGAGCTGGGGGGTTGTGACTTTCCTGAAGTCCACAATCATTTCCACTGTCTTCTGGGCGTTAAACTCCAGGTCGTTACCCTCGCTGCACCAGGACACCAGCCGGTCCACCTCCTCCTGTAGACAGACTCATCCTTGTCCGAAGATGAGCCCGATGAGGTGGTGTCATCCGCAAACTTGATCAATTTTACTGTTCAGTTGTGGCTGGAGGTGCAGCAGTTTGTGTACAGGGAGAAGAGCAGAGGAGAAGTCAGAGTGAGACATTCTTCCCCAGCTTTATGCACTGCCTCCGATCCGTCAGGAAGTCAGTGATCCACCTGCAGGTGGAGTCAGGCACGTTGAGCTGGTAGAGCTTGTCCTGGAGCAAGAGCAGGGAGGATGGTGTTGAACGCAGAGCTGAAGTCCACAAACAGGATCCTGGCGTAGGTTCCCGGGGAGTCCAGATGCTGCAGGATGAAGTGGAGTGCCAGGTGTGATGGCGTCGTCGTACAGACCTGTTGGCTCTGTAGGCGAACTGCAGGGGGTCCAGCAGGGAGGAGGTGAAGGACTTGAGGTGGGGCAAGACCAGGCGCTCAAATGACTTCATGACTACAGACGTCAAACCGTGTGTGTGTGTGTGTGTGTGTGTGCGTGCGTGTGTGTGTGTGTGTGCGTGTATGTGTGATCCTTCCGATATGTGCTTGTGCTGAGTCACTCCTCAGTATTTCAATTCATTCACTTGGCTGAGCTCAACACTGCTCAGAAAAACATTGGACTAGTGACGTTCAGATGGACGTTTACTGAACATCGTGCAGACAGTTTCTTTGTTTTTAATTTTAAAAACACGTTGGTCATTGCAGATGTTAGAAGTTGAGAGGCCTCTTGTCGGTGTTTAGCATATGTAAAAACAACATCAGCATACAGTACATACGGCCAGTACGTACATTTTAATGGCGGACCATGGAAACTTTTCTGGTGGAGGGCACACCACTTGTGTTGTTGTCACCATGGAGATGTGATTCCTTTTGCCTTGAATGTTCCTCAGTATGTCATGAAACTTGTATAGCTCTATGGAGACAAGGCCAAGTTACAGGTCAGTGGAGTAAGAAGTGGCCATGGGTGCTTCTTCATGGCCACTTTGTGTTTTTGTTTTTTGAGCTGAACTCTGAACTTTTTTCTTGTGTGTGTGCCTTTTAGGGTGCGTTTTTAAAATCTATTCCACGACAACAGACGCAATAACTTGCTTGAAATAGAAGCTGTTACCAGTTAACTGACTTTGTAATGCCATTAGCACTCTTAATTAGCACTCATTCAACTTTTTACTTGCTGCTTTTTTCGTTTGTTGACTTTTTTGTGCGGAGGGGGTCACTTGTTTGGGGCTTTTTTTTCTGTGTTGTTTTCAAAAGCTCGTTGCTCTCTGAAAATGAAAACTTGTCTAACTTGATAAGTGTAAGTTGAATGCAATACTGTGGAACATTCCCAGCGGCGTTCTCTCCAGCTGAAAAATGACACAGTGCACCTTTACATTTGGTGTTGTTTGGCTCGACCAGTGTGTTTTTCCTCTGTCACGTTCCAATAATGTTGATATTTTGACCAGCATCTCTTATTTGATTCCACAACACTTTTCCGGAAATCTTTCTTTAACTTTCCAGGAGGTGCGTTTGAATAGAAAACAAACAGGAGACGAGTGCGGTGGGTTGTTCCAGGTCATGTTTTGAGGTAGAAAAATGAGTGCACTGCGGAAATATGCGAGAAATAATGTCACTTTTTCAATGCAGTTTCCATTTCCCTGTTCGCTATTCAATCAAACACAGTCACTTTTACATTGAAGTTGTATTTTTATATTAATGAACACTTTTTCTTTCTTTCTTTCTTTCATTTATTCAGTTCCATTCAAAGTCTTTCATCACAATCTACACAACAACCTTTTAAAGAACTTATACTGTGCTGTTTGTATATTTGTTTAACTTTTGGTTATAAATTGGCGCCGGGTACATCAAAATAGATAACTGTAATCACCAGATAACCCGACAACTAGACGCTGGTTTTGGGGTGTGTTTGCAGTTATCCACAAAGAGAAATATCAGTTGTGTCAATTAATAACTAGATTTTTAGAGTCACTTTAAAATGTTCTCTTTCCTCTGTTTGTCTTTGGAGCACAAGTTTCTCCCTTATACTATAGATTTTTTCTGAAATTTGTGCAAAAATTCAGATTTCAACTCACTTTTTGGCGTTCTAATTTGGGGTTTGAGTTTAGATGTCAAAAATGTAATGTCTTCAGTACGATGACACCAAAATAATGTTAAGTACAAGATTGTAAAGTTTGGTGTAGGTGCAAACGCATTTGGAGAAAACGGCCATTCTATGTGTGCGAGTGGATTCAGTGAAATAAAAACATCTTCAGTTCCAGATTGGACAGGCTTTTGTTTGTTTCCACATGAAAAGCAAACATATTGGTGCTGCCCGGTGGTTGAGTGGTTATGGCACAGCACATGTGTGTGGCCGGCCGCAGTGTCGTGAGTTAGATTCCAGACTGACATTTATTTACTGCATGTCCTCCCTTCTCTCTCTCTTCCCCCATTTCACACAAGTTTCCTGTCAATAAAGCCTACTGGCACAAAATCTTTAAAGAAGATTATAGTGTCTCGCCTTAAAACAAACTGCGTCAGGAAATACTTTTAACACTTCCCAGTCAGGTTGGACCACTTCCAACCGACAGACACAGCTCAGTTAAAAACTCCTCAGCTTCTTGTGTTCTGGGAGTCTGTCACGCGCACACGTATCCATGCCAGCTCAGATTTACTGTACGCTTTCAAACATGTCCTCCACTCTTCCCTCGTGTTTATGTGTGACGCTGTATCGACACGACGCTGATCAAAACAAGCTTCGACGAAGGCCGCGCATGCGTTTATCACAAAAGTGCAGTAGGAGCGGCCTGCTCTGGCCTTGCGGATACATACGTCCCTGTCCGAGAGCACAATCAAATCAAATTCCAGTAGACCACATTGGTGGGTTGCCATGGTGACGGATGTTAGTAACCTGATGCGAGTGAGTGATTGAGCGAGAGAGCTGCTGAGATGCTGAAGAAGAAGCATGAAATGGGGCAGTGGTAAAAGGTTTTATTTAAATGTAGAGCCACATTATCTGGGCATCTGGAAGCTCTAATGGATGAACCCAAAGGAATCAGAGTCAAGATATGAGGCACCCAAAAGACTCAGTGGTCAGAGATAAAGGTTTAAGGCGTGGAGGTCATGAGCGACGCATCAACAGGGCAAGGAATTCAGATTTGAATTCAACGCACTAGCTATCAATCAATCAAACTTTATTTGTACACACAGGCCTGCACATACTCAAGCACACACCCCCACGCTCACTCTCATGCACGTACACACCACACACACACACACACACACACACACACTCACACACACATACACACACACGCTAAAATACTGAGTACAGATAAACCAGTTGAGGAAGTACCATCAGTGGAGCCGTTTGCACCAGGAGCAGCGAGTCGCCCACAGCCACAAGACACCGACACAGGGGCCCAGAGTGGAGGTGAGACGCCAGACCTCCGCCGGGGGCCCACGAGCCAGGCCCCAGCAGCCACAGCCGACAGCCGCTCCTGGTGCAGTGGGCTCCTCAGAGGAAACACTACGAGATCCTGAAATGGAACAATAGATATGTGTAAAAGCTAAGACTTACATTTTTCTTAAATAATATGAAATGTAAGCCTAAAAATGTATATACATAAGTAGAATAAATTCATAAAATAAATACAAATTAAATAATAAATAAGAATTAAAGGCTAAGCTAAAAAGAGGGGTTTTGAGCCTGCTCTTAAAAACCTGATCATTCTCTGTCAAGTACTTATTTCATTTATGATTCTTTATTTGTTGATACATCTTTCTTGTTCTGTAACGCACTATTAATTACTTTGAGTACACGTTGTGCCCTGCAAGTAAACTTGACTTACCTATAAAATAAGATTAGAAAACCAATATTCCGCAACGTGGAAATATCAATGTTGCATCTAGCGCACATTAACAATGTTTTTCAATGTAAAAATAACCTGTAATTGAATAATAATAATAATTAGATTTCAAAACAATATATTTATTTCTATTGACTGACCACAGCAGTTCGGTCTGTGCCATTTTACACAAAGCTGTTCCAATTCGAGATGGGATGAACTGTTGTCCTAGAATGAGCTGTCATGTTTGTTTTCACAGAACATGGCATGGTTTGTTTCTCTTTGGTTTGTCATTGACCTGCAATTTCCACTCCATCAAAACTGGAGTGTGCACGATAAGACTTGCATTGTTAAATAAGAGTATATACTTTAGTCTGTGTAAATGAAACGGCTTTCCTGTCGTTCATATTAGGAAACTACATGCACTCTAACTTATATTGAATATTTATGAAAAACAAACTTCCTCAAGCACAACCTCCAAAGCTCTACTGTTGCGTATTATTAACCCAAACCATTTTCAAAACCCTCCAGCAATCTCCACTCAAAGTTAATCTTTTCCCAAGGGGTCATTTGCAGTCTGGAGACCGCATCGCACCACTCCGTATAATTCTTTAACTTGTTGATGTATTTCTCCACAAGCGAAGGTAATTCTCAGGCGAGCAGATGGCGTTTATATAAGCGAAAACAGTCAGTCAACAGTCCTCAAGGACAGGGGGAAGCGCGAGATGCTTATGAAACGAGGACGTCCTGAAGACACACACACAAACGCACGCTCACACGGGCCCGCTCGGAGCAGAGAAATGCACAGGTTTCCATGAGATGTTGTGCTCTCAGAAAACATGCCCGTTTCTTTGGAGATGTGTTTTGAGAATGGCAGGTTTTTCCCATAATATACCACCGGCATGAGGAAAAATAACAGGGTAGAATATTGGTTGCAGTGGTTGACTTGGAAATAAAAGTACTAGTAAACATGGGTTTGTGTAAAGAAAGGTTGTATTTGTTCCCTTTTGTTGCTACACTACAGGATCGTTTTTGTTCTGTTTTTAACAAAAGCACAGGTATCTGAAATAAATTGACAGGTACATCCGAAGTTTTGGTAAATATTTAAAGCTATAGAATTAAATATGTCCAAAATCCCAGTACCTGAACGATTGCTGTGGCAGTAGTACATAAGTAAATACAATTCATTCGAAAAATATTTGTAGTTTTTATTCATTTGTGTGTGGTGAAACTGCTGGAAAACTTTCTGTACCCCATCGGGCATCAAAACGTACTCACTAAAGAAATTTTTTTTTTTCCCCCCGTAATAATATTTTTGAAGGTATCGTCCTGATAACTTTTACAGTCGCCGGCCCTTATGATGGACACTTTAATGCATAAATCATCACCATTTTATGCTTTTCATAACAACAAAACAAACCAAGTATTGAAATCGTTTGTTATTGAAAATGGAATAATAACACCGTTTCAATTTGAACGCAGCGATACATGACAAAGAAGCTGGTTTGATGCATCGACCGAGAAGAATCAACACGTCTTTTGTTAATTACTTAAAAAAGGAACAAAATATTCTGTACAGTACAACACATGAATCAGGAAAGAACAATAACCGCAAAAATACTTCTCAACCGCTGCCTTTGTTAATGGATTGAATTATTAATATGACTTGGTGCAGGGGTTTCACAAACTTTTCAGAAGCAATAGTGTCAATACTTTTGAAATAACTTGTTGAAATCACCTTCCGACCTCCAGCTTCGTGCTACTGTCTTATCCCACTGGCAAAAAGGTTCGTCTTCAGCGTAAATCTAAATCGTACAACTCACGTTACGATTATTACGTGCTTTATTCTGAAGCAATTTGAACTCACATTACGTATTATCTTGAAGTTCACCCTCAGACGAACGCATTACTAATACGTCCATTTCGGTCATCACATTGTAGTTTAATCTCTGCATATATTTGTCATAGTTGCGTCTCAGTTTCTTGTGTGTTTTGGGAGCCGTCATTTCCCCCCCCCCATCCCTGTTTGTCTTGTTATCATGAGAACCACGGCGTGTTGGAGATGCCTTATACCAAAATAAACATTACATAACGCGTCATGTAAATCCGCCCACTTAGTTTATCTCCGAGCTCCGTTCCCGTGTGTTCTCCCTCGATCTGCTTCCCCTGTTCTCCTCATCTGTCCATCCCACTTTCTCGCCGTATTCATTATTCATAGCCCACTCTCCATTGTCAGCACGGCTCCCGCTTCCTCCGCCGCTGAAGAAGCCGAGCAGCAGAAAGGGATCAAAGGCACGCAAACAAAGGCTGTATAGGCAAAGGAAATGTGCTGCGTGACAGGAAGCAATACTGGGTTAAGGGTTCACAGGAAAAGAGGAAGACATTCTTAACCATTCTGCTTTTAATGGCGTGGTTACTCAAAACTATAATACAAAGTGTGACTTGTAAACAAATCTTGATTCGTAGCTCATTTTATAAAGGAAAGGAATAGCACGATCAGAATCAGAATCAGAATCAGAATCAGAAAGAGTTTATTGCCATTGTCAATGAACAAAATTCAAAAACATAGGAACTTGTCTCGGCCTTAAGGTGCAACATAAAACACTGAGTAATAATAAAACAACATAAGGGAGATTTTGTAAGTTCGGCTTCACAGTGGCTACGTTTGCATGCAAAAATATGATCATTATCTGAGTTCTGGAGTTATCAGGTTATTGAAATGCCATGTAAACAGTTGTATCTGATGTGAGTAATCTGCTTTGTTTCTAACTGTTGATTGATCTGATTTGGGAAAAGTACGCAAACGAATGTGACAAAGACACAAGTGAAAGAGGAAATGTTAAAGGTTGAAAGAGTTATTTTAAAACGCAGTACTGTTGCAAACTCCACACAGAAAGACCCCCTCATGACCTTATAAAACGAGTCTCGGTTGAGTTCTAGACTGTATTTTCAGGGAACTAAACCATTAATTTAACAATATACTTGCTACTTATCAAATGCTCTACTCTTTCATGTTAAAGGTGCACTATTTAACCTGCTTTTTATTTAAAAATAAATAAACATAAATGGAATGCATGCATTTGTATTGTGAGCAGGGTTGCCTCTCCACAGATCTGACCTGTAACTCGGCCAGGTTTTGTCCTCTTCTCGTCCCCACAGAGATCAATAATACCATGGAGCATTCAAGACAAAACATCTCCATGAAACGTTGTGCACCATAAAACAAATCCTCATTCAACAAACCAGAGAATATCAGTTTTAAAAAGAGTATGTCATTTTTCTGTTATTTTTTATTTACATGTTTTGCTCTACTTATCTTTATACCAGATTTAAGTATTATTTTTAAGTAAGCTATCTGTTTTTATGATTCCACTTCTGTTTTTCTAATCTGTTTTTCTGTTTCTAATCTGTGTTTCTGTTCCTAATCTGTGTTGCAACCCTGGAATTTCTCCACAAATAAAGGTTCTCTTATCTTAATTTGACTCTAAAGAGAATCTAGTACCTGATAACAGCTCAAGCGAAGGAGTAAAGTACAAAGAAATGTGCAGTGTGTGTAAACAGTAACTCTCTCCTCTGTGGTCCGCGTCGCTGAGTAAACTCTGAGTGCGACCGCAGACCTTCGATTAACCCAAGCAGTAAAAAAGGAGAAGCAGACGAGGACGAGGAGTCATGTGATGTGACTGACCTGAATTCCCCCACAGCCGCTGCAGCCGACGTCACGTACAGGCCAGAACATACTGTATCTTTGAATAGTACGCATTTACTGCTGATCTCAACCTATGGGGATTAAGCTCAGTGCATTTATGTATAATGTATTAATCCCCTTGCAGAAGGAGGAACGGCTGAACTGTACGGGTGAATATAATGCTCGAGTTAAAGCATTAACCAAATGGAATTCAGAGAAAACAGGAAGGTAGTACTTTAACTGTGGTGTACGGTGAAATATATATAGTCAGAGGTGAAGTTGTGTAATAGTAAATGCATTTTCATGTATTATAATGATTTAACAGCTTAAAACTTCTTATTGAGTTTTTTTAAATAGTTTTTTTCCCCTGTATATTTTAACTACCTTCATGACTAAATATAAATAATATTAATCAACCAATATTTACATTTTAAAATTTTACATATTGCCGTTTTGTCATTTGGAAACCCCTGATATGATGCAATGCAAATATGCCTCTATTATGTTTTCCACATCTTATTAACGTCATCATTTTTCTCCATTTAAAGTGACATATGGCTGGTTAGACGACTCATTTCACTAAAATGTAAGCTGCGGCTGCTGGGGCCTGTCTCGTGGGCCCCTGGTGGAGGTTCGGCGTCCCTGCCTCATCTCTGCTCTGGGCCCTGTGTCAGTGCCCTGTGGCTGTGGGCGGCTCTCTGCCCCTGATGGTGCTTTCTCAACTGGTTCATCTGCACTCATGTATTTTACCATGTGTGGGTGGATTTTGTAGATTCGGTGGAAGGGCATGAGGGATTGTTTTTAATTATCTTTAAAGCATTTTGTATTTTTGTTTGTTCTGTTCCTCTACAGTTAAATGCTTTGTTGTGCTAATGTTGCTAAAGTCAATGGAACTAAAGACACATTTTGCTTGATTTGAGCACCTTCCTGTTTTTACTGTTTCATTTGAGTCGTTATAGCAAATAATCAAATGTCTTGTTCATAGTTTATTCCGACTTGACTAATGGAACACAGAAACTTTGGAGAAAATGTGTTCTGAGGTTCGAGCACGACTGAAACGCAGCTTAATTATAAATAACCATCACCTAGCAACCGAGGGCAAACAAGGCCCAAAGCTTGTCTAATTTTCTCTGGTCATTATGTGCCTAAACTGAAGATATAAGACGACACTATTTTTTTTCTTTAAGGAATGTTTAAACTGTCAGCATTTGTTTTCTTCCTTGTGCGTGATTAAATGTGTTTACTGAAGACTCAGAGCTACTTCCTGTAATTTTCAAAGCTCTTTTTTTTGTTGTTTTTTTTAAAACACAAACTGCCACTTGACTGATATAAAACTATGAGAAGCATTTCCCACATGCACTAAAATAAGAATTATATTAAAAAATAAAAAAAATAATTATAATTATAAAAACGCACTTTACTGTGACATTTCCTAATTCCCCCTCGCTGACGCACTCAATTTAAAAGTATGTATTATTTACTTGGTACAGTATCCAGTCTGTTCGAGTGACATATCTTTTGGTAAGAAAAACCTCCCACGACCATAAAAAACGTGCATGTTCTTTCCTGCTGTTGCGTAATGGTTGCTGTGGAAACATTCAAAAGCCGAGCGGTTTAAGTGCGACGAACTACGAGGGAACGAGACTGCAGCTCATTGGCGTGTGCGCTTGTTTTGGGGCGTGCCCTCGCGACTCCTCTCACCTTGTTCTCTCACTCTCAGGCTTGCACGTGAGCTCTCGCACGTACACGTCCGCACCGTTCCGGTAAAGTCCAGGAACAAACACGCAGGCTGAATTATGGGCCGGTGGCGAGGTGGAGGAATGCGCCCGTGTCGGAGGGCTAAAAGCGGGGGAAAGACAGAGGCGTTTATGGTTGTATAAGGTGACAAGATGCTGAACAATAACGTCTACAGTCGGATGTGTGGAGTTCAGGTTGTGTAAAGTGCAGGAGCTTCAAGTTTTAAAAGAGGCATCAAGTTATACCTGGTGTCTCTGATAGAAACTGTGCACAAAGGAGCCCCTTTTTTCAGCTTCTCGAGGCTTTGTCCTGGTTTGATCCTTGCATGAGCCCGCTTTAGTCCTGATGCAGACCTGGTTTGGTCCTGTTCTAGTCCCAGTTTAGTTCTGTTTATGTGTAAATCAATCGTTTCTTTCCGGAGCCTTTGAATTGGCTCGGCAGATTCAGGGGGAAAGGCCATTCCACACGAACCCAATGCTATTTTTACTCTCTTTGACTTTACAGACTTTCCAAAAAGAAATGTGATGATCAATTTTACTTGAATTATTTTTATATTGAAATTTCTGTTTCAATATTTTATTTTATTCATCTTTAATAGGGACGCTGAGGGCAAACATTTGGTCCATAGATGGGAAACACACAAAATACTGTAAATAAATAGCAAAGAAAACAGTATTACAGAGTACATTTTACTTTACAGTGCACAAGCCTTGGGAGATAATGAAAAAAATAAATAAATGCCTTTATGGTTTTGGAGATAACAATTAAGTATCAAATATTAGATAAATAGTTAGATGAAAAAAAAAACAACAACATTTGAATAATAAAAATAAAACAAAATGGCTGTAAAAGGGAATAAACTGATATTCTTGCACTTTTATGGTTCATTTTAAAGTCTATTCTCTTTCTCCTGCCATTCTTGAACCTGAATCCAAACAATTACAAGCGTCTTTTGGCACGTTAATGATAGTTTGCCATAATAAACTCATCCCGATATCAACATGGCCCACCCCTGACTGGGCACACTGCCAAACTGCCCGTGAAGGTCACTACAGGGCAGTGAGAGAATGGGCATAATTGTGCACAATCGCTGGTATTCGCGTGGTTACCCCTTGAACAGCGCCTACTGTTTATGAGAGACACAAAGGACTGAACACACAGGGATCAGGACCAGCTCTGTGCGCCTGCGAGGGCCAGAGGAGCTGCGTTCACCACAATAGGACGACTTTGGAGAGGTGAGCGCTGATAAAACCCGGGGATTTGATCTGCGGGACAACAGGACATGCGAGTTGGGCTGTGTACTGCTAAAGAGTATCACTAAAGTATCAAAATATAGATACAGAAAATATTTAGGCGTTAAACTGGTAGAAAAACATTTCATTTTGGATTTATATATAAGGTCATTTTTATTTATACCTCATTTGTTGTCATGCCTTTGTCATAGTTGATTTTTGAATCCTGAGAGAGCCCAAAAGAAAGTGTCTCCACAAACGTTACTGTTTTCTCTGCAGAATTTGTATGGAATGTTGAATGTTATTTTAGTTTTTATGGTCCTTTTATGGTCCTTGATAATGATTAATAAAGAAACTGGCACACAAAAAAAGCCACTCCAGTGACATTATAAACAGGTATCTTTTACAGGGGCGCTTTGTACTGTAACTTTTTCTGGTGGAGAGTCCACATCCTTCATGTATCATGGAAATATTATTACTGTAATGTTCCATAATATGGCTTTAAATGTATCGATCTGCATGGAGAAAAGCAGGTGAAGCCACCAGGCGAAGGTACAGGTCAGCTCTGTGGAGAGGCGACACTGCTAACTCAGGGGTGGGTGAAATGGCATATCACTGTCTTCTTGGAGCAAGATCAGGATTTCTATTTATGTACTGTTTGTATTGTTTTTCTTTTTACTTTAAGAGGTAAATAAAGTAATCTGCTTCGTCTGAAAGTTCACACTTCACTGTGATTGGCTGAATCCAGTGGTCACTTACTCTGAGACTTACAGGGGCTGACCAATAGAAGGAGTGGGTGGGGAAAGTGTGTAATGCACCTTTAAGTATCATAAGATGAAAACTAAATGACGTTCTCAGGCCTGACAGCGAGTCATGCGCTGCTTGTTTGGGACACCTTATCAGTCTCTGCAACTTATTTAGAGCATATCAGCCGGGCAAAACCAAACGCATGTGCCGAGGCGGGGCCACCGGGGCCAGGAGCCAAAAGCATAACGCATCGAGAACACAGCATGGGGGGCTACTTTGATATTTCTATCTTTTCTGGAGAAGGATGAACTTAACAAAAAGACAAATAGTGTTTCAGTTTAAAGTGTAGCTCCTTCAGATGACAAAGTATTGGCACCAAATGGGAGGTTATGAAGCACAGCAAAATAATGTGGCTTATTATGCATATTTGTTCTATCTATTTTGGGCCTATCCACATGAAACAGAAACTGGCTCAAAGTGCGACCTCTTCTCTGTCAGGCAGCGTAAACAAACAAAACAGCTTCAGAAAGTGGTGCCATTATTCCACGACGTGAGTGATGCCAAAGGACTTTAAGACGGAGGATTAATACGAAAAGGTTTGTGGAGCCGATCCCAAACAATTAACTATTTACAGATCTTGTATTTCAAAAGCAGTGAATCTCCAATTCTACAACCTCCTGAACACAACCAGTTCTCTGAGATCTCCTGGTTACGGTGAGTCTGTGAATGAGACATATGTGTGTTAAAAGAAAAAGAATCACATATAAATGCTCTTTAAACACAGTCCAGAGTGTTTATTTTTTCCAGCTTCGTAAAAATACCTACTGCAACTATTTTACGCAGTATATTACACTCACTCTAGCCTCCAAATATATAATAATAGAGTAAATTCAGCCTGAAATGACCTTTGACTGCTGTCTTATTCCACATACCTAACCATCACCTGTCAAAACAAGTCATGCGAAGTCTTCAGAAGTCAGTTAATGTTTATGGTGCTGTTATCGTGCATATTTCTTAACAGACACAGAAAGGGTCTTCACTCCATTATTTGTTTGTTTTACCTTTTCTGTAAACTAGACCCTGTTTCTGTCTGCTCGTGTCTATATATTCTGTATGTAAAAAGTGAGACATGTCATTTAAAAATGTGTGTCACTATTGCATAAATGGTATTATTCTACAGCAACTAACCATTATCTTTGAAAATATTCGCCTGGTCAGTGATTACTTTTGGATTAGTCGACCAGTCAAACGATTATTTCGTCTGAATGGGCCGTGCCTCAAACTGCAACTGAGAACTTTTGACAAGCAATTAGTGTTATCCAGATCAAAGTTTAATCATTTCAAATTTGAAAGCTTGTGGCTTTTTAAACAAGATAATACAGCCAATCTTCTGTCAGTAGAAGTATGTGGTTTGGACTGTTTTGTGTGTCAAATGTCACTCATTAAACGTTTACATTGTTTGTTTTGTAAATTAATATTGAGCCCAACTGTGTTCCTTTTGATAACACAAAATACGATGTTATCAAGATTGATCAATATGGAGAACAGGTTTTACACGTCATATCACTGAGCGGCACAAGCGTCATTTCTGAACTGAACTGCACAAACCACCTCCACCGGTTTTTGATGTTCTGAAGAACACTTCTGTACTGAGACTAACACTTTTGAATGAACGCATGTCAAGTCGCTTTGATTGCGGGAATATTGCCTCATAGAGCTTGTTGAACAAGTGAATTTATGAATGGTGATGAAGTCATGTGAGTGACACCACATTAGTGCCAAGTCAGTGTGAGTAATGATGTTCATGATGTTAGTTTGTACGTTAAGGTCCTTAACGGCTTCTCAGGCACAATTAAAAAAAAAACAAGATGATCTTCAGGTGACATCTGGGTGAGCCTTTAAGCTGATATAAAATGAAACATTTTGCATTTAAATTTTGAAAAGGCTTTAATTACAAATGCAACCACTGAAATATGATATTACAGTTTAATGTTTGTGCAACATGTCAGTATTTCTACATCATTAAAAATGCAGTATGTAACTTTTCAGGTGGGGCAATGTTGACTGCTTGTCAACATTGCAATGCTAATGCATTAAATGTATTTAATGTATTAAATTCAGATGTTTGTACTGGTGAAAACTCCTTGACAAACATTCTTATTGTGGGCAGACTCGCCTCTCCACAACTTTATTCCAGTTAAATAGTTGCAATTATCAAATCACAAAGGGTGCAGTTCAGTTCAGGTCACAGAAAGTGCTCTGCAATCAACAAAATGCCTGTTAAAAAAAACAACAGTAAAGGATAGCCCTCTACAAACATGTTCTGAAATGCATGTTTCTACTTTGCAGTTCACATATTTCAGTCTTCATCGTTAACGCTCTTGGATGTGAGTTAAATGTTCTGTCAGATGATTAAAAACGCTATAAATTCTACAATGCAAAAAATAACCCTCAAACCACCTACACACTTAGAGCTGACTCACTTTGCATCTGTAACTGACAAAACTGTCCAGGAGATCATCACCAGAGTTCATCTACATGCTGCCTCGATGTGTTACCCACCAGATTTCTAAAGTCTGTGCTGAACAGTTTGTTAGCACCACTCACTCACTCAACATAGTTAGCATGTCGCTTCAAATCTGGAACATTCCCAATGTCTTTGAAAACTGCGGTTCATAAAGCTCTCCTAAAGAAGAGCAGTCTTGATGCCGCAGTACTGAGTAATTACCGGCCCATCTCTAATCTGCCATTTTGGGCAAAAGTCCTTGAAAAGGTTGTTTACCAACAGCTCACTGATTTCCTCTTAATAAACAACTCATTTGATGTTTTTCCAGTCAGGTTTTAGACCTCATCACAGCACTGAGACGCTCTTGTCAAGGTGACAAATGACATCCACCTGAACACTGACGGCGGCAAAGCCTCAGTCTTAATTCTGTTAGATCTGAGTGCTGCTTTTGACACTGTCGATCATGGGTCCTCTCACAGAGGACTAGAGGACTGGGTGGGCATCACCGGCACTGCGCGCTAAACTGGTTAAAGTCCCTATCTGGAAGACAGGAAGTACTTTGTTGAAATTGGTAACTGTGTCCCCTGTGGGTGCCCCAAAGGTCAATCCTGGGACCCCTTCTGTTCAACCTCTAAATGCTGCCGGTTAGGCTCAGTTGATAACGCAGCGAGAATGTGTCCAATCACAATTATGCAGACGAGACTCAGATCTATGTTTCACTGACGGCAGGTGAATATGGACCAGTGTGATTCACTCTGTCACTGCATCCAACAGATCAGTGTGTGGATGCAAAACAACTTTCTCCAGCTGAACTCAGACAAGACTGAAATCATCGTCTTTGGCCCACAGAACAAAGAGAAAGTGTTAACAGTACACCTCCAGAGTCTCGCTCTAAACAAACCTACAAATCAAGTTAGAAATCTGGGGTAATAATGGACTCAGATTTGAATTTTTAAACAGCCACGTCAAATCAATAAAATCAGCAGCTTTTTACCATCTAAAAACATTGCCAAAATCAAAGTATAGTGTCTAATCCAGACTTGGAGAGACTTATCCATGCGTTTGTCTCTCGTAGATTAGACTACTGTAACCGGCCTGCTCACCGGCCTCTCCAAACGAGCTGTAAAACAGCTGCAGTACATCCAGAACGGCTGCTGCTCGGGTCCTGACTAGAACCAGGAAGTACGATCACATTAGTCCTGTGCTCAGGTCTCTGCACTGGCTCCCTGTGGCTCAGAGAATAGACTTCAAAGCAGCTCTGCTTTGTATACAAGTCTCTCCATGGCCTAGCACCAAAGTACATCTCGGACATGTTAGTGCCATATGAACCATCTCGGACTCTGAGGACCTCAGGGACCGGCCTCCTGCTGGTGCCCAGAGTCAGGACTAAACATGGGGAATCTGCCGCTTCATTTTTATGCAGCTAAAATCTGGAACAGTCCTTTCCAGAGGATGTGAGACAGGTTCTGCTCTGGCAATGTGTTCAAATCTAAACTAAAAAACTGTTTTGTTTGGCTGTGCATACGACTGAAATGCTTTTCTTTGCACTCTTCTCTTTTATGTCTTGAACTATTTGACGGCGAGCCTGAAAATGGCACTTTTTAAATGAAGATTTTGTGATTTCTGCCATATCTGCCATTTTTTTCCTGTTGTGTGAAGCACTTCAAATTACCTTTGTGTATGAATTGTTGCTCTACAAATAAACTTGCCTTGCCTTACTGAGTCCTGGTTTGAAAAAAGATAACATTTCAAGTCAAAGTGGCAATCAAACTGCTTTTTTCCTTGATGAATTGTTATCCATTGAACTGTATTGGTTCAGTAAACCCCTGTTATTCGTCCTATTTTTGGGTCCTGCTTACTAGCCCTAGTCTGTTATTGTCCTATTACTGTCCTGTCCTGTTACTGTCCTATTAGTGTCCTGTTACTGTCCTATTAGTGTCCTGTTACTGTCCTTACTGTTACTGTCCTATTAGTGTCCTGTTACTGTCCTATTAGTGTCCTGTTACTGTCCTGTTATTGTCCGTAAATGTCCTGTAACTGTCCTGTTACGGTCCTGTTATTATCCTGTAACTGTCCCCGTTATTGTCCTGTTACTGTCCTATTTTTCTCCTGTTATTTTTCTATTATTGTCTCATTACTGTCCTATTGGTGTCCTGTTACTGTCCCGTTATTTTCCTATTATTGTCCTGTTATTTTCCTATTATTGTCCCATTACTGTCCTATTATTGTCCCGTTACTGTCCTATTACTGTCCTGTTACTGTCCTATTATTGTCCTATTACTGTCCTGTTATTTTCCAAATATTGTCCCATTACTGTCCTATTATTGTCCCGTTACTGTCCTATTATTGTCCCGTTACTGTCCTGTGACTGTCCTATTATTGTCCTGTTATTTTCCTATTATTGTCCCGTTACTGTCCTGGTACTGTCCTATTATTGTCCTATTACTGTCCTGTTATTTTCCTATTATTGTCCCATTACTCTCCTATTATTGTCCCTTTACTGTCCTATTACTGTCCTGTTATTTTCCTATTATTGTCCCATTACTGTCCTATTATTGTCCCGTTACTGTCCTGGTACTGTCCTGTTATTTCCTCCTGCCGTTTCCTGCTTCGGGCTCAGTCCTCCATAATTCTAATGTGAGAAAGGATAATTGAAGGATAATGTCATTTGGGTCATCAAATCCTGGGACTGTATTTCACGCCAAATAACAAATCATTTCTATAGTTACTTATGACACAATAGTTACCAAAAATAGTCATAAATTGACCAAAATAGCCTTACAGAGATATGAAAAAACACAGATAAAACAACACTAAAATAGACCCAAAAAGTGGGTCACATCTTGTGAAATAGACTTTAAAGGGACTTAATGCTTTTAGAAGTGTCACAATAACAACTGTCACAATAATCAATTTGTTTCACTGAGACGGCAGGATTTTATGTTTTTTCATTATTATTGCCACCATTACCAAACAACTATTAAATCCTTATTTTCCATTAATTCACAGTCTCTCACACAACATTCACATTCCTCTATGTGAGCTTTATGAAATAAAACTGTCTGAATTAAGAGTTGAGGCAGGGATTCCCATGTGGTTAAACTTGGCCCTCAGGGGCCGGTGAAGGGGTGCTGAGATTTGTCTAGTTAGATTTTTGATCTCCAAAGGGTCACAAGGGAGGCCAAACCAGTCTTTCCCCTTAACAGCAACAATAACTGAAGATAATTTAAGTAGATACATTATTAGGTTTTATAGGTGATTAGGTGATATAGTATACATTTTTGAAGAAAAAACAAACCTGAGCCACATAAAAACACTTTTTCTGGAGTCTAGACTGAAATACAATTACATATTTTTGTTATGATGATGATGATGATGATGATCATTATCATTATTATTTTCATCCATATGATTATCCTTATTATTATCGATTAACTGAATAAACTTGACATCCCTACTCTACATCTATATTCTATAATCAAATGCACATTTTTGACTAATCATCAATAATTTAGTGTCCACAATGAACCCATGTTTCAATACTGTTTTTCTCTCACATTTCTCAGTGGGAGTAGACTATTTCAACACTTCCTTCTACAAATCACAGATGAGTCAGCCACTGAACACGAGTATTGAACAGGACTGACAGTCAGGTGCATAAAACACCTATTGTGCAGTGTTCACTTTTATTTGCTCTTGTTTGAGCTTGTTGCACGTATAGCTTGTTATTTCAATTTGGAGGAGAGACTTTTTTATGGAGAAGTGTTGTGTAATCGTCAGTCTACGTGACCAGAACAGGCCTGGGAGCTACGATTTGTATGTCATGCAAAGTTGACCTCATCCTGCCTCATAGGAGTGTGTTTTGGACGCTGAGGTCTGGACTCGGATTTGAATGTTTCCGTGACTTAATCTACACAATAAAGAAAAAGGTCAATCGCCTTTATTTTTTATTCAGTACAGTCTACAATGTCTGTATCAACATCAGCTTATACACAGACTGGTTAATATTATTCAAATGCATAGGTGTGCACAAAGTGTGTGTGAAGAGCTCATAAACGGTGGAGGAACAGCTCCCACTAGTGACACTTAAAAGCCACTGCATGGACAAAAAAAAAAAAAAAAAGTCGACGTGCCATGATTTGTTTTTTGTTCACAGTAAAGCCTAGTTTTATGTAACCAAATCAGAGCCACTTATTGTACATATTATTATAGCCTTATGTATATATGTTTAATTGTATGTTAGATTGTAATTATCTACATTTTGATTGCATCCCCATTTAGATTTTATGTAGGCTCTACAGGGAACCCATGGACAAACCCACTTGGGGCCCATATTAGAAGCCCACGTGAGCCCATTTAGGGGCCATATAGGTCCCACTGTAGTAGTGTAGACCTAGGGCCTATATGAGGCCTATATGGGGCCCACATAAACCCCACTTAGATTTAATGTGGGCCCCATGTAGGCAAACCCATGTAGGCGCTACATGGACCCTATGGACAAACCCACATGGGGCCCACTATGTAAGTTTGGCAGGGTTTGCCATTTCTACTCTTCTGCTGTTCTTGAACTTTGCATTGCAACAAAATAAAGGTTCTTCTGCAGCTCCAGCACGTGCAGTTTACTCCGTCAAAAACACAATTTCCTTTTGTGTGGGCATCAAGAAAATAAATAAATGTATTTTCAGCCTCTATTTTTATATTGCCTCAAGAAAATATCTGTGTATTTTGCACAGTGGCAGCAGAGTGTGTCATTTCAATCATGGTCTATGTAGTATGATATAATGTGCAGCTCATAGGAATTGTAGGCCTTAAACTTGAACTCTTTTTTCTCTTTTAGAACACATACATACATCTGTATTTGCAGACCTTCACCTGGCATCAGCTCAGGCTCACCTTAAATGATGCATCCTTGATCGTTGAGTCTTGTAGTTTCATAGTGCTGCCTGTAGGTGGCCATAGAGAGCTGGGTTTCAACTTGAGACAGAACTTCGGCGTTTTCTTTTTAAACAACTTGGAGCAACTACTAAATAAGTGGAGTTCCATTTTTAACACAGTTTTTGTCCAAAGCAGGACAACTTTTCTGGTTTAAGGGTCCACCACCTGCTTGTCTCCATGGAGATGCTCTGCCTGGAATATTCCACTGTGTGGCATTAAAGTTATCTATCTTGTGCTTCCTCAAAAATACCTTGAAAAAGTGAAAAGTGAATTCTCAGTGTGAGTGTGCTCGCCTCTCCACAGGTCTGAGCTGTAACTTGGTCTGAAGATGCTACCTGCTCGTCTCCTTGGAGGTAAATAAGTGTAATGCCATACTGTGGTCTGTGGAACATTCCAGGCAAAGCAACAGCATCTCTGGATAGGGACGAGCAAGTGGCGGAACCTCTGTACCAGAAAAGTTACGTAGTGCACCTTTAAACTGGCTGGAATTTGGGTTATTTTACTTTAGGAATCCATTGGTCTTGGTCAGGGGCCTCTCTACTGTTGAGGCACCACGTGTGGGCATTTTTCTTTTTTTCAATATTCTAAACGTTCAAACAAATAAAAGACAGAACAAGAAACGTGACACAGAGAGTAATGAACGCAATCAAATAAAAGCATCCCGTTAAATAAAACAATGAAATAAAGTTATTGTCCAGTATAGGAGTCCCATTTAGTCTTCCTCACAAATCCTAATCTAGAAAGGCATTTTGTAGGTTTACTTTGTCTTTCCCTCTCCCAGAGCGTTAATTGGTCCTTCTGTCCAACATACGAATCTAATTATGTCAACACATTCCAGACTCGTGCTGCTGCGTTTCGTAAATGCAAAAGTTTGTAACGTTGAGTGATTGCTGAATTCATTTCAAAGCGTGTGGTGAAGTCCTTGTTACCCCCCCCCCCACCCCCCCCCCCCCCCCCCCAAAAAAAAAAAAGAAAGCAAAAGAAGCTGGGGTCCAATCAACGCTCTGGTTTGCTCCTTGGAGTCTGTTTTGCGCGTCCCCAGCTGAGAGGTGGTCTTTTGTGTGACAGAGCAGCTGAACGAAGGGGCCTGACTCTGCAGAAACTCTGTCCACACCGGGACAACGGCTCAGAGCTGCGAGGATTCTCAACCGCTTCTCCAGAACTCTCCAGCTCCACGCTCTCTCAGGGCAGACACTTGAGCTCAGATTTGCGTAATCCAGCGTGCTCTCCATGGTCCGCCAGCCCCAACCCGAGTTTCCCCTTAAAAAAGTGTCGTAACCAAAGCACTTTAACGCTCGAAGTGTGAAGTACATAGTTGGGAGAGATGGGCACCGCGTTGGCGTGGCTGTGCGTCGCCCTGTCAGTGCCACTCGTCCGCGGGGCAGGACGCGGCCAAAGAGGACAACATCCCGAAGGAGCATCCACGCTGGCCTTCGTGTTTGACGTGACCGGCTCATGTACGACGACCTGGTCCAAGTCATCGAGGGCGCGTCAAAGATCCTGGAGACGTCCCTGAACCGACCCAAGCGACCCCTGTACAACTTCGCCCTGGTGCCTTTCCACGACCCAGGTAACAAACACGACTCAACTGTTTGTTTGTTTGTTTGTTTGTTTGTTTTTTTTAGCGCGTTTATTGACTTCTTTCCAATACTTTTCAAAAAAAAAAAAAACCACCCAACTCCCTGCCGGTTACAAAAGCACACATAAACGTGAGAAATGTGGTAGTTTGCTCACAGTCCGCCCTTTGAAATGCCTTTGCGCACCTCAACCTTCAGGAGCCGGGAGAGAGGCGCGGTGGAGGGGCTGCAGATGTTCGGCCGGGCGCGCTCACTGTCATTATCATTCCGCCAGAGTTACTGAGCGCGGGGCTGGCGTGTCTTTGCCATGAAGCTGCTCCTGCTGCTGCTGCTGCTGCTCTGCTCCTGCTCCTGCTCCTGCTCCTGCTTGCTGCTGCTCCGCTCCTGCTCCTGCTCTGCTCCTGCTGCTGCTCCTGGCTCCTGCTCCTGCTCCTGCTCCTGCTCCTGCTGCTGCTGCTGCTCCTGCTGCTGCTGCTGCTCCTGCTCCTGCTCTGCTCTGCTCTGCGGCTCCTGCTCCTGCTCCTGCTCTGCTGCCTGCTGCTCCTGGCTCCTTGCTCCTGCTGCTGGAGGAGGATAATGATCTCCATACTCTGCTGCTCTCTTCATTGCGCACGGCTAATGTCTGGATGCGGTTGCGCTCTGTAGGTTCAAGGCGTACGTCATGAGGGAAAAGCAAAAAAGGCTCCTGAGGTTTTTGGTCATGTGTCATTCATTTTCATTGTCCTCATGCATTTGACTGTCAATACAAAGGTTTTATTTAAAAAAAAAAAAAAGGTATATAAAAATCCCATTTCTGACAATATTACCGTATTACCAAGACTTAATTTAACGAAAAATCTCTTTGAGGAAGGAGTTGGCAAGAAGGGCCGGAAATAAACGACCTTCAGTCAAGCAGAAAAGTCCAAAAAATAGATGAGGTAGTTATAATATGTGCACAGCTTCTTCTATTATGAAGTGTATTCGAGTAAGTCAAAAATAATAGTCAAGAAGAAGTGCAATAGAGTGGTCCAAATGAAAAGTATTTGGAGAAAGTAGAGTATGAGTAACTGTGTGGAGGTGACATGTGTTTATAATTGGAAGTTTGTAGTTGGAAGGACAAAACATTAAGTAATGCACTAAATGTGATCTGGAGAGACTGCAAAAAGGAGAAAAGCTAAATAAATGCTCAGTTCATTTACTAGGGACAACGTAACGTTTTTGTACGGCTTACTCAGTTACTCCGGCAAAAGTAACTGAGTTCCACCCACCTCTGCTGTATTTATGTACATTTATAGTTCAGAGTCAAATTGCGCATCCTGTATTTTATGTTCTTACAATAGTTACGTTTCGTTCTCACTTGTCCTGGATTGAGCCCAGATTTGTCCTGGTGTAGACTTGGTTTGGTCGTGTTCCAGTCCTGGTTTAGCCCTGGTGTAGTCCAGGTTTAGTCTGGGTTTTGTCCCAGTTAAATCCCAATTGTTATGTTTACCATATTTGACCTTATTTTTCTGACAATCAGGTCTATACATTTTTATGTTTAACTTCAGCTCCATTTGTTTTTGCAGCATTAGAAGTGTCTTAACTCTCACGCAGTATGTTTAAGACCACCCTGTTGTCATGGGTTCTCTTCCCGACCTCAACCGGTGGCCGAATGTCTCTAGCCTCGCTCTCCCATTTCATGCAACAGCTGTACTGTCCAATAAAGCCTTCGGGAGAGACGATCTTTTAACAGAAAGAAAGAAAAGTGTGCATACTTTTTCCGTCGTTGCACATTTGAACTTGAGGTAGAGCAAAGTGGACAGCTGCTCCAGAGGATCAGAGTGAAACCTGCCCCGAAAGCGGCCGTGTGCTCGGGGAGGTGAAGACGCCTGTTCCAGATGCTTGTTCTCATGGCCTGAAATCCTGCGAGCGTCACACAGTTCCCCAGCACAGTCAGACGCCTCAGCCAAAAAGAGCTGTGCCTAGAATAATAATTAGGCTGGCTTTACGAAACACCCCCGCGTAAACCAGGGTGACGGACGACGAGGGAGATCGGTGCACGTTGGGGACGCTGGGAAAGTCTTTGTGTTCGCCTGTCGCCAGCGAGTGACGTCCGTTTGCTTCTTAAAAATGTTTACGAGGATGTCAGAGTGTGTCCTCCAGAAGCCCCGGGGGGATCAGCGCCGAAGCACGGAGGGGGAAGAAGTACAGCTATTTTAATATCGCGAAAGAAAAGACTCTCAACATGTTAACGATGAGGAAAAGCAATTACAAAGTTAACTTACTATGAGTTTATTGATATAATTATTGATACTACTACTGTGCTATCATCATTACTACTACTACTACTACTACTACTACTACTACTACTACTACTACTACTACTACTACTAGTACTACTCTTACTCTTATGTCTACCAACTCAATCATATCCTGAGTTCTTGATCTGGATTGTTACTTTAATTATCGTGAAGAATTAAACAGGGACTAAACCAAGACCAAACCAGGTCTTAACTAGTGCTAACCCAGAATGAAACCAGTAAACAAGATTTAAAAAAATATATATATATTTGAAAGATGGGTCGAGGGCCGGATTAAATTGCTTGGTGGGTCTAATTTGTGATACATGATACATGACTCGCGTTTGGGTAATATCACAATGTTGCCATACTTGTGATAATCAATACATCGCACATAATATTCTGCGCTATATCTCTATTCTTTAAGAACCGAATACATTTTAACAACAGCATTTCTGCTTTGTTGAATCCTCAAAAACTGAATATGAAACACGCCCATTTTAGTCATCAAAACAGTGAATACGTCAGAGTACTGCATTTGTGAAATATACCAAAAAAACACTCAAGATATCAATATTGTAACACCAAATTTAGCATCACAGTGTATTTTCATATTGATATTTAAGCACATTCATAATTCCTATTTTATTTTATTTATTATCATTAATACTACTAGTTCTTCTACTACTACTACTACTTTTACCCTTACCATGCTTAACCACGATCATATCCACACAGGCTGATTTAGACAATTTCCCTCAAATTATGTATTTAAAATGGACAAAGCCCTTTTATTCTTCACAAACCTACGAGAGCTGTACATTTAGTGCACATTCTTTGCACTAAAGCGTTCTGTGTCGTTTTTAGACAGCAGGTCGGCCAAAACATGATATCGGCCTGTGCTGGAGAATTAAGGCCAATAACCGATAAGCTCAAAAGTGCAAAGATCGGGCTTTCTATCTTATATATATAGCGCTATATTTATACTAATATCATTACTACTGCTGCCATGTCAACCAATATCTAGAAATACTTAGTTTATTCATTGTTACCTAAGTTATTTAATAGTAAACTGTAAATTTGGACAGGCAGAGGAGCTCTAAATCTTCTCAAATGTTGTCCTACCCTCTGTCCCCCCCCACCCCCCACCACACATGCATAACACTGTCATGTTTTGATAGGTTTTTTATTTAGCTCTTCATTCTTCCGTCCTGCTCGTCTTCCATCCGACACAGTGCGATAAAGCCCGGTCCCTCCTGTTTGCTTTGGCCGCCTTTGAATCAGCTCTTCCCCATTTATTTACACTGCAATCCGGCTCGGTAAACATCAGAGTGTGGGTCTGTGTGCGGAGCGAGAGTGTCGGGGTCAAGCCTGTGTGGGAAGATCAGTCAGGAAGCCCGCGCCCTCCCCCCCCCCCTTTCGCTGCCTCCCCTCCTCTTTACCGCGGCGGGATGACTCGCGGATGCACTTCACGAGTCGTTTTTACTGAGGAGCTGGGCCTGTGTGTTTAGAATCCTGGTTAGAAAACACGCAAATAAACCGCGGCCCCCTCGCTCATTAACGCTTCAGACAATGGTTAGTTTGGTGCGTTGCAGAACAGACATCGGAGCAACACCGCGGACCATTTGGGACCATCTTAGTTGGACTGTAGTTTGTGATGTGGTTAGATTTATTAGTGGATTTACAGCTGCATGAAGTGTATTTTACGGCACCCACAAGCGCAAATTGCGGTTGCCATTCCAGTCTTCATGCGACTTGATATTGTTTTTGCCTGGAATGTTTCATAGTGTAGCATTAAGTGTATCGGTCTACACGGAGTCATTCAGGCAAGTCACAGGTCAGATATGTGGAGAATTAACGTTTTTCGAGGTATTATGAGCCAATGACAACATCTGTAATCGAATAAATGCAAGATAGATCGGTTTAAAGTCACACCGTGGAACATTCCAGGGAAACTGATATTATCTTCATGGGCAGTGATGGGAAGAATACTTAAAAAGTGTATTTAGTTACAGACTATTTAATGAATACCTGCATTAAAATGGATTTTGTAATGTACATTTCTATACATAGTCCATTAAAAGTACTATATTCTGAATACTTAAAATATGTTCACATTGAGTTGCGTTATATTGTAGTGTAAAAACAGTTACTCAGAATTAGTACTCCAAAAATGTATTTAGGTATTTAGTTGGAGTCATGGAGTTAGTTAGTTAGTAGTAGTGCACCTTTTAAGTTTCCAAAACATGTACATCACTATCATGGGTTTTGGGACTGCTTTTTGTTCATAAAAATTGGACTGTACATTCCATTTGATTTTAAAACCATGTTTCTACATAAAACAGCAACAGCCAGAGATTGATGGATGATGGATACTTATGGAATGTATATATAGTAATAACAAGGAAATGGACGACAGGGAGAGAGCCGACTGTCGAGGCCTGGACTGAAATAAATTTGGACATTTACAAAATGGAAAAATTGACTTTTACATTGCGCTTATGGACACAAGACACTGGGGACTTTTTATTTATTTTAATTTTAATTTTTTTGTGGGCTGCCTTTTTTCTTGTTGTTTGTTGAAGATTGAAACAAAACAAAAAAAGGTTTCAAAACATGTTGTGATAGTATATGTGGAAGATGTCCAAACCAGCCGCAGTCAGGACGTCCCGGGCCGGTCCTTGTAAAGAGCGCCCCCGCTGGGAGTGGACTGTTTGTGGATGTGTTCTGTACATGTTACTGTGAAGGTTTAATTGGCTGAGGGTGAGATGGGTCAGAGCCCACAGCCCCCGGGCGCCTCCAGGAATCCCCTAAACCTACAGTCAACTACGGTCACATTACAAGAGGCTCGAAGCACTGGAACTCCACGTTTGTCCATGTTCGGGACGATCGACCGGGTCAAAAGGTCGAATTAGAATTTGTCATCATGATTCACAGTAATAACTTGGAGCCTTGTATGTGTGTGTTGCCTTTGTGTGACTGACAATAACTCCAACAATGTCAGAAGTGGGAAAGAATTTAGGATAAGCCTTAGCAACACTTCTTGAGTCTTTTGCCCAACATTACAAGCTTCTGCTTCACTCAACTGAACCAAGACCAGACGTTTTTGTGTGCGCCCGCTTTCCACCGTCTTTAGTTGAAAAGTGTCACCTTTCTGATGGAGGGTCCGCACACCTGTTGCTTTTTCCCACCAGAACAGTTACAGTGTCTGAGTAGTAACTTAGAAATAATTTAGGAACCCTGAAGTTTCAAAAATTGAATTCGCCGACATACATTTTTGAGGGAAGAGAAGTAGGAAAGGTATATTTAACTTCACTCCACTCTTCTCATGTGATCGAGCTCGTGATCAAACTTTCACTTCTAATATACACTCAATTACTGAAAAATATATGTTCAAAGTCAGTCAAAAGACATCCCTTTACCTTCCCGAGCCTGATCAAAGACACCCACGTCAACAGCCTTTGTCGCCGCGTTCATTTTACGCATGCCGTTTTCCCGTTGTCTTTCTTTTACTTTGTGTGTGTGTGACTTAAGAACTCCGCCCGCCCGAGATTACAAGGAGGCCGCGTTTAGCTGGACACAAATAATGATGCTATTAGACAGGAATGCCAAAGCACGAAAGGTGGAGAGGTGGAATTAGAGGAGGAAGAAGAGCGTGAGGCAGACTACAATGTACTGTCTGTGCATTTCAAGTGCTAATGGACCCACCCAGGAATATTAAAACGGCCTGTAATCTGGAGCATCGTACAAGCGACGCCCACAGTTGCCCCCAAGGCGAGCTCGGACAAATGCCGACTTCCATTTTGACTTTGTAATCTTTGCTTTTGGGGTGATCTCTGTCATCAAGACATACCTCAGGGACACTTCACGGTCGCTTTTGCCGACGCGTTTGTTTGTGTTTCGTAGATTTAGGGATTTGGCTAAAGAACGGCGAAGCAGGAAGTTGACACCTCGTCGCGTAATCTCACCCATTAAAGAAGGATTTGTCAAACGATTACGCCTGGAGCTGGAGTTTCCCTGCAGAACTGTGGATGGATCATGATGTCTTTCTACCGACCTTTGCCCTGCTTTGACTTTTAACTGTCTGCCCCTTGTCCCGTCTCCTCTGACCTCTGCGTCTGGACTCAGGTCGGACGGCGTGCTGCTGATGAAGATGGGAAAAGTGTTGCATTTGGATAAGATGAAAACAAGGATCCGTTTGGAATCCAGAGAAACCAGTGTCCGATGAGCTGATTTTGATCTTTTGATGTTATTTTAATTGACTTCTACAAACTCGCTCACAGCCCTGTTTTATCCCCTTTTGTGTAGTTCCCTCCTCCCACTTAAGTGTTCTATTAAAGCTGTATGTGTATTCTTGAGGCTGCTGTTTGTGGGCCTGTATATTTGGATATTTGCTCATAGTAACACAGGGCAGCATTCTAGCATTAAGTGTGTATTTCTTGCGCCAAATGTGCTGAGTGTAAAGTCCATCCCAGCTTGTGTTCTCGCCAATTTTGTGACATTCAAAGTTCCACTGTACCCCGACGATGACAGGAACGATGAATTATTCTCGACATAAATTCCCATTGAAGTTGCTTGTTAGAGGAATGTTTTAGTGCATGTCTGGGGCGTGTTTGAGCGGCTCGGGGTCTGTGACATGTTTACTTGACCTTCCTCTAACTCTTACCATGTGTCCGCCGCCGCCGCAGCAGCAGAAGTCAGTGCAGAAGTATGAGAGCGGAGCACCAGAGGCTTTTCAGGTGATTCTGATCATCACTGCTGCTGCTCAGGCTTTTCATTGAACCCATAGTGTATCGGTATCAGTGGCGCTGTCCAACCTGACTTTCAATATTAAGGTTGGTACCACAAGTATGATAAAAACAGTAATACAGTAGTTTTAGACAATAGAATATCATTTTGTTTATTATTAGCATGTGAGCTTTTACTAGTTCTGATATTCGTGGGTTTTGGAGTAATGAAAAATTAGCACCGTTGCCATTAAAATAAAAAAATCTAAACAAAACGTTCCATCTTTTGAATGGAAAAAAAGTCCTTTTTAACAGGAAACTGAAACTCATGAATAGATTAAGAAAATAAGACCAAAATAGTCAAGAATGGTCCAATTTTGTCCTGTTGATGATCTCTATGATCTTTTTTCAGTATCAGTACTTTTTTCCGATACTACTTTTAGTATCGATTAGTATCAGGGCTCTGTCTCCTAACCCTGAGACGCTCTGGCCCCTGCCCAGGGTGTGCCCCGCCCAAGGCCCAAAGTCAATGGGATAGGCTCCAGTCACGGGGACAAGCGGTTGAAGATGAATGAAAAGTATCAGGGCATGGATTTTTTGGGACAAACCTAATTGAGAACAGGATTTGCAAGAAATTCTCAGTGTAATTTTCAGTTGTCGTTTGACCTAATTTATGCCTCTACAACTTTTGGCATCTAAAGCGAGAATATAAGTGGGCTTTTTCCAGTCTCGATGCCAACTCCACCAGCTGCAGACCCACAGTGCCCAGTGTAATGGTTATTATCATGTCAGCAGGTTACTACTTTATTACCTTAAATAACAAACAGCCTCCTCAGCAGTTTTACTCTTACACACTTTACAAGGGCTTTCCTCAAAACTAAGGCCGGGCTCACACTGCAGGCGGCGCAGCTCCGGTGCAGTGGCCCCGGGCATTCTGTATAAAGTAACAAGAGGGGCTCACATCACACAGTGTGGTCATGCCGGTGGAGGTGCGGCGCTCCCGATTCTTTCTCTCGGACTGAATTTTCGCCAGATGCCGGAGCCTTCCACAAGCCTTTTCGCTACATTAATTATTAGTTACCACGTGAGCCTGTGACCACAAGAGCACCGCAGAGCTCTGGGATTCATGTGATCGCCGCTCCAACGCCGCTCCAACGCCGCTCCAATGCCGCTCCAACGCCGCTCCAACGCCGCTCCAACGCCGCTGTGAATGGGGTGTTGGGTTGGTCTAGACTTTAAATCTGAGTTTGTGTGTGAGACAGAGGACGTCCTCTTTCCTCTGGTTTGTGAGCTTTCTGAGAACTCGTCCTGGCCTCCTCCACGGCTCATAGAGGAAGACCACCCACTTCTGGTATTGCTCAACAATTAGTCCTTTTGGATTACATGTCGAGTCAATAAGAAAAATCCCAAGTAAAGTGATAGTTTGACAGACCAATATATTGGTTAGCCAATGTATATTGGGCCGATTTTTGCCCTTTTTAGAGTATTGGCTACCAGCCCATATTTTCTTCAGGTTGGCCCCCAACCAAAACACATTTATGAAGCGGCTCTCTAAAAATCCTTGGTGAAGACATTATTATTATTATTTTTTATGTTCTTAAAGCAGTGCACTGTAGAGTTTCAAATCAAATAGTTCTGGGGAAAAATTCTCAGTCGGTTGCTCTGGATTCTTTATAATTTCTGTCAGCCATGAACACATTTCTATCGGCTTTCAAAGGGTCATGTGGACTAGGTTTAAAGATGAAGATGTTTCACCTCATGCCAAAGGCCATGTCAGTTCTGACAAACTGGTTTGAGGACTTGAGAGGTTAAAAGTCATCCTAAGAAAACCTTTTTCCTTTGAAAACCTCCTGATTGACAATTTGTGCAGTGTTCAAGCGTTTTCCTTAGAAACTCACAAACCAGTTTCCCTCTTGACCGCCTCATGCTCAAGCGTCTTCGTGCAGTTGAGGCAGTTGGATGATTTGAGTCCTTGTCTGACCTGTCTCCGCCGCTGTGATGCATTGTGTGCCACGGAACACTTTGCACTTCAACACGTCAGTGAAAGATATATTAACCATGAACATATTTAACGTCTCATATTTTGAGATGGTTTAGAGGATTTATTACTGCCGAACCCAGAGTCCTCATTTATTACTGTAGATGGACCAGTGATGTCATCTTCTATGTAATCCTTTTCTTGTGTTTGTTCACAGTGGCATTTGTTTCAAGTATCTCACACAAAAAACAGTGTACATAGAGCAGTAGTAAATAGCATCTTCATAAGGAAGGGTTGCCTGACCGACTAGTCCCTCCTACATTCTGTTCAAACGCAGAAGGGTCTGGAATCGGACCACAGGGGGCGTCAAAAAAACTCTCCAAGCACGGGCCGGTCCAACCACCGCCGCCAATTTGTGTCACGTGTCTCTCAAATGCGGAAGACTCTCAAATATCCTTGTAACATGTAACATGAGTTAATCTACCTCAGATTTGCAGAGTTTGTGCGTCGCTCGTTTCCTCCGCAGAAATTGCTGCAGTTTCTCAGTTATTTTCATTCGATTTTTTCCCACCTAAGTTTATTTTGATAAAACGAACAGACGATGCGCTTCTCTGATTGGTTCATCCGCCTGGAATCCCGCCCTTTGTTAATCGGAGCAGCTGGATATGATTCTTGACCCAAACGTCTTTGTAAATGATTTGCAAAGTGTGTGGTCTTGGCTGGTCAGGCACAAGATAAAGCAGATTAAACTGTCACTCCCTAAACTCCAGCAAAACGTTCTTCTTTTCACTGTTTTCATCAGCCGATTAATCGACACGTCGACTAAAGGACTTCAATCCGATCAATCGAGATAAAATCATTTCAAATAGTCAATTATAAGCTTGGGTCTCTTTACTCGAGAGGTCCGCACTCAATCTTCTAGTCTGTCGGTGGGCTGGAGCAGAGAAATGAGACATTTTTCTTCTTTTAATTGGCACTGATTAAATGTCCATCTTGAAGTTATGATTGAAAGCTAAATTACTTTGTTTTAATGTGGAAAAAATAAATAAATAATAGAATTAAGAATCCATAATAAATACGAATAAAAAATGATTCTAACGAGCGTTTATGTCAGACAAATAAACCGTTTTGGAGCGTTTTATGTGTTGATGACCTGACTACGCACTGACCCTCTGTTAATTAAACCTCTACGTGCGCAGTAGGTTTACAAAATACTCTCATTTTAACAAACAAAACGGGCAATACACTTCCTACTGCTTGCTGCAGGTTTGTGATCAGACTTGAGAAGAGCGTTGTTCATATCGTGACTGACTCTGGCGCTCGTGTTTCCAAAAAGATGACGGCCGCTCATAGGATTTGTCTGCGAAGCGTCATTTCTTAACAGAAAGCAGAGAGTGACCAAAGTGTGCTCTGTAATGTTTTCTGGCGGCTCGTTTTAGGATCGGAAACCAAAGAGGAAACATTTAAATTCATTCAGAAGTGCGCACTGATTGCTCACATGAGGTTTTGTTCAAAGACGCCAAAGGAAGTTCGGAAACTGCGTATTGCCGTAAACAGAGATTAAAACAATGTGCGCTGTTGCTTTTTCAGGGCTTTTTAATAATGCCATGGATTTATGTACTGCCTTTCAATACTCTCAAAGCTCAGGACGTCCCAAAATCAAACCTTAAAGTGCCCATGACAGTTTTTTTGTTTTTGTTTTACGATTTTCAAATTTTGACTTTATTTGGTGTATTTGTACTTGTTGTACATATCAAGTATAGTTTTACACCAATCGAGTAGGTGTTTGTGGAGAAAAGTCTGTAGAAAATGACAGGAAGTGACATCACACCAGGCACACTCATTCATCCAAAGTTTATGTATAATTTACACAAAATAAACTACTTTTTACGACTCTCTAAACATTAATTCAACAAAATAAAGTCCCTCTCATATATTTTTATTTGTCAAATAAGATAAATTGTCACGTTAGATTAGTATTAGTATTTGCTGGGTAATATCCTACTGTGACGTCATCAGTTACAAACAGGAAGTGCATTTATGAAGCTATAAAAATTTGCTTTTCTGCGATCATATTTTTATCATTTTTAGCTAAATTTATCTTAAGTGCATTTTAGTTCAGAGTTATCCAACCTGTCAGAGGCACTTTAATGCTATAATTATTGACCATTTTACAATTCTTTACAATTGCCTTGATCCACTTTCATCTCACATCTTTGCAAAACGATCAAACTCTCTGATGATAAAGTGAACGCGCCGTTTACATCCAGACTTATACTTCTGGAATGAGATTTGTGTGGGAAAAGTTCAGGGTCCAGGCTTTTGTGAGTAATGGTGCGAGATGAATCTCCATGAAAGCCAAATCGCAATTCGACTTGTTGCAAATCGCAAATCTCAAAGCAATTATTGTAGTAACAAATGTTTCAACAAAATAGCCAGCATTTTGCATTAGTTTCGCAGTTTTGAATTCAGTCTTCTCCTAAATCTAATCACAACGTGTCTTAGAAATCGTACGTTTTTCCTGGTCAAATTATCTAGGTGTGATTCACTGACTGTTGCATTGTATTTTCTTGTACTATGGCCACTCTAAACAGTCTTACCCACCTTTAAAGACTGTTAAAGTCAATTCTGGTTTCCCCCCAATGTGTGATGTAAAAACAATAGAACTTCTGTCTGAATGAGTCAAGTTTGCGTTGACTCTTTTGCTGCAAACGCATGACAATATTCACAAAGGAATGAAAAGCGATTTGGCATTGGACCTCGGCAGCTTTCCCCCCCAGAAGTAAATGGCGCATCAGAAATATGTGGTCAAATCCCAGCTCGATCTGTCTGCTGCTTGTACGAGTCCTCGATAATGTTTATGACAACAGCGATAGCGATAATAGCTCACAGATGACGGATTCTTTTGGTCTGCACTCACTTTGGTGCGCCGCAGAGATGAAGCTTCCAGATACAGTACGGCTGAAGCCTTGCAAGTGTTGAAAAGATTAAAAAGTCGTCTCACATAACTGTTTAAAGGATGATTTATTGATGCCACAGCACAGTAGTATGACATAATAGTACAAAACACAGGGTTAAATCACTTCCAAGCAACTCTGCAGTACCAGAGACACGCACATTTCTGATATTAGTCTTTTTTTAGTAAGTTAACTTGGTTTTAAAGCATCTTACTTTTTTCTTGTGAGTACATTTAGTTTCCCCCCTGTATATTGTGTCTCCGTCGAATACTAAAGTATATTATCGTTCTCCAACACAGAAATATGAGCCGTAAACGGAGCTTTGACTTACTGCGTTTGTCAGTCCGAAAATTCATGCATACCAGTATTACAAATATGCTGTGTTATATGTGTGTATATCTGTGTTTGCTGTGTGTCTATACCCCCTCTCTCCCCCGTCTAATAAAGACTTTGGGCTAGAAAAGAAAGAAAATCAGGCACCCCAGTTTTAAAGAATGAGAATACTTCGGCTCTCCGTTTGATGGGTACGACACACACACACACACACACACACACACACGCACACACACACACACACGTTTATATTCCAGCAGACACTGGAGGTTGAATAAGGGTCTTGAAACAGATTTGAATAGTTGTTTCAGGTCGTCCCGCAGACCCAGACACAGGGTTGTTTTGGTTTTTTGGTCGGATGAATGGCTTGTTGATGGCACGGGGCCGTCATCTGCGTCTGTGGACTTCTTCACCTCCGTCGGGGCATCTGGGGTGGATTAGATGAGTGCTCTGTGTTTGTTTGTCGTTGACTCTGAAGGGCCATTGAACTGAGAGTCACTAATAGAGCTGTGTGGTTTTGAGGTCTGTCGGCTTGAGGCTCTCGAGTGAAACAAAGGCTTGAAGGTGGTCCGTTCACTGCTGTGTGAGGCTGCGGTGACGGAGGCCTTCTGTTGGCGCTGGGAGAGAAACAATGGCAGCTCGTGGACTCACTCTGGGAACATATGCTGGATAAAGAATAAAATGTTGAGATTTCAGATTGGAGTACGAGAATTTACACTAGAAAACTGAATGTTGAACATTAGTTTGTGTTAAAAGTAGCGTAATTTAATTTGAATATGCAATTATTTGGATTAAATGTAGAAAAGATTTCAAAGGTATTTTTCTGGACATTGTTGTTGTTGTTGTTGTTGTTGTTGTTGTTGTCGTTGTCGTCGTGTTTAGGACAACCTTAGAATCCCATACACCACTTGACTGGATGAATGAGGGCTCTCACAACTCCTCAGAATAATGTACAATTATTTAAGAGAAAAACATACTTTCCTTTCTTTGTCTTGGCCCCACTAAGTGACAGTTGTCTGGTCCTGGGCCAGGGCGGGGTCTGTCAGAGGTCTGGTTGATGTCTGGGACGTCCAGGTCAGCCAAGGAGTCTGAGGGACGGACGCACAGCTGTGAAGAAGCCTCTGTGTGTTCTGCTCTGGCTATAGAATGGAGGAATCGCAGCCTCTTGATGACAGTGGAAAGTGGGATGGTGCAACCTGTTTGTGCATGAACTTGAACTCTGGTGACACGGTGGAAACATCAGAGGCAGAACGTCTGTAATGCTGCTGCAGACCTTAGCGTTTGGCCTTGGTTTTCCCTGCTAAACACAGCTCATTGATGGATCGGTACTTATCCATCTGGAATTTATCTGATTACATTAATTGAGTGACTGTAGTGATTGCAAAGTCACTATTACTTACCGTCGTTCTTTATTATCATTATTAGAACTGCAAAAGAGATGATTCCTATGCATTTTAAACTAAGTACTGTTGTTTCTTGTATGTTATTTGTTGGTAGCGTTGGGACAAATGTGACACTAAACATGAAACAGCTCCAGTCATTGACATAAAGACAAACCCTGACCACAGAGCTTTAAACTCAACTCTGATGAGTTTAGAGAGGCAGAAATGTCTCACAAAGTCGAAATTTCCTGATAATGTGTTTGAGCTAAATACAAAGAAACAATCCAAATCAACTTAAATCCTGAAAGTGACGAGTTCCATGTCTTTAGAGGAAGATGGGAACAACCTGTGACTTTCCTGGAGGTGCACCACGTACGTGTCTCCTGCAGATGTTATTGCTTTGCCTGGAATGTTCCATATGACCAGTTCTGTCGGGTAAATGCAGTTACCTATTTTTTATATGAAGCACGGAGTCGACAAGTTCCATATGGTAGCATTTGCATTCAGTCAGGTTTCTTTGTCAGCGCACTGGCTTGTGGAGCTCCGTTATTAACCTTCCATAAACTATAATAAATGTGAGTTTGAAGCTTTTACCCTTAGGAACCAAACCAGTTGGAGATATTGCTCATAATCTAAAAAACAGAGCCCAGATTTTCACAAGCTGTCAAATCAAATAATGTTGAGCAAAACCTTTCAGCAATTTAAATTACAACCCGTAAAGTTAATGTTTCATGCACCGCTGCTGAAATCCAAACTGATCGTGTCAGAGGGCTGCGATACGCGCCACTTCTCCGCACGGGATTTATGCGGCAGATTTTTGCGTGTTAAATAAACGCGTGACTAAATTCCCCCGCAAAATCACAGTGAGCCCGGAGCCCGAGGAGCCGGTTTGTTTCCTGGTCGTTAGGCTCTCGCTGAGGATGTTCAACGTTCACGTGAGCCGCAGATGACTCCACTTACAGGAGTTTACCGGCGAGACCACAGTAAACGTAGTGTTTGTTTCTCCTTAATCCGCTTGCATCAACAACTCCGAGGCTCTTTCTATTGTTGCATGTGTTTGTGGAGGACTTTGTTTTCCCCCTTATTGCTTCCTTTCTCTTAAACTCAAGTGCATTCTTCTACTGTGAGTTCATTGTTTGGTTTAGTGGGACTGTGCGGTGCCTGAATGGTAGACTGGAAGATTAGTTGGGCTTCCACAAACGAGCCTGACTTTTACTTGGTTATTGAGTCATTAATTGATGGAGCTCTGTGTTTCTTAAGGTTTCTATGAGCGGTGTAACAATTGGGAACTCTTGACGTTTTAGTGCGACAAAAAAATATATGATTCCGTCTCTTCTGTAATTATTCAAATGTGTAGAAGATGGTATCGAAAGGAAAAAACACTTCAAAATGGAGATATTTGTTTTTGCAAATCAACCAACTGTATTATTATTCGGTTTTGTGGTTTAAGTTAACGAAATAAGTACCAAAAACATAGGTTATCGTTGAAGTATTGACTCAAAGGTGGGCTAAAATACTGTCCAACAACACCAGAGCTATCTGCTGTCCTCTAAATAATAATAATAATAATAATAATAATAATAATAATAATAATAATAATAATAATAATAATAATAATAATAATAATAATAATAATAATAATAACAACTTATTATCATAGACACACCTTTAATGAACGCTTTCTTAATTTTACCCAAAATAGTTGAACAAATGTATGTTTTTACGCCATATAAATGCAATTCTTACCAAATTCGGACTAACGACATTTAAACCTGAATTATTTACGGGGTCCTTCCTTATTTATGTCATAGAACTAAAACTCCATTCTTTCTATTCTTTCTTTTAGTCTTACTTCTTTTGAAAATTTTTTTAAAATTTTTTTTATAAAGCTTGTAGATTTGAACTCTTTACAGACGTTCCTTTATTCGTTTTCAGTTCACGATTCAGTCTTTTGTCAAATGTGAATGATTCTGAAGCCGTTTACAACGTGCACTGTGAACAGAATTCTGCTTTTAATCATAAATATATTGGCAATCCAATCGCAATCACAATACCCCCCCCCCCACTCCGTTTACTTTCTACAGAACACATGAAGCACATTTCTAACTGATATGAATGGTGGTGTGCAAAAGACCAAATGCAGTTTGGGACGACATCGATCTATGGCTTTGGGAGTGCGTGCAGCGTGAGTGTAACGGTCTGAGGAACATTACGGCCGCCGTGGGAACCGCTCCGTCGGGTCAGCTTTTCCATCTAAACCTGCATCGAAACTTTATTCCATTCAGAGTAGCCAGAGTATACATTTCCAAAGAGTGTGTGTGTGTGTGTGTGTGTGTGTGTGTGTTATTTAGCAGCACCGATGAGAGGCAGGCCAGTCTGAATCCGGGTCCTGTGGAAATAGACAAATGCTTTTTAAAGGCTCACTCCGTAACATGTGTGTGTATGTTCAAGGGGACGAGCAGCTCACAGTGAGAATGTGTCTTTTTAAGGGTTTGTTTTTGCAGAGCCGACGCCAGGAAAGTTACATAGTGCACTTTAAACTATACTGTATGTGTGTATGTGCAATGTAAATGTACTCAGAAGTATTCACTTTTTCTTACTTTCTAGGAACATACTACATACTACATACTACATACTGCGTACTACATACTACATACTGCATACTACATACTGCGTACTACATACTACATACTGCATACTACATACTACATACTACATACTGCTTACTTCATACTGCATACTGCGTACTACATACTGCATACTACATACTACATACTGCATACTGCATACTACATAGCGTACTACATACTGCATACTGCATACTACATACTGCATACTGCATACTACAAACTACATACTACATACTACATACTACATACTGAATACTACATAATCATACTTCATACTGCATACTGCATACTGCATACTACATACTACATACTGCATACTACATACTGCATACTACATACTGCATACTGCATACTACATAATACATACTTCATACTGCATACTGCATACTACATACTACATACTGCATACTACATACTGCATACTACATACTGCATACTACAAACTACATACTACATACTACATACTACATAATGCATACTGCATACTACATACTACATACTGCATACTACATACTGCATACTACATACTGCATACTACAAACTACATACTGCATACTACATAATACATACTGCATACTACATACTACATACTACAAACTACATACTACATACTACATACTACATAATGCATACTACATACTGCATACTACATACTACATACTACATACTGCATACTGCATACTACATACTACATACTGCATACTGCATAATGCATACTACATACTACATACTACATACTGCATACTGCATACTACATACCGCATAATGCATACTTCATACTGCATACTGCATACTGCATACTACATAATACATAATGCATACTACATACTACATACTGCATACTGCATACTACATACCGCATAATGCATACTTCATACTGCATACTGCATACTGCATACTACATAATACATAATGCATACTTCATACTACATACTGCATACTGCATACTACATACTACTTTTGCATTGAAGTAACAGTGTGAAAGTCTTGATTTCAGATGGGATTTTACTATTGAGGTTTATCCTTTAAAATATAGATTTGATTTTGTACATTTTTTACACTTTTGTCCACTTTTATTTACATTAACAAGTACCTTTTTTTTACCACTACTTTGTACTTCTACTTGAGTAATATTTTTAAAGCAACGGCAGTCTTTGAGGTTTCTCTTACTTCTGAATATAAATCTTGTGGATCAATACACTATGCAAACAACTCAATGTTTAATGCCCATAACTGAACAAGACTCTTCAAATTCATATTCAGGGGATTTGCGTCGACTTTCAAGACTTATGTTTCATGTTAGTTTGACAAATGCCACAGTTTCCTTTTTTCAGCAGCCCACAGAGCGCTCGGTAAAACAAGAGGAGCCTTTGTTTGTCTGAAGTGTGCCGAGTCTGAACAGCTGCAGGGACTGAGGTTCGGACCAGATCATTGAGGGACACGACAAAGCACAGCTGAGGAGAAGCAGGAGAGTGACTAACATGTGATGAAGATGGCACAGTACGATGGTTAAATGAGTGAAACAAGTCGTAATGTATGTATTTGACCGCTTTAGACTATTTAAAGGGCCTGAACAGTGTCGTAAGAGCAAATATGTGTGATGTTTCCTGTGCATCTTAAAAAAAAGGCAGAGACAATGTCAGTGTTATCCAATCAGAATGGCAATGTTAAAAAGTATCCAGGGCTAACGTTCCGTCCTATTTGTTGTAACATCTGGTAAATAAATGTATTTTCTTCTTTCATTTCCTCCAAATGTTTTTAATCAGAGTTTAATTTTTTTTTCTGCATTTAAATCATTGCGAGGAGAGATGAGGCAAAATCAGTTTATAAGAGCTTTTTAGTGTGTTTTATGCATGTTTAAGTATTCTTTATTCTTTTATTCTGATACATTCAGCGCCATTGCTCCAAAAAACGTTTTATACACCCATTTTATCTAAATTAATATATTTTTTTAATTAAAATGTTACATATTTGTTATTTATCTTTTATATCTTTTAATATATTTGATTTGTACTGTTATATCTATATAGCCGACAAAAGCATTAAATGTCTTCTTTGAGAGACTGATTTTTTTTAACAGGTTGTGTATTTTGAGTCATATTCTAAGTGAACGCAACCCATTTTCCCATTTTGTGCTTCTGTGTTTACATGTCTGTGATTTATCATCCGCAGCGCGTTTCCCAGCTCCCGTTTTCACAGTGTGCCGTTTGTTCTGCAGAGATCGGGCCCGTGACCATCACCACGGACCCCAAGAAGTTCCAGTACGAGCTGAGGGAGCTGTACGTTCAGGTGAGTCTGAGTCCGGCCTTGTTGAACCCACAAAAACACTGATCACTAACACGCTATTGCGTACCCGAGCAATTACCAAACAAGTAAAGACAGAACAAGACAGCCAAACCAAATCGAATGAACATATTTGTCCTCTTACGTCAAAAAATAAAGACTAAATAGCTAATAAAGCACCTGCACATGAGCAAACCTACGTCAGGAATAAGTCATGTATTGCTTGGACATCTGCCACTGAACATTTGAAAACTCCTTCGATATATTATAAACTGCCTTTCTGACAATACTAACGTTACTAACTCAGTTTTGATACTAAGGTAAAGGCTTGTTATGTGTTCAATCTATAATAATCAAAAACTCTCACAGAATCTACTTTTAAATACAAAGTTCTGGTATAGTTCATTCAAAAACTATTAAGAAAGGTTCTATTTCTTTCACTATTGTTTCTTTATATTTTATTTGCTATACTTTTATAGTGATATAGTGCAGACAGACAGAAGACACAGAGAGCTCGAAGAAAGTCAGTCTGGCACACGTCCTCTTTTCTAGTATTGATACTTGCTCAAATGAGTATCTGATTTCAATACTGCAGTAGTTTTGGTATCGATCAGTATCTGAGTATTGACTTTTCCAGTTGTAGAGTCTTGGCTGTTACCGCGTTCTCGTGGAAACAGCAACTTTTTGTTGCTGCTTTGTTTCCTTCCGTCGCCTCTTCACCGCCACGTCTTCTGAAAAAGTGTTTCTGGCGCGTCAAGATGGAACAAAGATTGCAACGGGAGCTGTGATTTTGTAATTGTTCTGACATGGTTGTGTTGGGTCTTGGAGTTCCATCTTTGTCCTTGGGGTTAGTTTGTTCCATGTGTTTTTAGATCGTTGCCTGCTGTGTAATAACTGGGGAGAAGGATGACTGTGACGAGGGATGTCAGGATTATTTGGTTCATCGATAATCGTGAGGATTTATGTCACAATATGATTATAATTGTGACATTTTTAGAAGAAAATGCCCTTTTTTTTTAATTCAATTTATAGAAAAGTTGACATTTTTTGAACAAAATGTTGTGTTTTTTAGTTCAATTAAAGGAAATGTGATGATTTCAGAAGCAAAAATTAAGTCTTTTCTGTTCAACCTTTCAGCAAAAAAAGTAAACCTAAACGTAAAGTGCTTTTTAATCTTGCCGTTTATGTCAAATTAATCATTCAGAAAGTTTGATTTGATAAAGCAGGTCACATGTTGAGGAGTGGTCATGTGTTCAGAAAACAAGAAGGAAAGAAAATGTTGGATTTTATTGTCGTTTTGTTCGTATAATTGTGAATAATCGCAAAAAAAAAAACAGATAACCAGACACCAATCTTTACCTGAACGAGACTAGTTATTCTCGCTATGTACACTGAGAGAAAAAAGATAAACAAAGTTGAATCTTTTCGGTCTTGATTATTCTATGTGTTTGTTGAAGTCTCTTTTCAGTTCTCAGTGACAGATGTGTGAATTGGGTTGGTTGTGTCCAGGGCGGAGGAGACTGCCCGGAGATGAGCGTCGGCGCCATAAAGATCGCCCTGGAGATCTCCCTGCCCGGGTCCTTCATCTACGTGTTCACCGACGCCCGCTCCAAAGACTACAGGCTGACCCACGAGGTCCTGCAGCTCATCCAGCAGAAGCAGTCACAGGTACGACACGTCAGCCGGACAGGGAACCACGGCGCAAAGAAGATTTAATCATGTAATAGGGCCTCTTGACTCCTTGTGGTACAGCGAAAGGTCGTTTTCATGATGTTCCTATATAATTGTGGGTAATTCACTGCAATATCCAAACAAAAAATACCAAAACTGAATCAAATTTTGATTGAGATTGAGATTCAGGTCAGATTTTTAACAGTCAGCGTGTTTTACTGGAGAGTTTGGCCTTTTGAGGAATAAATGTCGACCTTTTTTTTTGCGTGTTTGACTGATTATAAAACGTGTATGTTCAGGAAATTAATATTGAAAGCCATTTTTGTCTGTTTTTAATTCGACAAAACAAAACTGAGAACGAGCAACAGATGTGATTCCTTTTTACCATATCGCCCACACCTATAACTGAATAACTAATACCACCGCTTTTTACCTCAAAATAAAATAAAATATGCCAGTTTTTGTTTCATTTTTAACAATAAAAAGCCAACATTCTGCCGTGTAATATTCTCCCACGTACTCAATGTTAAACTAGACGTATTTATCGCATGATTTTGTGATTTCTCACGTAGTTAGCGTCAAAACCAAGCGGAACCTCTAATTGTAACCCTGTAAACTGTAAATAACGTAGGTGGTGTTTGTGCTGACGGGAGACTGCGACGACAGGGCTCACGTCGGGTACAGAGTCTACGAGGAGATCGCCTCCACCAGCTCTGGGCAGGTCTTCCATCTGGACAAGAAACAGGTCAACGAGGTAAGAACGTCGCCAAAAACTCCACTTTTCAAGCTCCGTTTTGTTTTCCCATTCGAATTTTTACGGCCAGAAATAAAAACTTAGTGACTGCGCATTGGTCACGGGCTTCTTGAGGATTTGAACTTGGCCTACATTTCAGTTCAGCGCAGCATGAATGAAAACCAACTTAAAGGTTTCACCCGTGTCCAAGTCTGGCCTGTGGATCAAATGCTCGGGAAAACGCTTAATTGATTGACGGATACAATGAATGCGCCCAAGAAATGTAAATTACTGCTTTTGAATCGAGACCAAGCCAAATATGTTATGTTATGACTGTAAGATATGAGGCTTGGAACAGAACATTTTTATTTTATTGTGGCTTGTTTTGTGATGATATCGAAAATTCCTGTTCTCAAAGGTAAAAGAGCTATTTTGTCTTCAGCTTTGCCAAATTAAATACATTACCTCGCCCAGAGTTCCTCCCATTCATCCCAAACCCGTCAGCCCCTAATTCTGACCACTTAAAGGTGCACTGTGTAATCTTTCTGTAAATCCTGGGCTGTAGGGGGCGCCACCTGCTTGTCTCCAAACAGATGTCATTGCTTTTGCACACATAAAACGTGTCTATCGTAACTTTGTTAAGCTCATAAATACATTGATCAACGTGCTTTCTTACTGCCTCTCCACTAGGGCTGAAACAAGTTCATCGATTGAAAGTTGAAAGTTATCGATTATTCAAATAGTGGTCAACTAATTCAGCAATCATTTCTATCTGGAATATACACAGGCACCAAAACATGTCATGTGCTGAGAAGTTTATGACTCAGACAGAGCAGTGGGTTTGGCACAGTAACAGAGGGTCTGACACTGTAGCAGAAGGTTTCACACTGTAGCAGAGGGTCTGACACAGTAGCAGAGGGTGACACTGACACAGTAGCAGAAGCAGAGGGTCTGACACAGTAGCAGAGGGTCTGACACAGTAGCAGAGGGTCTGACACAGTAGCAGAAGGTCTGACACAGTAGCAGAAGGTCTGACACAGTAGCAGAGGGTCTGACACAGTAGCAGAGGGTCTGACAAGTAGCAGAAGTTTTCACACTGTAGGCAGAGGGTCTGACACAGTAGCAGAGGGTCTGACATAGTAGCAGAGGGTCTGACACAGTAGCAGAAGGTTTCACCACTGTAGCAGAGGGTCTGACACAGTAGCAGAGGGTCTGACACAGTAGCAGAGGGTCTGACACAGTAGCAGTAGCAGAGGGTCTCACACTGTAGCAGGGGTCTGACACAGTAGCAGAGGGTCTGACACAGTAGCAGAGGGTCTCACACTGTAGCAGAGGGTCTGACACAGTAGCAGAGGGTCTGACACAGTAGCAGAGGGTCTGACACAGTAGCAGTAGCAGAGGGTCTCACACTGTAGCAGGGGGTCTGACACAGTAGCAGAGGGTCTGACACAGTAGCAGTAGCAGAGGGTCTCACACTGTAGCAGGGGGTCTGACACAGTACAGAGGTCTGACACAGTAGCAGTAGCAGAGGGTCTCACACTGTAGCAAGGGTCTGACACAGTAGCAAGAGGGTCTGACACAGTAGCAGAGGGTCTGACACAGTAGCAGTAGCAGAGGGTCTCACACTGTAGCAGAGGGTCTGACACAGTAGCAGAGGGTCTGACACAGTAGCAGTAGCAGAGGGTCTCACACTGTAGCAGGGGGTCTGACACAGTAGCCGTGGGTCCCCCAGAGGAAACAGAGGTCAGTTCACACGAGGCCTGCAGAGACGTCCTGATAAAAGCTTGTCTCATGTCGAGGAGGTGACGACCTTGTGTGCAGCTGTGGTCCTCTGTTATGTCTACACTGCTCTCCTGTGTGTGTGTGTGTGTGTGTGTGTGTGTTGTGTGTGTGTGTGTGTGTGTGTCTGTGTGTGTGTGTGTTGTGCGTGTCTGTGTGTCTGTGTGTCTGTGTGTTGGTGTGTGTGTGTCTGTGTGTGTGTGTGTGTGGGTCTGTGTGTCTGTGTGTGTGTGTGTGGTGCGTGTCTGTATGTGTGTGTCTGTGTGTGTGTGTCTGTCTGTGTGTGTGTGTGGGTCTGTATGTGTGTGTCTGTGTGTGTGTGTGTGTATGTGTGTCTGTGTCTGTGTTTGTCTGTGTGTGTCTGTATGTGTGTGTGTGTCTGTGTGTGTGTCTGTGTGTGTGTGTGTGCGTGTCTGTCTGTGCGTGTCTGTGTGTTTGTCAGTGTGTGTGTGTGTGTCTGTCTGTCTGTCTGTGTGTGCGTCTGTCTGTTTGTGTGTCTGTGTGCGTGTGTGTCTGTGTGCGTGTGTGTCTGTCTGTGTGTGTCTGTGTGTCTGTGTGTGTGTCTGTGTGCGTGTGTCTGTGTGTCTGTGTGTGTGTGTGTCTGTGTGTGTGTGTGTGTGTGTCTGTGTGTGTCTGTGTGTCTGTGTTTGTGTCTGTGTGTGTGTGTGTGTGTGTGTGTCTGTGTGCGTGTGTCTCTGTGTCTGTGTGTGTGTCTGTGTGCGTGTGTCTCTGTGTCTGTGGTCTGTGTGTGTGTGTGTGTGTGTGTGTGTGTGTGTCTGTGTGTGTCTGTGTGTGTAGATGCAGTAGATACATATCGATTTACTGATTCTAACCTATAGATACATTTTTCAATCAAGATTCAAGAGTATTGTAATTCAAACAAACAATTCTGAAAAGGAGGAAGAAGCAAACGTGTATTCACCTCCCTTTTACTAACGCCTACTATTGTAATAATAATCATGCTTCTCCCAGACTCGGATTCTGATTCTGAAATAAATAAGATCAATAACTGCATTGCTGAGGGTTTTTTTGCATTTCAGTTCAATTGGATGTTCTGGACGACGTTAAAAGCCGTCTCATTTACCCAGTGTGTTCATGTTGTAGAATTGTGCTTCACATTCGTCTTGTTTTCTTTAGGTGCTGAAATGGGTGGAAGAAGCCGTGCAGTCGTCTAAAGTTCACCTGCTGTCCACAGACCACTACGCCGGGGTCAGCAACACATGGCAAATGCCCTTTGACCCCAGCCTGAAGGAAGTCACTGTTGCCCTGAGCGGCCCGGCTCCAAACATCGAGATAAAAAACCCACAGGGTACGAAACACTTTAACACCCATGAAAGACCAAAACACAAAGCATTACTTCTTTTACGTATTTCTACAGTTGGTTTTTGTGCCATCCAAAAGGTTCTATTACTTATGAGACCACTGGAGGTCTTACAATATGTTGAAAAAACAAACAAAACATTATTTTGTAAATATTGTACTCCTTTATTTGGGGACAGAGTTTTGATATTGTGGGCTGATCAAAACAATTGTTTATATAATACAATTGTCATATTTGTTCATTATTTAAAAGTGTATTTCATCAGCACTTTTGCCGGGGGGGGGTTTGGACAAAAATCAAATGTTATAAAAATATATTTCTTTATCTAAAATGTGTTGTAATATCGTGAAATCTATTCATTTGCAGCGGTTAATCGGAATAATTGAGTCGACCAGGAAAGTAATCATTCATCATACTTTATGATCTGGACTATGCAAACTCAAAACTACGACTGCATTATTAAATCAAAACTTCAAAAACAATGATGAAAGATTTGTAGTCGTCAATAATATCAATAATACTCCCCAAGCCCAAATTTGGCTTTTGGCTGTTCAACTTCATTTGGTTGAAATATATTTGGAAAATGTCAATTCACAACAGAAATCATTGTTTGACTTGTCGAACCGATCGAAAAATAATAATAATCGCTGACTAATCACTTCTAAATGGATCGTTAGTTGCAGCGCATCAGCCCGTCTTGATTATCGGTAAAGTGAGACATATCGTGAATCATATCGTGATGGACCCTTGCCCTAAAATACATTCTTAATTAAGCGATTTAATATCCCCAGGTAAACTAATAGGGAAGAACGACGGCCTGAAGGAGCTGCTGCACATCCCCAACTCGGCCAAAGTCGTGAACATCAAGGACCCCCAGCCCGGGACGTGGTCGATCAAGGTAAACGATTCGTTCCTTACCTGAAAGTGTGCGTGAAATGATAGGCTTCCTTCCTAACAATTTCCCGAGCTGGCCTGTCTTTTATCGTGACTTACAGCGCACTATTCACCTCGAAATGAGGTCACACCCCGGGAGACAGCTGGGGCCTCAGGGAAGAGCCAGTTACTGCGGTAATAAATTCAAGTAAATACAGTGATATGTAATCAGTCTAGCATGTGTTGGGGACGGGAGGGATTGACTCGGAAACCCAACGGTTACGAGATGGAGACACAACTTTGAACATGTACAAAATGTGTGTGTTTACGTTGCTATTGAGACACTGCTGTTCCCTTGGTTTAGGGCTAAAGCTGCACATATTTTCATTAAACTAAACTATTAAACACGATGCATCCTGGTGTGATCCCAGTTAGGCCCTGATAGACCTGGTTCAGCTTGGGCGATATTGCATTTCATCACAAAAGGGCAGAAATAGAAGATTGCCCTAGACAGTTTCTTTTTACAGTCATTTTTAATCATTTTCATTCATCAAAACAACACTTTCCATATTATTTATTTTTAAACATATTTCCCTCCTTTAGACGTGAGTTGGCCCTGGTCTGGTAATGGTCTACTCCTGGTTCTGTCCCAATTTAGTTCCAGTTTTGATGTTTTCTCGACTTTTATTTTTTATATAATTGTGTCTAATGCTGATGTGTTGACACAAATACACACTTAAGAGCTTATTTACGAAATAGACTGTATATTTTTGTGTAAATATCTGTGTACATACCGATACAAGTTTATATTTGATTTTTTACCTTATTTCATTTGTAAATTCTTAATTTATGCTATTATTATTATTATTATTATTATTATTATTATTATTATTATTATTATTATTATTATTATTATTATTATTATTATTATTATTTAATTATTCATTGTTTTATGTTGCACCTTAACGCCGAGACAAGTTCCTTTGTTTGCAAACTGTGTTCAATGACAATGGCAATAAACTGATTCTGATTCTGATTTGAACTCTGAGCAGCGTCAGCGACCTTTCTCCAAATAATGACAAGACAGCTAATGCTTTTGTGCTTTTGGCATAGTGTTTTCTTTGGACGATTTGCAGTTTTGATTTTGACCCCCAGCGCTGCTCTCGAGGCCCTCTGCTGCGTGAGAGATTGTCTTAAGATTGTCGGTTCTGCTTCTGTGCGCCCCTTATGAGTCCAGACTGCAGCACAGAGCTTTCATTGAGACATAGTTTCAGACTCCAGACATTATAGTGATTAATTTCACAAAATGACTTGAACAGACAAGTTAAAACAAACAGTATCCCCCTGTATCAAATCATTTCTCTTAACATGAAATACGGCTGCGTTGCTTCGCTAGTTGTTTTTTGCATTAGCTGCCTGTTCCACACAAACCTGACGGACTGAATGTATCCAAAGATCTGTGGTGTCCAGGGACGTGAAGAAATGTGGAGAAATACTTCAGACGGAGTTTTCATTGGTCAGAATGTTGAGGTTATAGTTGAATTATTTATTATTAATCCAAAACATAAATGTATTTCTCGTATTAACTTAACAAAAAAAGCATGTGACGATTAAAATTCTTATTGACTTGCAAAATTCTTGGCTCCGCTGTGGCTCCGAGTGTTACTGACCTTTTGTTGGAGATCAATCACCTGCGTGTATCCTGGACTTGCCGTGAAATTTGGTAATTAGTCGGTTTAATGACAAAGACTTGTTGGACTGACGTTAGTTGGACCTTACTACTAATTACTCCTCATTTACGACGAGCTGAGGGGCTGGGGCCCGTCCAGGCTGTTGTCAGAGGTTAAACCTGGGATTGTGTTTCATGTTTGCAGCGTTAGTATCTACCCAGGCCAGACCCCCACTGTCATTACTCTGTTCTTTTGGCATTAAATATGTAGTAGGTTTACTTCTACACATCTAACAGGCTTGGTATGTTTCTTTTCATATTTCTCTTTTCTCGATGAGTGACTCGGTGTCCATGACACCGCTGTTTAAAGTGAGGAGTTTCCACTTTTCTCCAAACCTGTATTCCAGTGCAATTACGTGACTCCTCAAAGGATGAAAAAGACAACGTGAGCCGCTGACAGCTCTGTGATTATACAGCCGTTTAATTTAGATGTAAAAGTTAGACAGAGAGGTCTTTTTAAATGTGAGCAAGCAAACCGTGAGAAGTGTTTTGTCTTGGAAAAATGTTGTCACAAAGGTTTCAGCAGGGTGCAATTCATTTTACAGGGATTCTTTACAACCCTGCTTTGAATATGTATGTGTGCAAATTGGCTGGTGAATCTACAAATTTAGACATTTTTAAACACTGTTTGCATCTTTCTTGCAGACGTCCAGTGAAGGCAGACACTCCGTGCGAATCTCAGGCCTCAGCAACATTGACTTCAGAGCTGGGTTTTCCAGAAAGCCCACTCTGGACTTTAAGAAAACCATCAGCCGACCCGTTCAAGGTCAGTGAGGCTGCAGTTGTAAACCTATGTGAGAAAAGGCTAAGTCGCAGCTGCAGTAGATTTTCACTTTCATCTGTTGTCTTCACTTACGTCTCCAGGGAAGCGCAGTACACAGTATGTTTTGTCCATTTTCCAGGTATTCCCACGCACATCCTCCTCAACACCACCGGCCTGGTCACTCCGGCGCGGGCAGACCGACTCGAGCTGCTGTCCATCAACGGCGACGTTATCAAAACTATCCCCATCAGATACTTTCCACATCGGGAACCGTACGGCCTCTACAACATCACAGAGTTCATTCCCCCAAATGAAGCCTTCTTCATCCGAGTCACAGGATATGACAAAGATGGCTTCATATTTCAACGTGTATCAAGTGTTTCCTTTTCAAATATTAAACCCGGTGAGTCAAGAAAATGCTCATTTGTTTACTCCTAAAATCCCCTGAGAAAAGGGCTGGACAGGGTTATTTACTGTTTTTTTGTTTGTTTTTTATGCAAATATTGAAAATATATTTGTTTTGATACAACAGAAATTGTGTCAAAACTTATATCACAATAATATCAATATCGCAGTGCATAAATGCCAATAACCTGCTGCCCAACTTTCAAAATTGATTTCGGGAATGAGACTTCTAGTCAGTGAAATTTAAAGAACAAATATGCATTATTTGTATTGTTTTCAGCCTTTAAACATGCTCTTGAGTACATTTAGTTCGGATTCTCATGTTTTAGCACTAAAAAAAAGTTTACAACAAACATAATTACATCTGTATTGGGACTAACTGCATTTTGGCTTCATCTACTGGCTGCAGAGGGAATTACACACAGATAAAGATAAACATATAGATCCAAGCATTTCAGGCTGGCCGCTTACTTCTGGGTCTCAGCACGCAGTTGTACTGATTAGACGGGAGACATTCACAGAAAGTCTGGAGATGATTTATGGACTTAAACAACAGAGAAGATTGTCAGAGCCATGTCAAAGATCAAGAAAACCTCAGTCATCAAAGAGTGTTTTTGATGCTAGCATGAATCAATGTTAGAACATGGTTAAAAGCTCAAAAGTAGCATATTATGTGCCCAATTGAATTCCCCCAAAATCTGAACTCCAAACCACATGCCTTGAATTGATTTGATTAAAATTAGATTAATTTCACTAACTGAAAATGTGTGTTTTTTTATTAGACGCTCCAACAGTGTCTATGCCGCCCACGACGCCTGGATACTACCTTCAAAACGGGGCCATCAACTGCCACGCCCAAAGCCTTATCCCGTTCACTCTTCGTTTTAGCAGAGATGGAAGAAGACTCGGTGTAGACCAGCTCTATAGGTGAGCACACTCTCAAATATGTAAACTACATATAAAACTATATGTAATGCAATAGGTGTAAATCTTGCCTTTTCTGTCTCCTTCTTTGCATTAGCGAATCAGTCAATGCGTCTTGGGACATAGGACAAGTGACGCTGAAAGATGAAGGATACTACGAGTGTGTTGCGATCAGTAATGCTGGGACAGGAAGAGCTCGCACCTTTTTAGACGTCTCAGGTAAGCCGTTTCTGTTGTGTTCTTGTGTGAGCAGACCTAACACTTTTAATGAATGAAACCTTTATTGCCCCAAAGGGAAGACAAATTCCCTAATAAAACGCTTCACGAGGCGAAGGGTAGACACAGAGACTAGAGCTGTAGGAGTTTAGTCAATGGCGTTTTAGTCAATCAAATTTTATTGGGATTATAAGGATTTACATGGACCACAGCAGAAAGGTCAAGGTCATCGCTTATTTATAAAGCACATTTAAAATACAATCGCCTCTGCCCAAAGTGCTGCGCAATTGTTGAAAACAGGATCACGTGTGTCTTAGAGGGAGACATGAGTTAGCTGGAGTTTCGAGAGTGAATTGTGAGTTTCATCTCACTTTTTTCATGTAAACACGCAGTTTACTTGTCCTTATTTATAGCCTGTGGTCTTCAGATACAATTCGGGTCAGATCATAGAGATGCTAAATCGTTTTTCGATCATTTCCCTGCGCCACGCCACCTTTAAATCGACCAAGAATGAATTTAGTCGACTGCAGCCTTAATGGAGACTTTAAAAAATCTAAACTGTGTAACACTGAGTTGACTTGACACTAAGGCCCAGACAGGTGATAACAGTGCACTGGATTGCTGTACTTAGCGTAGTTATGTTAATTAACACTATCGAGAGAGCCACCCTGTTCGAGTCCACGCTGTAAGCCAAAGGGAGTGAGTCAGGAATGCACTGAGCAGGAGCCGGTGGTAAGCATTAATCTGTCAACAAGTGCAATTACGCTGTGATAGATCTAGCTTACACCAGCAATGTCCTGAAAGCGCTACATGTGTATGCCTAATCACAGTCTATGATGCCGTGTGCAAAATGAGGTAAGACTAAAGTATATGGTGTGTTCAGCAAAGTTTTAAGGGCTAAAACTGCATGCCTGAGGGACGCCCTGCTGCTGAGCCCACGCAGAGACACAGTATTATAGCGCTGTTAATTGAAACTTCTGGAGAATTTGATCCTTTTTCTTTCAGTGAAGCACAGAGCGTTGTCATGCAGACTGTGTTGCTGTTGCTGTGCTTGATTGGCAATGCAATCGACCCTGTAAATGATGTAAGATGAGAGCAGCTGTAAAACCTGTAATATGTTCCGTGGCATGTGCTGAAGGTTTATGGATAGAGGAATCCAACAGTGACCTCTGCGCACAATCACGTTTTTATAGTTCCCATTAAAAATCGAGAAATGTTTAACCTCAATTACCCTGACAAACATTGTGATTTTAATTAGATTTGCGATATAGGTTTTAACAGTAGAAAGTTCACATTTAACAGACATTACAGATAAATGCCGTTGTGTTATATATGTACAAATAATAGTAAATAAAGTATAAAAGTATAAAGTATAAAAGTAAATAATAGCAGCCTTTGCGATCCACTAAATGCAGATTTTAGTGATTTTTATTGTTTAAAAAAATCTGCCAGCAAGCCATGTTTCAGTAAAGGTATTTTAACATTTAACAGCCTTGATTTTTGTCTGCTCATTGTCCATCTTAGGCAGACTTTCGAATTCGGCCAGTTTATTGTAATAAACTAACCTATATATTGTTTTATCCTTCTCATACATATTACGCTGTGGTAAATCAGTGGTTTTCAACATTCTGTCACCGACCCCTGTTTTATCAGTGAATACATTAGCCACCTCAATGTGCCTCTTTTACCTGACAAACTACAGCCAAATGAGAAAAAATATGTATAATTTTGCTCGAATTGTGTCATACAAACTACACCGCAGACCTCCATTACATTTCCAAATGTCGGCAAGTAAAAATGAAATAAAAAGATGTTTCACTGAGAGAAAGGGCAGAAGCTGGAAAACGAGAGAAGCATAAAACAAGTTGGGTAGAAACTTGAGAAAGGTCTGGTTAGTTAAAAGAAAAGTCTCTGTGTTCCCAGTCCAAAAGCACAGAGGTGGTTTTGTCTGTTCCACCGCTGCATATTGTGACATTTAATTTAATTGAGTGAAACAAATCCTCTTCACTTTAAGCTCCTGCCTTTGTTACGTTGCCAATATTTTTTCTTCACAGTGGAACGGGTCGAATACACTTTTCCAGTCGTACACACAAATATAGAAACATAATACACGGTGGTACTCATGCCAAACGGAGTGAGCGCTGTTGGATTCCCCGGTTTCCTCCAAAATCCGAGCCAACACTGCAGTGGCATTTGTTTCAGACCTGCTCGGACTGACTCTCCCACAAACTGTGCCATTGATAAACTAACTCACCATCTATACATTTGAATTAATATAATGTAAATTAAGAAAGTCTAAAGGCATTTCAACAACTTTTATTGAGTAATGAAACAAACGATGGTTCTAGTAGTCGACGATTGTACGTTGAAAGTTCTAAAAAACATTCTTAACCAAAGAAAGGTTGAAATATGACTGTAATAAGGTGTAATATTGATTAAATTATTTTTGATATTTTGATTCGATAAAAAGTCTGTCTGTATGTATTTTAGCGTCTGTATAGGCCAGATATTAAATCATGAAGGATTATCAAAATACGACTACTTTTATTTTGTAGTCGACTAGTCACAAGTGAGAGTGAATTCATTTGAACCTTTTAGACAGTAACTAATAATACTAATTCATGTGATATATCAGCGCCTTTTTTGGCACTCAAGGACATTTTACAAAAGATAAGACTTGTACAATCATATTTATATTACAGAAAGGTTAAAATACAATACATTAGCTTCTGTTCAAAGTTATATGTGTGATTGTTCTGCCCCTCAAAACTTGGAGCATTGACACTTTTCTAATCTAAAGTGGCTGTGAAAACAAACGTCACATAATATTACAAAGAAATGGCGTTTCTTTGGGCAAATGTTCACAGTATAGAGGTAAAAATCGGGGGTTTTGCTTCTAGACTGGTACAATCATTCCGCATCTGCACATTTTGACTTGTGACTCGTGACATCTCGTCTCAGAACCACCTCCTGTCGTCACCGCGGAGGCTAACGTCACCGCGGCCCCTGGATCCAGCGCTGTCCTCAACTGTCACGTGGTCAGCACGGTGACCTTTAACCTCACGTGGCTCAGAGGCGACCACGACGCTCGCCTGGACCCCCGCGCGCACGTCCTGTCCAACATGTCTCTGCAGCTGGACAACGTGACCCCGGACCACGCGGGCTTCTACGGGTGCACCGCCGTCAACGAGGGCGGAGTGACTGCGGCGAGGGTTTATCTCACCGTACAAGGTGGGGCGAGATGGTCCAGCTTTAGGCCGTTTGCTTTTGGTTTTCATTCCCTCTTTCTATGCACGGGTTCCAGACTGACTAAAACGAGGTCGGAGCAATAAACAATTCAATATGTGAAATGTATATCATCATTTTCGTAGAGCTTAGATGGTGTTCCCTGGCTCACTGGCTGAAAAGCAGTGTGGTGTGAGGTATTGACAGGTGCGACGCGCAAAAATGAGTCACACATGGATTTACTTGCATAGATGACCATTTTGGAGTGTCCTAAACGTGCTTCTTTACCAAACACAAAGCAAAACAGTCAAAATTACCAAAATCAAAGAACCAACTAGTGGTGCGGACATTATTTTTACTTCATTATTATTACTGTATATACCATTTTTTACTAAAAGGTCTGTTTTGGAAATGATTTAGTAGTGCCACGTTATCTTTTCATCAAAAAAAGAACAGCACGAATCAAAAAAGGTTGAAAAACATTGGCAACATTTTTGCAATGAACAATAATTTCATAATAATTATCCAAATTGCTGATGATTTTCCAATGTTATGGAAATATTATGTACTTCAGTTTTAATTATTTATTTTATTTAATGTTTATTTTATAAACAAACAAATGGAACAAAAACACAAAATGACTAGAGAGTACTAACCAAACGAAAAACACAAGTAGAGATCAACTAAACCTAAATACAAACAAAATCATGGTATATTTTACTGAAAATAAAAGTCCCATTTGGTCCAAAGTCGGTCAAATGTGTCCATTTCCAAATTAAGTCTGGATGTTATTTTTTCCATTTGTCTGTTACCATGTCAGTCCAGTCTTTGATTGTTGGTGAGTACTTACGTTTAAAATACATTATTAATTTGTTATTATGATGAAATTCCATGTTTAAACAACTCATATAGTAGTAATTCTACTTCCTTAAAAGTGAACACAACAATTGTTTTGAAAGGAAAATCATGCATAATTTTGGCGCTTTAGTGGCAATTATCTTTTGTCTAAAACAGACATGATTAGTCCAAGAATCCACAGATATTAGCTCTAAAATGTTGCAAATACGGTTCAATTTCAAGCCTGTTGTTTTAAATGTCCAAATGCTGAAGTTGTTACAGGTTTGTGCAAAGTAATTTTTAGAATACATGCATGATCCTGGGGGATTTACACCTGAAACTGCAAATGGAATCTTGGCAGAGAGGCTGCTTCTAACACATAATCTTTGCCGTCACAGCTCACATTTCCTTCCCTGCGTCACATTATTCACAGTGGTAATTCTGTGGAAGTGGTCAGATTATTTACGCTTTACTCTGAGGCTGCTTCCAATATAGTTTATCATCTCTGGACAGATCATATTTAAACACCTCTGAGACTAAACCAGGGGCCGTGCCAGGGGGAAGTGTCAGGAGCTTTCCGAGAGGCTGAGCTGAAACTAAGGCAGGAAATTGTGGTGTAAATTAAAACAATCACCTAAAGCTGCCCCCCGGTGTCGACTGTGAGCCAGGGCTTTTTTTTAGCAAGAAGTGAGTCTCAGAGTTCAACACGACAGACAAATCCTCTTCATCTGTGTAGGTTTTTCAAAGAGGCTAGTGCAGTTTGTGGTAGTGGTATGTTTATGCACAAGTATTTCTAAAAACGTTCTGCTGAATGGCTCTTTGAAGCTGTCCTCGTTTTAGTGGAGTTGGACTGGTGGATTAAGAGTGCTCGTTTACACAAAATCTCTCAATCTTGTTAAAACTAAATTTAGTCAACAATTCAAGGCTTCAAAAAGCTTTATTGCCTGTTAAAAAGTACTTTCATACTAATTAGTCTTGTCTTTCATGGGTTTATATTGAAGGTTTTAAAGAGAAACATGAATTTCTCAAGCCTTTGTGTAGTTTTGGGCTGTGGCCCGTGGCTCTGCTCTCAAACAGCTGTCAGTGTGACCTGAGGGTTTTCCTAAGTACCCCCCGGTCAGGCCAGTCCTAGTCATTAGCCCCACTTTGAAGTGAGCCTGATCTGCTGACACCTCACAATATTTACTAAACATTGAACTTGAACATTCACACTGAGCGTAAATCTCCTGCTTGACCTCAAAATCAGATCTATCTAGTCTCTCTTTTGTGTCGTGAGCAAGCTTTCTGTCTATTCATCCGTCAATGTCTCGATTAAAAACACATTTTGTTTTTTTCAATGATAGAACAGGAGGGATGGGGTTGATATTAACAAAAATGAATAACTTACTATATATTTTTATCATTACGAGATCATAATTTGACAATATTTTAGCATTAAATCCAAAACGAACTAAAACACTTGGTTGAGGTTGAAGTTTCACACAAACAGTGAATGGACAGTAAAACTAACCACAGAAAAATATCACTATAAATAAAGATACTCAATATTTAAAATTAGTTTATGTCCAAAAAAAACAAAAAAATGTCTATATTATCCA